>OY829915.1:110534598-111140991 GCA_963691935.1 Nephrotoma guestfalica
GAAAAAAGGAAAACATGTATATATGGTACATACACATATATACATACATAAACACATAGGCGTAGCCACACAAACATACATATACATACATATATATACACACACACACATACATATAAACACAATGATTAATTGATTGATTGCATTGTAAATTCGCAAGGGAATTAGTATATGCAAAAAATTAAGGAGTAATATTTTGAATTTTTGACTCATAGATGTAAAATTTGTAAGAATCCCCATCAATCAGTTTCGAGCGGATGAGATTATTAATTTGAAAAAATCAATCATTTCTAATCAGGTCGTGACGACTGATGTTGTATTACTTACATTGTAATATTGTCTATATTATGTAGGTCAATACCATGTATTTGTAGTACTAGCGAATTACTGCTAGCCTAAACAAAACGATTCTTTCATATTTTTCATCTATATTTCATTCGGAGAGAAGACTGATTTTTTCAAATCAATAATCTCATCCGTTCGAAACTGATTGTTGAGGATTCTTACAAATTTTCCATCTATGAGTCAAAAAATCAAATTTATCCGCGGTTCAGCAATAATGAACGAAAAAGTATGGCGTGTTTGGGAAGTTGATTATGTATAAGTTAGGTGTCGATTATCATAGTCGTTGTCCGGTCAGATTGACGCTAAATGGATGAATTTCCTATGATTGTGTATTTGATTCGAGAGTACTGAAGATAGACCAACGTACGGAACAATCACAATAAAAACCATTGCAATAGAAAACAAAAGTAAAAATTAGTAATATTTTATTATCAAGCGTTTAGGGGAGGAGTGGTGTAGCGTGCACTACACAGTAGATGTGAATCAGTAAATTTACATAAATAGAACTAAATACAAACATATAAATTCAGTCGTAAGGTTAAAGAAGCAGTGAACTAGAGCCGTATTGTTTAATAGTTGTAAATGTCTAATCGTTAGAAATTTGATTATTTAAACATATTAGGAATGCAAAGATCAATTTTTCATTAAGTAAATTGCTAATAATTTTTATAGAACAGCGTAGAACAGCGCTTCCAGAAACATTTGGGCATAAAGAGACAAGCCTGCTAAAAATCGGAATTAAACTAGCATGGAAATGTAAAAAAGACCATTTTATTAGAAACTAACATAAATACCAAACTCACATGAACCGTAATAAATACCAATTTTAATTGAAAATGGAGCTGAGCTTAACGGATTTAATTATTATGGTGTAAGAAATTTGGTATTGCCAAAGCCAACGACCAAAAATTGTAGTCAATTAAAGCATATCTTAATTATAAAATAATGTAAGAAACACACACCCAGATAAAATTAATAATTGTAAAACTTAAACTTTGAAATTGTATTCCCATAATTCAAATGGATTCAAACAAAAACTAAATTCACTATGTAATGTGTAGTACGTACTTGTATACTTATACGAGTACATACATTAAAATTATAATTATAAGAGACTTTTATATAGACGCAAACGATAAGAGTTTATGTAAAAGGATTACATAATCCAGACAAAAACATTAAAATTAATTTATTTTATGTTTATGTATTATTGTATAATGTTTTATAGTCTTCGCTCAGCATAATACATAGAACTCCAACAAAAGTTCCAGACATATTTTATATGATTCGTCCTTTCGTTATCATTGAACACACGCAAAACCACCTTTAAAAACTGTTTCTAATCAACAGCAACGAAATATTTTTATTAGATCGAGACGTTTCAAATGTACATACATACTCGTACATAGATTTTGTCGCTAAATTTCTACTAAAAATGCAGTTAAATAAAATTAGAAAACGTATATGAGTGAGCTTTAAGCTCGCTGAACATAAGAACTAAATGTTTTTTGTCTATGTACGAGTATGTAATAATATGTTCATACGGTTGATAACAATTGAAAATCATGTTTTACGTTTTGATATAAAAAATCGTTCCCGCTCGCTCCCACATACAAGATGTATGATAAACATTAAGTTTTATTATTTCGATATCGTCTATATACCCAACCTTTCAATAAATTTAGGGTAGCATTGTCGCGATTTAACAAATATTTTATGGCCAAAAAAGGCAAAGGTAAAATTATAGACACCTTTTAAATCAACGAACATCGTTGCTTTTCTTGAAACAGTTCCACCACATTTTGGTGTGCATCTTCACAGTAGGTTTTGGTGTGCATCTATACAGCCTGTATCAGCGTAAATATTTACCGTAATTTTACTTTTGTTTTAGATTAAAATTTATCGTTGAGTAAATATTTTAATTTCTTACTATACTCCAAATTGAATAGACACTTCAAAAGCTGACCGATCGAGGCATATAAGATTGTAATTTAAAAAAATTGTAGTTTATTCACGGTCAAATAGAGGTATTGAACTCATTTAAGGAAATTAATTCAGCCCAAAAAATTATTTTAATCAAATTTCAGAACTTACTTAAAATTTGCGCCAGATTGGATGTTTCATCCTAAACACAGATTTTGATCAAAATTAAGAAGAACTTCCAACATGTCAACCCAAAGTTCTCTAATTTAGCATGTTTTATCATCAATTCCTGTGTTATTATCAACTGCAAGGATGGACCACCGAGCAATAGTTGACTATCTTCTAAATATATTTTGTAAAACTTAATATTAAAATAACGAATCCACCGTGTTTCTTGAAGTTTGGTGGATATGTGATTGTACCAAGGAGAGATACAATTATAACTGTAGAGTCGCCAAGGTTTCCATTTATAAGTACACTAAACAGTTACGAACTTATTGCAATCTCATTTTTAAAACCACCAACTAATTAGAAACATAATTATTGATTAATAATTAGTTTCATTATTTAAAATAAACGTAGTAGATCACTGCGAAAGATGATCTTCAGATAACCTTTTGCAACTCAGTTGCAAAGCAGATGATCACTCGGTGGTCGAAAATGTTTATTTTAAGTAATACAACTAATTATCAATCATTTTATTACCTATAAATTTTCAAAATCAACTAATTTATTGGTAATTATTTGTTTATTTATTTGCTTTATTATCACAATAACACATTTTGCTAACTTTAACCCATTAGAAGCCTAACATATCTTATTTTGAGCAATAGTTACTCATTTATAATGAGATATGCCGATTGGAGTGAGCTGTACAATTTTAATCAAAAACTAAATAAAAATAATATGATTTCGTAAACACATGAACGGAAGCCAGTTACACGGACCGGATGTAAGAAACATATACTATAGTGTCTCTGAACCTAACTCATATTCCTTGGAATAATATTCATGGTACAGCTATTTTCTTGTTATTTATGCTTGATAATTTGAATATTGGTCCCTCTTTGTGTATAATGTGACTGATATCCTCTGATGGTCTAGTTAACGGGTTGTTAAGTCGTTGCGAGTCTTTTAAACAATTATCTTTTAATCCTAAGTCATCCACGAGAAGTTCTATTTTGTACATATATTTTTTCTCATGAAATTGCTGACATTGGCAATTACAATTTACAATTTACAAAAATTTGGAAACCACAAAAAATCGAGAAAAATATGAACCGTTTGACTCGAAAGTCAAAGAAACACTCCAAAAAAACACAAATAACCAAAACCAATCAACAAAAAAACATCAACATCAAAGCAATTCAATTAGAACTGGCGAGTAGGGAGCCTTGGCTGAATAACTACCACTAATCCAATGACTCTATATATATATATGATTCGAATACTTTTCGGTACATTTTGGTTTTAAAATGAAATAAGGTACCTGTAGTAGAATTGAGATTGATTTGGCCCCGAAACCGATTATAGAGATAAAAACAAACAAATAGTTTTTTACCAATTCTATACAAAAGTAAAATATATTTTTATTTATAAAATTTCAGTATACCCAATGTTATCCGTAAGTGTCTCCGCACCATTATATCCTTGCTTTGGTCCGTCACCAATTTGCAAAGAAAGCAACGTACAGTTGGCCGTGTGTGAAAATTGGTTCTTTAAGAAATATTCCAACCTTGCTAAAAGTTTGACCCTGAGCTTTGTTAATAGTTAACGCATACGTTAATTTAATCGACAATTGACGTTGAATAAAGTTGATTGGAATACTGACATATGACGATGTACCTAATATTACTCTTGGTAACAAGTATTCGTTTCCCGTATTTGTACCAGTAATAATATCTACCTGAATAATATTGGCACTTAAGGATCTTACTATTAGCCTTGTACCATTACATAATCCTTTGTCTATGGATAGGTTGCGACTTAACATGACAATTGATTGATTGATTTGATTGATTTTGAATGTACGACCAAGTTCTTAGGCTTGAGTTCCCGGATGACGCCGGGTCCACCGTACACCCTTTTTTACACATAACAAAACCGAAGGATTGGATAGGTTAGTTAAGTGGGACAGAATCGGCCCGGTTACAGACACCTAGGTATAGCCGATAGTTAGTAACACAAAGACAACACAATTCTAATCTACTAGATGAAGGATAAAGGCTTAATAGGTTAATGGATAACGATGGTATTGGTCTTCAACAATTGCTTCTTTAAAACGGCAACCTAAGAAAAAATATTATTATTTCACATGCATCTGGAATTTTTCTGAAATTTAATTCTATTAATACTTTTCGGCATCCTAATCAAAATTGGTTGACTCGACCCGTTACAGACACCTATGTAAAGTCGTTAGTAATAAAATGACAACACAATTCTAAACTACACAATCAGCAATTACAATGAAGCATTAATTCACAAGCATCTGTAAATTTCCTGAAATTTAATTCTAAATTCATATTTTCCGGCTTCCTAAATAATTGAAACATTTATTAATTTAATCATTCTGCAACTCCGCAACTTACAGTAGAATTTCCTGAAACCAAAGTTATTTGAACTATATTCAAAATAACTCTAAAATTCATTAGTATATTTAGGACAATATATATACAATATAATAAAATTATACTTGAATAAAATAAATGTAAAGTAACGATTAGTATTAACTAAATTAATTTGGTTCTCATAAAACAAATTAAATAAATCGAATCCAGGAAAGGCACGCACGGCCTTCCTAACTTCTAAGTCTGTTGATTTGATGGATTTATTTATAAAAAAATATTTATGAAAGTCACTTGTCCTTGTCATCCCTAATCTAATACAAATATGTTTATTTATAAAAATAGAAAATGACCAAACGAAAACTGGATCCAAAAACAGCTAATCTGGAATCTGTAAGGTAATGTATTAATAATGAATGTTTTTCACAGCTTTAGAATCCCCAATACCTAAACAAATTCAACCAAAATTAAATAAAACTAATTAAGTAATCAGGAATCTGTAAGATAACAGAATTAATAATAAGTAGCTAGCACATCTGTAGGATCCATGATAATCAAATAACCCAATTATATGGTTCAATGCTTTAATTATAAAATAAATAAATCAGAAAATATTAAAATAACATATTAAAAATTAATCTACGATAGTTAACTATTGTATATATATATATACATAAACACACACATATACATATATATATATATATACATACATACATACATATATATATATATATATATATATATATATATATATATATATATATATATATATTCATACATATATACACATATACATACATACATACACATATACATACACACACACATACACACACACATATACATACACACATACATATATATATCTACAACAGCATTAAATAAATTATAAATTATATAATCGACATACGTCGATAATTATTTGTCCAATTTAGAACAAGTTAACCAAAACCTTTACCAATTTACAGTCTTCCAAATAATCTAGAAAAAAACTAATCCCGAAAAACTATCTACATATAGCAAATTTGACTGCATTTCAAATGTACTCCGTAGCTTCCATGTAATTCCAAATATTCAAATATTCGCAGAAATAGCAAAGTTATAAAGTTAAGCCAACAATTCCAATTCGATCACAGCCGCCTACCTCTACATGTCCTAAACTAGAGTTCCAAAATTCGTTAAATTATTATTTTCACGTTCAAAACAAGAATAATAAGAAATTTAAGAAATTTAATTTAATTTTTCACTAAAACCTAAAATTCAAATTAATAAATTATTAATTTATACTTCTACAAAGATCTGTATATATCAATGCGATAATACGTTTTCCGCGGAACCAATCTACCGTGTAAATCGGAGGATGGGTGTATATGAATGAATGAATCCATCTGTCAAGGAGAAAACGAAAAGTACAGAATAACCACGATCATGCTTGTTTAGTTTCTATCCAATTTCGTCATATATTTATCCCCTCAAAATTTTGTTTTATGTATTTTATTTGTCTATTTCCTGTTTATTCTTTTTTAGTTGAAACTTGGAAGGGATAAATTATAAAACACTAAGCATGATCATAATAATCTATTCTCAGTTCTCACTCACGCAACAAGCGCAAAAACAAAAAATAGAAATGTATATATAACGGGTGTTTTTTTAGGAGGTTTGTTTTTCCGATAGATGTCGTTTTATTTTATGACAGTTGTTTTGACAGCTCAAAGTGGCATTTCTACTCAGTATTGTTTGGCAAATCATTATGAATAGGTTAACTCCAGAACAACGTTTTCAAATCGTGGAAATTTATTTTCAAAATCAGTGTTCAATTAAAAATGTTTATAGAGCACTTCGTGAATTTTATGGTGCACATAATCGTCCGTCAGAGACCACCATAAAGAACGTAATTACCAAATTTCGGTCTACATTCACTCTTTTGGATGCCAAGCCACCGACAAGAATGAGAAGAGTTCGTACAGAAGAAAATATTGCTGTCGTTGAGGCCAGTGTCGAAGAAAACGACAATTTATCGATTCGTCGTCGTGCTCAGCAAATTGGACTTTGTCCATCGACTTTATGGAAAATTTTACGTAAAGATTTGGGTTTGGTGCCATACAAAATTCAATTGGTGCAAGAATTAAAGCCACACGACCATCGTTTGCGCCGTGAATTCAGTGATTGGTCGTTAAATCAATTGAACGAAGATCCATTTTTTTACCGTAAAATTCTCTTCAGTGATGAGGCGCATTTTTGGTTAAATGGATACGTCAACAAACAAAATTGTCGCATTTGGAGCAAAGATAATCCACACGCCGTTCTAGAATTACCAATGCATCCTGATAAATGTACTGTTTGGTGCGGTCTATGGGCTGGTGGGATCATCGGTCCATATTTCTTTAAAAATGAGGAAGGACGACGCGTTACCGTGAATGGAAATCGATACAGAACCATGTTAAATGAGTTTTTGTTGTCAAATCTTGAAGATATGGATATGAATGAAATGTGGTTTCAACAAGATGGTGCCACTTGCCATACAGCACGTGAAACAATCGACTTATTGAAAGGAACTTTCAACGACAACATTATTTCGAGAAATGGTCCGGTGAATTGGCCTCCGCGTTCGTGCGATTTGACGCCACTCGATTACTTTTTGTGGGGATACGTGAAGTCATTGGTTTATGTGGATAAACCTCAATCGATTGACGCTTTGTAAACCAATATTCAACGTGTCATTGCTGACATACGCCCTCAAATGCTTGAAAAAGTGCTGGAAAATTGGACCTCCAGAATGACATTTGTGAAAAATAGTCGTGGTAGCCATATGCCAGAAATTGTGTTTAAATGTTAAATGCCAAAAAATTATCTACCAAATAAAAAAAAATTTTGGTCATTTCATAATTTTATATGTGTTTTATTCAAAAAAAAAATCGGCAACCTCTTAAAAAAACACCCTAATATACTAAACCAAAACATATAAATGAAATGGTATTTCATTTTACGCTCCTCTCTTAACACGTTTACGCAAATAGAAACAGTTAAATACATATTTTATATAATTAAAATTTATTTCGGAAAAATATGAATTAAAATAATGAAAAACACTTATCTTAGGCATCCATTGGAATCAAAAAAGTCATACATATTGAAGATTTACATACACTGCGTACGTTGCGTTCAAGCAACGGTATCAAAATACATATAAACGAAAATTGTTATGTACATATTCTATACCATCACAAGCGCACCATACACAGATTAAAATAAATATACAATACGTACAACTATTCACTTCACTTATTAAATTCATGCAAATTATTATTGAAATTATTATTATATATCAATATTATACTTTTTATTAGTTAATTAAAATACATTTAAAATAAATTATTTATTTATTTAAAGGAGAGACAAAAACACGTCCTTCCTCTACGACGATCAATCGCCGACCCGGTCGAAGTATTCAGGTTGCGACTTAACATGACAATGGCACCTAATTGTAATTCCATGTACAGGTAGGCCAGATACATTAATATTGTTTAAAAATGCAACTTAAATCAAATATGTTATGTTGGTCACCAAAAATGTTTATTATTAAATTATCTGAAATGCAATTATTTGGCAAAACTATATACCCATGTTGCAACTTCTATTGTGAAAATATCCCATAACAGGCTCATTTTGAAACATTTAGGCACAGTTTGACCTCTGGATGCATTCCGAACAACTGATATGATCTGTCAAAAATCGTTCACCTTCTTAATTTTCCTCGCCAAAATTCACAGTATTTGAGCCTACGATATCATGGTGGATTACAGGTTCAGGTTAGCCATGATCGGTAAACGATGAGATTTCTTTTTCAGGTATGGATTTAATTTTTCAAAGAGCAACTAAAATTCCAGTTTGCTCATTAAAACCTGGATGTCCATAGTCTTCAGGCATTTGTGTTTTGTATTCATTCTACAAATCTGATGGAAAAGCAAGCGCAATGTATTGGGTTTCATATACAATAAACCTAGTCATACGAGTACAACGCTTCCAACTCCAAATCGTCTTCAATGAGGCCAAGTTCTTTTGCAGCATCGCGAAATGTAGTGAATATAACATTACTAACTACCCGCAAATTCTCAAAAGGCGTTGCACCACTAACTTTAATAGTAAGAAACGAAGATGATAAAGTTTTATGTTTCGTGGTGAAATAGCAACAATTATTCCAACAACTTTATTTCCTTTTTTTTCGCAGCCGCCAGTTTTTGTTATTGGGAAAAGTGTAGAGATTTGGAATGTTATGATAAATAATATCACTGGCTGCGAAATCTGTACGATTTAATTCAAATTGAGCTGTCAATGTAGTATCTTGCTAGGCTGCTCTTACAACATCTTATTCTTGACCTTCATTGAAGAATATCATTTGACCATCAGACAAATATATAGAATAGACGGTGTGTGATTGTCCAAGGATTTTCAAACAATCTCCAAGCAGCTTTTGGTGGGGAAACATATCGACAATTTAAATTTTTTTTGACTTCATCATGCTGAACAAAAATACCATTTGTATGTACCGTTGTTGTTTCATTTTGAACTATTTCGGTATGCGCACAATCATGACCTTTTGTTAAAGACTTAGGTATATATTTAACTGCAAGAACTAACGTACATATTTCTACAAAAATATGAGTATTGATTTTAGAACTTAAGCGTTATATGGGGCAACAACGATGTATATATATAGGTAATTCTCGAACAAAATAATTGTTGAACTGTATCACTTAGCTTATATAATGGATATCCATTCACTCCACAGTCGGTTTCTCCTCTAAAAGGCTTGGGAAAGTTTTTAGAGTAACTCCCATTAACCATACAAATTTTATTGGGATTAGGACTACCGCATGACCCACGAATATTGTTTTTGCATGGTCTTGTTCAGGATTAGTTCAATATCCGAAATTTCCGCATCAACTACAAAATCGATTTCCTCAGCTGTGCGGAGCGAATGTAAATCCGAAGGAACGCCACGTTTTTGTTCTTGTATTATATATATTGTATTATATATATATATATATACGTAGTATGCAATGGCTGTTCCGAAGATTCTATCAATAACATCACGCAAAAATTCTTCAACCTTTAGTTGAAACACTTTTGCTACTAAATCAAGCATCTACGCATTTTGTCAAGAATACATAGTTCACGTGTAATCTCTTTCCATTGCGAATGGCACGTAAAAATTACAAATAGATCTTGGCGCCCAAATTGCCTCACAATTGGAATTGAATCTCGTCACAATTTATTCACAAAAGGGGCCCACCTATGCACATGTAGATGTAAAAATGTACAGATTTCCAACGATGGAATACCATTCAAGCTAAATTTTTCATATAGTCTAATAAACCTTTATAACTTCAACACATAGTGGTTTTATTTATACGTAAAAAGATAATCATTCCGATGCTATCATCAAATACGCGTGAACTATGTTGCTAAATGAATAGGGTTAGAAGCCTATCAACGAATCGATATTTTGTGAGCGTGTAATTATTTTGAGTTATACGAGTAGTATTCGTTGCAAAATTTTCATCGTGCAGCGTACCTGTAGTCCAACATGTATCGCCTAAGGGAAACGGAAGGGCGCGGCATAACGTGACAATTTATTTATTCTTCGGCAAATGTGTTCAATTTTTGGGGGTCTTGTAATATTAATATTAACTGGAATGCTGCCATCTAATGCTGCCATCTGCTGCCATCTTCGTAAAAACCTGTTTTCCTTCTGTTGTGGTGTAAAATTTTATAATCTTTTTATGCCATTTCATAGTACATACCTTACCGCTAAAAATGTAAGTTGCATTTTATTTGTTTATAGTCATATTAAATTATAACTAATAAAACATTATTGATTTAAGATAGTGATCGAAAATTTTCTTGACTGAGTGTATACCTACTCCAAAACTGACAAAGTATGTTATCTTAAAATAAGAACATACATTTTTCTAATTATAAAACATACAGTACCATTCAAAATGGTTCCTTAACAGATTTCAACACATTACGTATAAGAATTTCCATCAGAACCTATTTATTACTAGTCTTACCTAAGAACTCATTTAGATTCTTTACAAAAAAAGTCAATGAATTTATCGATGCGTTATGCAGCACATTCCTTATCAACATCATTCGTTAGATTACGTAAAACTTCATTAAATATATAAATGACTTTAGTCCCATGCGCAGAAGAAAGTTCATTTGAGACTTCAACGAAAGATTCATGATGAACTCAATGAGTTCATCGATTACGTTCCAGTAGGGATAAAAAACTAAAGTAATGTAAATAAAAATTCAATTGAAAAAAATTAAAAATTTCATTCGACTTTTCTTTAAATACATTTAATATTTGTATTCTACCCTACTGGAACTAATCAATGAATTCATGATGAATCTTGTAATGAGGTCTTATATGAACTTTTTCCTAGACTCGGACTATAAATTCAATGAATGATGTTCTTAAGGAAATTATTTCAAAATTCGTGGAAGAATTAATTGATTTTTACAGGAAGAGAATCTTTACGACAGTAATAAACTACGTAACAGAATATTGGTTGTAAAGTAGGATCTAAAATAATATAAAATTCATGATAGTTGCATAAGCGTATTCTGTCAATAGTATTCTATGTTGTATTTTGCCCTGTCATAAGAGTTTTGGTATATGAAAAATTTAATGTATTTATTTATTTTATTTAACCAATTTTAAAAACTGACATATTAAATTAACTCCAATAAACAGAATTTTTTTATTTAAATCACTTACAATATTTAGAAATTAATTAAAAAAGGACCAGCGTTGTTCGTCTACGGGTATTAATTTTCGAAACTGGCTTGTCCTAACCCCCGGCAAGGCTCTTTTTTCTCAAGGATTGGTACTTTTTGGATAGCTTGGTTAATATAGCACCAAACCATATAGGTCGCTATCGTGTCAGATTGTTGTGAATATTTGAAAAAATTTAAAATGTAATAATTGTCTTTATATGAGTAATAAGGAAAATTTTCGAAAATGGCTTGTACTAACCCCCGGCAAGGCTATTTTTTCTCAAGGGTTGGTACTTTTTGGATAGCTTGGTTAATATAGCACCTAACCATATAGGTCGCTATCGTGTCAGATTGTTGTGGATATTTGAAAAAATTTAAAATGTAATAATTGTCTTCGTATGAGTAATGAGAAAAATTTTCGAAAATGGCTTGTCCTAACCCCCGGCAAGGCTCTTTTTTCTCAAGGGTTGGTACTTTTTGGATAGCTTGGTTAATATAGCACCAAACCATATAGGTCGCTATCGTGTCAGATTGTTGTGGATATTTGAAAAAGTTTAAAATGTAATAATTGTCTTTATATGAGTAATAAGGAAAATTTTCGAAAATGGCTTGTCCTAACCCCCGACAAGGCTCTTTTTTTCTCAAGGGTTGGTACTTTTTGGATAGCTTGGTTAATATAGCACCTAACCATGTAGGTCGCTATCGTGTCAGATTGTTGTGGATATTTGAAAAAATTTAAAATGTAATAATTGTCTTTATATGAGTAATGAGGAAAATTTTCGAAAATGGCTGGTCCTAACCCCCGGCAAGGCTCTTTTTCTTAAAAGTTGGTACTTTTTGGATAGCTTGGTTAATATAGCACCTAACCATATAGGTCGCTATCGTGTCAGATTGTTTTGGATATTTGAAAAAATTTAAAATGTAATAATTGTCTTTATATGAGTAATGAGGAAAATTCTCGAAAATGGCTGGTCCTAACCCCCGGCAAGGCTCTTTTTTCTCAAGGGTTGGTACTTTTTGGATAGCATGGTTAATATAGCACCTAACCATGTAGGTCGCTATCGTGTCAGATTGTTGTGGATATTTGAAAAAATTTAAAATGTAATAATTGTCTTTATATGGCTGGTCCTAACCCCCGGCAAGGTTCTTTTTCTTAAAAGTTGGTACTTTTTGGATAGCTTGGTTAATATAGCACCTAACCATATAGGTCGCTATCGTGTCAGATTGTTTTGGATATTTGAAAAAATTTAAAATGTAATAAATGTTCTCATATGAGTAATGAGAAAAATTTTCGAAAATGGCTTGCCCTAACCCCTGGCAAGGCTCTTTTTTCTCAAGGCTTGGTACTTTTTGGATAGCTTAGTTAATATAGCACCTAACCATATAGGTCACTATCGTGTCACATTCTTGTGGATATTTGAAAAATATTAAAATGTAATAAATGTTTTCATATGAGTTATGAGGAAAATTTTCTAATATGGCTTGCCCAACCCCCGACAAGGCTCTTCTTTCTCAAGAGTTGGTACTTTTTGGATAGCATGGTTAATATAGCACCAAACCATATAATTCGATATCGTGTCAGATTGTTGTGGATATTTGAAACAATTTAAAATGAAATAAATGTCTTCATATGAGTTATGAGGAAATTTTTTGAAAATGGCTTGTCCTAACCCCCGACAAGGCTCTTTTTTTCTCAAGGGTTGGTACTTTTTGGATAGCATGGTTAATATAGCACCTAACCATATAGGTTGCTATCGTGTCAGATTGTTGTGGATATTTGAAAAAATTTAAAATGTAATAATTGTCTTTATATGAGTAATGAGGACAATTTTCGCAAATGGCTTGTCCTAACCCCCGACAAGGCTCTTCTTTCTCAAGAGTTGGTACTTTTTGGATAGCATGGTTAATATAGCACCTAACCATATAATTCGGTATCGTGTCAGATTGTTGTGGATATTTGAAACAATTTAAAATGTAATAAATGTCTTCATATTAGTTTGAGGAAAATTTTCGAAAATGGCTTGTCCTAACTTGTCCTAAATGGCAAGGCTCTTTTTTCTCAAGGGTTGATATTTTTTGAATTGCTTGGCTAATATAGCACCTTACCATATAGGTCGCTATCGTGTCACATTGTTGTGGATATTTGAAAATTTTAAAATATATTACATTAATGTAATAAATTTTAAATGGAAGTTTAATTTAATCGTTTTTATGAATAATGAGACAAAAATTTTTTCCTACCATGACCGGCCAGGATAGGAGGTTAGAAAGTTTTTTCAGTTCCAATTTTTTAATGATAGTTTGTTTGCGAAATAAGTTTGTCATGTCAATGTTAAAAAATTGATAAAAATCTTTGAAAATAATTACAAATTAATAACGAGCAAGAAATATTTGGCAACTTTCTGTCAAACGTAAAAGAACAGATTAACAAATGCAAGTTTCCACATATACAATCTAATATTTATAATTAATTTAGACTAGATCTGTAATTAAATAAAACCAGTAAATAATAATTTAATATCAATAAGCGTGTAATGTTAAGGTAAAAATTTGATGAGGCATAATATAACGTTATTAACTTTAGGAAAGATTACACAAATGGCCATCATACACAAATTAACCTAAGAGTCTAGGCAAACAAACAAATACTTAAGGTTCTGGCAATATAGTACAATTTTAAATACAAATAATTTACAATTATAACGTTTATTAGAAGTTTAATAGGAATTATAAGATTTATTAAAAAGTTGCCAGATACTTCATTTTCGTATTTAATAAAATTCGTATAAACGAATAAAATTGAATGGTTTACCATTTAACCATTTAAGTATATTATATTCACTTATACATACACAATTTTTAGGATTTAGGATAAACTTCACGCATTTGTATAGAACCGTGAAGTTTGTCCTAAACGAATCTTATTTTTTTTTAGGACAGATTTAGGACAAACTTCACGCGAATATGTAACACATGTATGTAACACACACAAATATGATTCTTTCTGTTTTTTTATTTTTTATTTTTGTTGTTTTGTAGTCTTAACCCAGTATGCAATTTCTCCAATGTGTGGGAAAATAGCTCCAATTCCACACTAAATTCCGTACTACAAATTATCAAAAACATAAAAAACCCGATTGTGAGTAAAAATAATTTTCTTCTTTTTCTGATTTGCAATTTTTTTTATGTTTTACTAGATTTGTTTTGTATCTTCAGTTTCGTGTAACACGTCGACGAATGAACATGTATGCAGATACGGGTTTTTTTTTATTTGTAAAACTTTTTTGTTTTTTCTTCGAAATGTGGTGTTCATTTAAAATATTTCTAATTAGAAAACACTTAAAATTAATAAAATTTTACTTTAGTACTTAAACTAAAATAAAACAATCGATCAACAACATTATACTAATCAGGTAATAAAATTGAATTTCAATTATCATGTACAGATATACGATGACGTAAACTTTTGATAATGATGATTTTCATGTGTTTATTTTTTTAAGATGGACGCCGAGTGGGCGACGTAAATACATTGGCGGGATTTATTAAAATTAAATTAAAAAATTATTGTGTGTATTTTATATTAAAAATTAAAAATAAATGAATTTTACAAAAAAAATTCAACAATAATTTCTTTAATTTCAAAATAAAACCACAACGTGAAAAGTGTTACGAAAAACTGCTTTAGTAGCATGCGTAAAAGTGTGTGCAAGTATGGACAAGTATAAGGAATAAACCCGAATTTCCGACGAAACCTTCTAATTTCCAATTTAATTTTTTTTTTATTCGGGATATTTTCTTTGGTGAGTGGTATGGATTTCCGTGTACTTTATATATTTCTTTCCATAGAAAGAGTATGGTTTTCGCACGCGAATGTCAACGGAATTCTGTCGGCATTGCATATTGGGAAATTTCTAAAAAACTTTTAGTGTATTATAAAATAGATAATTTGTTTCTAATTTACATTTCCAAATTTTATTGTAATTATGAAAAAATTGTATATCGAAATTTTTGCAGATTTAACATTCGCTGTATCGCCGAAATCAAAAAAAGTATGTGGTTCAGTGCAGGCCAGCTGTGTGCTGGTTCTCTACAGTCCAGACAGATTGACTTAATAAAACGGCTATAGTAAAGAATAGGGGTTACCAAAAAGATTTTTTTTATTTTTGTTTTGTTTCCTTGTCCATTTTTTAACTTGGAAATAAAAATAATTTATTAAACTATAATTTAGTTTTTTAATTTAATATATAATTTAAAATAAAATAAACATAATTATAATAAATATATTATATATATATATATATATATATATATATATATATATATATATATATATATATATATATATATATATATATATATATATATATATATATATATATATATCTATATTAATATATATATATATATATATATATATATATATATATATATATATATATATATATATATATATATATATATATATATATATATGTATATCTATATATATATATATATATATATATATATATATATATATATATATATATATATATATATATATATATATATATATATATATATATATATACATATATATATATATATATATACATAATATACATATATATATACATATATATATATATATATATATATATATATATATATATATATATATACATATATATATATATATATATACATATATATATACATATATATATATATATATATATATATATATATATATATATATATATATATATATATATATATATATATATAGACATGTATATATATATATATCTATATATATATATATATATATATATATATATATATATATATATATATATATATATATATATATATATATATATATATATATATATGTATATATATATATATATATATATATATATATATATATATATATATATATATATATATATATATATATATATATATATATATATATATATATATATATATATATATATAGTGCTGGGAAAAAAAATTGGGCAAACATATTTTATTGCAAATTGAAGTCTTTTTTTGCTAAAATTACAAGACGTTTGAAAGGAATTGGTTTATTGTTTCATGTTAAATACATGTACGACGTAATTTTTTGTTGTTGAGTTAAAGTAATGGAATAAATTAAGTACCTATTTTTTAATTTTTGTTTTGTTTTTTATTGATTTATAGAAGATCTAGCTTTAATATTAATATTTTGTTGGACCGCCATTTACTTTTATTACACCGGTACAACCCCGCAACTGATGTGCAAAAAAATTGGTCAGGCAATTATTTTTTTTTACGCCTACCGTTCTTTGCCGTCATTAGGGTGCAGATGTTTTATTGCCTGTAAATATGCCTGTACGTATTGGTTTATAAAGGGTTTACAATAAAACATGGAAATACTTAGATTTTTCTGGTGTTTTTTATTTTTTGTAAAAATATATGTGAAAAAAGACATCATTTAAATAACCACCACGGGCACGACTACAGGCTTCTATATGAAAATCAAAAATTTTAAGAAATCGCTCACACATTCCCGCATTTAGTTCATCAATTTCGGTCCGAATGTTGTTTTTCCCGAATGTTGTTTTTCAGCTGTGCAATTGTTGTTGGTTTATTCACATAAACTTTACTTTTCAAGAAACCCCGAAGTGATCTAACTATAATAGCGTTAAATCGCATGATCTTGTTTTCATGGGTTGTGTGACTCGTAGCTCCATCCTGTTGTTGTGCGGATGCAAATGCAAATTCTTATGTAAAATTCGCCAAACAGACGATGGATGAACGCCTATTTCCTGAGAACGTCGTGAAATCGATATTGTAGGATACCGATGTTGAAGCAATGTTCTCACTAGAACGTCCACTTTTTGGTCTGCCACACCTTTTTCGATCCTCGAGAGAACCAGTCTCTTCAAATTTTTTCACTAACCTTTGAATTGTTGGCTCATTTGGACGATTATTCTTGAAATCTTTTAAATCTTGAATTTTACGATACGTATGTTTTAAAGATCGATGATTTTTATAATAAGTTCGACTAACTTTAATGCGTTCTTCTAGCATGTAAGTGTCCATGGTTAAAATTGTACATCTGTGTACTTCACAAATGTCAAAGATGACATGAAAAAAGGTTGCGTTTAGAAATTATTTACTACTGATATCTAGGCGTGACTTTTGAAAGACCCTTTATAAGGAAAATGAAATTGAAAAGTTTGATTTTGCAATTTTCGAAAAACAAAATTTTTTCCAAATTTGTAGGTTTCCCTTATTCTAAATCACTTTCCGTGATGTGTGCCTATATATTGACGTAAGTACATAATTTAGTCTTTCTATACACGTAAAGTTCACAAAGAAAAATTCGTTCACCAATAATTACTTGTATTGGATTTAAGGGCGCCTATTTGGATATGGCTTCCTTTTTATCATGTTTTTTAATTCATTTATTTAACTGGCGAGCTACTAAGTTTATTTGTAGAGCTAAAAATCATTCTTCATTCTTATTTTCCAATATGTTTTAATCCCGTTTTTTAATATTTATATTAACGATGATGTCTATGCTTGCAGACTACTACTTGAGTTTATTTTATTTGTGCTGATAACCGTCAATTCCGAAGTGTTGAACGAAAAGGGCTTAGTTATTTAATAAAAGCCTTTTCACCAACTTTTAAAATAACTTCGGTAGAAATTCTAAAACGTCGACCACAGGTGATACAAATATGAAAAAAACGATGGTAACATAGAATTTTGTTCTTTGATATGTGGGGCTCGTAGCAAAGAGGCACAATGCGCAACGTAACGCAACTCAAGAGTTAGAATAAATTTGGGTGTCCGCATGGGAACAGCATACAAAGTAATTGTTAAAACGGAAGAAAAACGAGGTCACCCTCCCCCACTGGTTTGCCAGTATGCCTCATCCAGCATTATGCACCTTTGCCAGGACTGGGACCTGGAAGAATTCAAAGTGCCCATTACTCATTAATCTGAAAATACATTGATTATGTAATCTAAGTAATAAGGGGTTAAATCCAGCAATGCGACATATGATCGGATATGATGTTCACACGAAGTTTTCTTGGAGTTAGCGTACATTTTATGGAATCCTGCAAGCTAAATCTAAAATTCTTATTACAAATATTGCAGAAAGCTTAAAAGATTGTTGCTTAAAATATAAATTAAAAAATTAAAATATTGCGGCAATTTAATTGGTGCCGGGAATATATTTGTAGGTTCACATAAATACCTGGGTTGGTTTGCTCATAGAATTACTTTGGTAGTTTAAAATGTAATAAGTCAAGAAGAAATAAAAAATCAATTTTAGAAGCTCGAGATACTGTACAATTTTTCAAAACCAGCGTTGTTCAAAGCGATCTCCTTAGAGCAAAGTATACCCCGTTGTAGTTAATATTATACATAGTCACGCGATAGAAATCTACTTATTCGCCTTGTATAGTAAGTAAGTAGTGTGCTTGCTCTGTAATTCAGGGGTCCCGGGTTTCCTGGTGGTGGAAAAAGTTAGGAGTGGGCGTTTTTAATATGTTACATTGTACATTGTCTATATACTTATATCGCAAGCCCTAGATTTTGGCTTTTCTCTAAAAATATTTGATTTTTATTGTATAGGGTGTCACAATAACCGGTTCAGATTTGACATATCGGTTATTTTGGCTCTGGCAACACTAATGTCAATCTTTCTTTGATAGAAACTTAGTATATTATTTCAGCAATTGAAGCCCCGTGACCATCCGCTTCGACATCGATTCACTGTGTGAACCTGCGACATACTCGAAATTGATGAGGATTTTGCTCAAAAAATCATATTTTCGGACGAGGCGCATTTCCATCCCGGTGGGTTCGTAAACAAACAAAATTGTTGCATTTGGGGACCGGAAAATCTACAATGGCATGTGGAGAAACCAATGCATCCATTGCATGTTACTGTTTGGTGCGGCTTGTGGCGTGGCGGCATTATTGGGCCCAATTTCTTCGAAGATAAGGCCGGCGCGAGCGTTACGGTCAACGGAATCAACTACAGCCACATGTTAAAATCTTTTTTGTAACCATGTCTTGAAGATATTGGTTTTGATGACCTTTGGCTCCAGCAAGATGGTGCGCCATGCCACACATCGGGCGTTATAATAGCGAAACTGATTCAAAAATTCGATGGCAGCATTATCAGTCGAAATAGTGACGTAAATTGGCTGGCAAGGAGCTTTGATGTGACGCCTTTGGATTTTTATTTGTGGGGCACCGTGAAGGACAAGTGTTATACGGACAATCTACAACAATTGAGCATTTGAAAGCCAATATTGAAGCAACCATTGCCGGAATAGATCCGCACACAATCCAAAATGTGCTCAAAAATTGGACTGACCGAATGGAGCACGCCAAGGCCAGCCGCGGTTCCCATTTGAATTAAATCATTTCCCATTGAAAATTGTACTTTCAAACAAAAAAATAAATTTGGAAATATATTAAGCCGCTTTTGTTTTATTAAATTTTTAAATCTGAACTTCTTATTGTGACACCCTTTATATTAAAGCGATATATCGAGCTATAAACTATTGTAATTGAATGTAAATGCGCCAGATATAACATCGCCTATTACTATTAGCCTTCAAACGATATGTGTCAAAATTGCAATACATTTCGACCATTAAGGTATAAACTGAACCAGAGATACAGCGACAAGATATATCGACAAAATACATTTGTCTGCCGGCGATGTCGCTTTGGTAAACACAATAAGCGCGTTAGCGTTGAAGCAACGAAACAAGAAAAATAATAACAAATTAACCCTAAAATAATTCATTTACTTGTTTATCGCCTCTATTTACATTTCTTTAATTATAACATTGTGTACAACATTCAGATTTAGTTGAAATTAATTTAAAAACAGCTCTAAAAATGTTTACCATCTGAAACTTATATTGGTAGTACTGCAGCGCCGACGACAAAATTAGAATGGATTCTAAAAACAATTCAGCGGCAATGTCGTCGTCAACAAGCGACATTGGTTGCGTTAGCATCCTATGGTTTTTGTGTAATTTTAATTTGACAGGCGTTGTATTTTGTCGTTGTATCTTTGGTTCTGTTTATACCTTTAGTTTACAAGTTACAGTTGTTTTAGTGAAGCTACTTTGTTAATTTGAAAACAATGGAAATAAAAAACTTCGTTTTTTGCCTAAACTCTGTTTTCTGATGGGAAAAAATACTATTCAAGCAAAACCGTGGCTTGATAAATGTTATTCAGACTCTGCGCCAGGAAAATCAACCATCATTGACTAGTATGTTGAATTTAAACGTGGTCGTACAACCACCGATAGTGCACCACGCTCTGGACGCCCAAATGAAGCTGTGACTCCAGAAAACATAAAAAATCCACAAAATTGCTTTGCAAGACCGTAAAATCAAGTTGCGTGAGATAGCTGGCATTATAAAGATATCAATGGAAATTGCAAAATTGCACTGTAATATTGACAGCACAAATTTAATTTAAGTCATAATATAATTTTAATTTTCCATCTTTCGAAGTTCCTAAAGATATTTGCAATCAGAACTACTTGAATATCGCAAAATAATCGAGAACAGATTCGCGTTCGAGAACAGATAAAATGTGTAAAATGGAATGACGGTGTAAATTGTTCGTCGAAACATTGACAGGACATGTTGTCAAGGAGCTAAACTACCAATTTGGAACACAACCTCATCACAGCAATTTCGACAATTCTTGGTTCCCAGTTTAAAAATATTTTCAAGATGACAGACGTCAAATCGCGCGGTTTCTTCATTGATGATAATAATAAATGCCTTTAAAACCGCAACCAGAACATTGTCATCTGAATCAAACGAAGAAGATGACCAGCCTGCCACATCCACCTCATACGATTTTTGGAGTCGTCACAAAAATTTGGCGGGGAGGGGGCCTACAATTGCATGTACATGGAGATGAAATAAATTCTTTACATCACTAATTCAGTTTGCCCACAAGTCAAAACCACTAATTCAATGGGACGAAATGAAAACAGTTTCCAATTATTACCCATTATTGATCACGTGACCTAAGAACATTCCGAACGAAATGTTGTAAAAGAATATAAATAGAATAAACAGAATACTTTTTACGGCATCGATTTGTTTTTATTTTGGCAGCATTTAATTTAGTTGAGCCATAGATAATATATAAATATATTATATGTATATATAATATGTATATTATGTTGTTTTATTAAAAAACAGAAAACAAATAAATTACACACGCATTATTACATCTTGACATTTCAAAACAGAATATGTATTCTTTTCATTCTACGTTTCGATCTAGAATAAAAAGAATGCGTTCCGAAAATTCTAAATAAATAAAAGAACAAACGAAAAAAAACAGAATAAATAAAATGAATAAAAGTACTTTTTATGTCAGTTTTGGAACGTTCGGAATATACATACAGAATGAATAAACGAAAACACTCATTTAGTCTTACCTGGCACTTCAGTTTCATCGGAGAGGCTGTTTTCCAATGCTAAGTGTATTTTAATAGACAACTGAAACAGGTTGTTGGGTAAGTATAGATTTTTATATTTTGTCAAAAAACGTAATTTCCGCTTAAATTTTAGGAAACTGATTTAGACGGGTAAAACTCCTTCGGATGCTGCCACAAAAGCTTATGTATGCAGTTTTAATAATATATAATATATTGTATATAAATATAATGTAATATAAATATAATAAATTTAATAAATATAATTTAGAGTAAAATATATTAGCCTAAATATTACAGTTTTAAATTATATTTTAAATTAATTTTATTTCTATTTTTCATATATATATATATATATATATATATATATATATATATATATATATATATATATATATATATATATATATATATATATATATATATATATATATATATATATATATATATATATATATATATATATATATATATATATATATATATATATATATATATATATATATATATATATATATATATATATATATATATATATATATATATATATATATATATATATATATATATATATATATATATATGAAAAATAGAAATAAAATCATAAATATATATATATATATATATATATATATATATATATATATATATATATATACATATATATATATATATATATATATACATATACATATATACATATATATATATATATATATATACATATATATATATATATATATATATATATATATATATATATATATATATACATATATATATATATATATATATATATATATATATATATATATATATATATATATATATATATATTTATATATATATATATATATATATATATATATATATATATATATATATTTATATATATATATATATATATATATATATATATATATATATATATATATATATATATATTTATATATATATATATATATATGATGAGATTATGATGTGCTTTGAATTTTCATTTCATTTAGAAACTTTTCGGTTTATAAATCGGCTCAAAAAATATACTTAATGATAGTTTCCCTAATTTTATTCGCTTAAAGTCGTCTCTATTTTTCAATGGAGTTTTTTTCGATGGTTTCTTATCGTTTTATTTCCTCGTATTCCATATCAATTTTGTGTTGAATTGAAAAAAGGTAAAGGATGTATATGAAACAGCAAAAAAACATGCAAAAACTATTGGCATTTCGACAAAATAACAATTAATCATTTGCTCAAAATCAAAAACATTTTTTTATATCATTTGTCTCTTCCATTGGTGAATGTGTGTATTGTGTTGGGAAAATTTTGGATATTTCTTAATGGTTTTTCATAATGGTAGTACGCCAGGAAGCTGGAAAATGATGCAAAAGTTTGTACAAATGTTCGAATAATTTTTGTTGGTTTTTGTGTCTTTTTGATGCAAAATAATTGATTCAATTAGTGTTAGAAATACAATGACTTGTAATTAATTACAAATTTGTTCAATGACTACGATAAAGTAAAAATTGGTAGTGTACATAGCGTATATACGTATTGCGATTTTAAATGTTTTCTTTATTTTTAATCTAAAAATAATTTGTAACCGCATTTATCAAAATATTCGGAGTTTTTAAGTAGAAGAAGTATTGAGCACGATTTAACAAAATACCGAAAAATAGCGCGACACAGCCTTTAGAGGGCGAGAATTGGTATAAATTATGGCTTGATTTACGTTTGTTGATTATTGAAATTGGGATCTGTGGGTTCAACGAAAAAAGTACGATATTGTGATACGTAAGGAAATTTAGGAAAATTAATTTTCATGTTTTCTCTGCAGAGTTAAATTGTATTGATTGATTAAGTATAGATTTTAAAAAGGATTATTGTCATGACATGCATAATTTAGATGAATCAAATTGAATTGCATAATAATTCGAATGTTTTGGGAACTTAGGGTGCGACTGGTCTGTCTCAAATACTAAAAGATATGAAAACGCGAGGCGTCATCTAATATCACTTCTTCGGGATCAATTTTTAAAGGTAACTTAATTACAAATAAATCTATAACGAAATGTCAACCACACATTATATGTATAATATACACTAGATAATTTTTATATACTTTATCGAAAAAACAAAAGCTACATCGAAAACAGGCTATTCGAAAACTACAGAAAATAGTTGTGTAGCAAATTATATTCTTGAATGTATCTATTGTAAAGCTGTCTTTTAACTGCTAATTTGAAAAGCGCCAAGGGCAACGTTTTATCGAATTCTTTCAAATTATTGGAGAACTCAAAACCTCTATAAAAAAGGCTATTTTGACCTTTATGGGTTAGTGATAGTTTATATTTTGGGAAACGGTAATTATTACAATTCCGAGTAGCTCTGTTGGTTAATTCAAGATTAGTCGCTAGATCAACATTTGATTTTATGATACCAAGTTTAATTTTGTAGATTGTAATAACGTATTCAAATTCTATGAATTGGGTAATCGGTAAAATCTTCTCGTTATAAAGTAACTTTGATGATGTACGGGACGGTAAATGTCTTATAGCTCTTAGTGATTTGTTTGTATCTGGATTAAGTAAATTAGATGCGAATGAATATAACCGAAATGCAAATTGTAAGTCAGGCTTTCAAGAATATATCGAGCCCTCTGCCTTAACACTCCTCTAAAAGGTGAAATTTTCATAATTAAGAATAAATGAGAGTTTATTGTAAGACCTAAACAAGTAGTAGTTTGGCCTCGTTT
Source organism: Nephrotoma guestfalica (assembly GCA_963691935.1). NCBI lineage: Eukaryota > Metazoa > Arthropoda > Insecta > Diptera > Tipulidae > Nephrotoma > Nephrotoma guestfalica. Next base: position 110,559,447 of record OY829915.1, read on the forward strand.
GATGCTTGAGCTCTGAACAGTTATTTCATAAAATATTTTTGCCAGTTACTTTTTAGATAGAAAGTTAAAAAGTTTGATTTATAAAAATTTAGTTTCAGTTTGCTATTGTATAACCGATTCGAAATTTCCTGTAGACCAGACTACGTTTTGAATTTTAGTTCAGAGCTGTTTTTGCACCCATAAATAATGGCTTTATCGTCCGCAAATAGTTCTATTTTACTATATAATTTAATTTCATATGTATCGTTAATGTAAATTAAAATTAAAATTGGACCTATGATCGGTCCTTTTGAATACATATTGTTAAAGTTAGCCGAAAGTTTCAAGCCGAAAGGTAATGCAGATAGTACCTTTGCTATCACAGCCGAAAGATGATAATGCAGATATTGTTTTTGCTATCCCAGCCGAAAAAATCTGTTATAGCCGAAATATATATTACTCGTTAAACTTAGTTCTACTATCACCTCCAAATAACCAGAAAACAGCAAAAAAAAATCTGGAAAAGTTAATTACAATAAACATACATACGTTTTGTAAACGTTCCTCTATCACCTTATGTAACCCACTAGTCCGGCCAGCGAATAATTTCTGAGTTCAATGGACTATATCTAGAGTACTAAACATACAAAAATTCCCAAAAAACTATTTCAAATACGTTAAACGTTTCTCTATCATCTTATGCAACCCACTAGTCCGGCCAGCGAATAATTTCTGAGTCCAACGGACTATATCTCGAATACTAAACATACAAAAATTCTCAAACAATTTCTGAATTTAATGGACTATACTCGTAACTCGAATACTAAACACACAAATATTCCCAAAAAATTATTTCGAATACGTTAAACGTTTCTCTATCCATTGAACTCAGAAATTATTCGCTGGCCGGACTAGTGGGTTGCATAAGGTGATAGAGGAAGATATGGCGTATTTCAAATAATTGTTTGAGAATTTTTGTATGTTTAGTATTCGAGATATAGTCCGTTGGACTCAGAAATTATTCGCTGGCCGGACCAGTGGGTTACATAAGGTGATAGAGGAAGGTTTTACGTATTTGAAGAAATTTTTTGGCAATTTTTGTATGTTAGTATTCGAGATATCGTCCATTGAATTTAGTATATAATGGCCATATTAGGATTGATGGGAAAGTGGGTAACCTAGAAAATACAGAACGTTTTATTAATTTTGTTCGATACTTTTTAAATTTATTGTAATTAACATTTCATAGGATTTGGTCCACTTTTGTAAAATTGTTTATTTCCAGACAGATTTTTGGTGTATTCTGGTTATTTGGTGGTGATAGTAGAACTGGGTATATTAAATAATATTTCTTGCGGCTATAAAATATTTTTTTCGTCAGGGATAGCAAAGACACAATCTGCATTATCATATTTCGGCTGGAAATTTTCGGCTAACTTTAATAGGGTGGGGAATACCACAATGTGAACTATGTTTCTTAGATGTGCAATTGCCGATTTTTACATATTGCAATCTGTCAGAAAGACAACGATCAATTAGTTTGATAACACTATCGTGAAATTCAAAGTAACTTTCCGTAAAATTATATGGTGATCTACACAATCAAAGCCTTTTTTAGGTCGAGAAACATGCATATAGTGGCTTCTCGGTGATCTATTTACTTTAGATTTAGATTACTATTTACTTAGCGATCATCTAATATCATTCATTCAGAGAGAGTATGATTCAATACCCGTTCACTCTCAGGTTCTAAATTCTGTTAATATTTAGCAATGGTTAAATAGGCTTTGGTGCTTCAGCACGATGGTATAAATTAATTCTAGTTTGTTTCAGCGTTTAATTCCCAACTTTGCATATTACCCGCTATTGCAGGCTAATTATGGCGACGTAGCCCTTTGCAAACGTGGCCTTCCATGAATTTAATAGATTTCCCACTTATTCAGATTGGTCTCCTTTATCATATTCAACTTCATCTTCTCCATGTACTCCAAAAGCTATTGCCCAAAATTCAAATTTGATAACACCGTTTGTATTTGGAAGAGCGGCTATCGAAAGAAAAATCAATAGTCCCCTTTCGTCTCTCTTGTTTAATGGTCTTCTAATTATTGTTCGGAAGATTAGGATTACTTGGTTAAATAATGCCTTGGATTTTTATATTTGGGCTCTTTCCGCTGTCACAGGTTTTTTTTTGACGAAGAGCAGAGAGTCAGTTTGCTTCTCGATTAGCTGTCCCACCGGGGTAACACTAAACCTACAGCGGATTCTAAAGGCTGAGTGTTCAATGCCGTTTCCGCGGAGGTGTCACTACAAAGCCCGAATTATCTCCACGTTTGGCTTAATCCTGCCAGTTCCGTGCATTGCTCCGGCTTTTGGTGAGCGCCGGTTGTGTCGGATTTATTAAGTTTCAATATTTATGTATTTTCCATCGTAATTTCACGAGCGTCTGTCTACATGTGCAGATCCTTACGGTAAGGATATTTAGGTTTTATCAAATAAACTCCACCCGCAGAGGTCATTGGCTCAAATCGGTTTACTAATTGCTCAGCGGCGCATAGTGAATACCCATGTACATTTTTATGACGATTGCAAGTACTGTTCAACGGAAACTTTTAGATGAAAATATATTTTTTCAATTAATTGCGTTTTCGATAAATTGTGTTTTCGATGTATTGTTGTTTACAAAATTTTTTTTCATCCAGATTTGGTTATTGTAAAATTGTAGTTTTCATATTTATCGGTTTTCGATGAATTGTTTTTTGTCGCAGAATTTCCAGGGAACCTCTAGCCGCTAATTTATTTATGATCCGAACCAGGCCACCAGAAAAATCGCAACAAATTGTAATCCGTAAGCGCATATAAAATTATCCCGACCGCTTAATATGTGTGAAAATGATAAGGTTTTAAACTTAAATTCGAGACCAGTAGTGCACCAAATTCATTATAAGTTTCTCGAGAATATTTATGATTTTATTATCCATAATAACCGCATAACATATGCGTTATGTCTTGAATTTGAAGGACCTTTATTTTTGTTATTTTATTTGGTAAGCCCATGAAAAGCCTGTTAAATAATAAAAAGTCTTACAACAAAAAGTTGATTAATTAACATTACCAAACTGTGTCATCAATGCAGACAGAAAAGATTTTATAGTAAAGTAACGGCACTTCCGAAACGAACCGTAAAATGGTGCAGAAGGACCGCCAAAGGTTTTCCATAATCGGGTTTTTGGTTACGTATAAAGAGTGTGCCAAAATTCACACAATAGAAAACATAGTTGTTTCATTAAAAATTGTGAAGATTTTATTGATTCATGAGTTTCGAAGTTATTCCGTTCCAAAAAAGTAACCATTCCTAAAATTTGCAGAAAAACGAACTCAAGCCTCTAAAGGATACCTCCTGCCGCCTGAAATATAACAAATTTTTATTTATTAATTAAAATTTTTTAAAAATGATTAAAATGTAAAATTATTGTTTTTCTAAATACTATTCGGCCAGCGTTAATAATTTATCGATTAAGTACCACCATGGATGGATTCGTGTACTTTGTTTTACCATTTAATATTTTCAAGCCATTATCGTATACTAAATAATTACAAATTCATTTATTAAAAACTAATTTTAAAATAATTACTTTAAAAATATACTGATGAATTATAGAATAATATGAATGACGATTCACATGTTCTATTTATCTGCCCTCTTGGTGCCACCATCGAAAGATAATCGATATAAAACATAAATATATAGAATAACTGTGTATAACTTATTGAAATTACTAGTTTATAAGAAAAATTCAACCCCTGTTTTGATAATGTTGCATATCTCATTTATACTACGACTTTACCGCTTCGTAAATGGATACACGATGGACCAAGCCACACTTCCTCTGGAATTGTGAAGTTCCTCTGGATTTTTTATTATAAACAAAGCACCTATTTTATCCATCATCTTTATCCAACACAAATGATAACTAAGTTTGCCATCATTTTCAAAAAACGCATAAAAAAAAATCCCAACCAAGATTAGAATATTAGTAATTTCCTTTTATTTATATTCTTAAAGTTTCGCAGTTCAACTAATAAACGGTACTTAAACTGATTAATGACCGGAAAAATTGCACTATTTCCCCTTAGTTAAGAAACAAATTCATCTTCCCGTGGAAGCCAGAATCGACCGTCTGTTCAAAAATAATCATATTTTGTATTGTTTTCATTGGTCAAACCAAAAATTGATCAATGCTATTATATAAATCATGTTGCAGCTTTTGTGAACAGTTTTATGCATTTAGTATAAAAATAATAGTACATAAACTAATAATAGTACAAAAACCTCCTAACCGGACAACCCTTTAATCAGATCATTATCATTTTTGTAAAAGCGGATTCTCATAAAAACATAATTTCGTATTTGGACCACCTCCGAATTGTGTTTATGGATTGCAGATTTCTTTTTAATTTGATTTTCTTGTCTTATATTCTTATATTGTCTTATGAACAATAGAAGATTAATTTCGCCAATTATAGAATTAAGAGTCGTTGGGAGGCAAATTTTTTGTTTATTAAACCTAGAACCAACACGACATCACAACACGAGAGCTCGTCATGTGATATACATGATGTAGTTGTCGAACCTTTGGCATCTACACGAAATATTACTTTCAATGATTCAAGAGGTTTCACTGTTTTTATATTATTTAACGAGCATATAATTTAGACTCCACATAGTTATAAGAGCCAATAGACGAGTCTTGTAACCAACCGAGTGTAACTAATAGATGTAGATTATACTTAATATACATCTTTTTTAAATTTTTTTTTCATTAAAGCACACAGGCTTATCATTAATTTTCAATACAATTTTTTGTCACATATAATATTAATATAAAAAACGAAAACAAATGAGTAGGGTAATCATCACCGATCTAACGGCAGTATTGATCTACCCTTTAACAAAGAAAAATTATGATAAAAAGTTACGATAACATGAGAATTAAAATCTTAACAATAAAAATATAAAAATATAAACAATTTGAACTAAAATTACACTGCATCAGACTAAAACTCAAAATAGAAAATTGATATTAGGGTGCTCAAAAAGCCAAACTTTAAGTATGCTAAGTGGAAGTTGGTTAAATAAGGAAGGAGCAGTTATTGGGAAATATTTTCTAAAATGTTCACTAAAAATGTGGAACAACAAATAAGAACTGATCAACGTATTGGACGTTTTTACGAATCGTTTGCGACTTGTTTCAAGTGCATATGTATTAGTATTATTACCTGTATAAGACGAAATTAGAGTTAAACTTGAAAAAATTGGTACAAAGTTAAACAAAAAAAAACATACCCATCGTAATAATCGAATATTTGAAATGTCAAATGGTTGAATTAATCGTTTAATATAATAATTATTATGACCAAACACACTATAAGTAAAATGGTACCAGAAAAATAAAAAAAATTTACGAAATAGCAATAGATTAAGGCCGTTCAATTTCACGAAAATACGCCACATGTTTATGTGGATCGTCAGGCTGTCCCATTTTGGCCCGTTCATTTTATCATACTTAGGACGAAAGAGTCTGAAAATGGAAATTCTGTGGAGCGAATCTTGGCGATTTTGCCACATAGCCACATACATAGTGCGATAGATTAAAGCCATTCAATTTCGCGAAAATACGCCACATGTCCATGCGGATCGTCAGGGTTCTCCATTGTGGCCTAAATATTATTGAATTATAATAATATAGTCCGAGACCTACATAATTATATTATGATAGATTGAAGTCGGTTATTTTATGTTTATTTCACTGGCGCTGAACCCCTTATAGGAATTTGAAGTTTCAATATCAGATTATTTTTTTAGATTAATGATTGATAAGTTTATTGAATCCTAGCCAGGTTCAGGGGTTACCAAAGTTGTGCAAACCCAAGCAACGGTTGCGAGACGTCGATAGTTGTGATGTATCTCATTAACTATTTCAAATTAAAGCAGTCCGATTTGGAAAAAATACACTTCATATCTCGCGAATCGTCAAGGTGTACCATTTTAACCCGTTATTTTATTATAACAATTAAGTTCGTAAATTTAAATTTTGTAGAGGATATCCTGGATATTATGGCACACAGCCATCTGTATAGTACAATAGATCGAAGCTGCCCAATTTTGAAAAAATATGCTAAATGCCATGGCGGAAAAGTCTGAAAAAGGAAATTCGGTTTTCGGATAACGTGCAATAGATGAGCGCGGTTCAATTTCGAAAAATTAATTTTCTTTTGTTTTAAATCGTCAAGGTTTTTATATCGGCCTGGTTTTGTTTGATTTGTAATTAATAGTTTTGATATGAGATTTTTTGTGGAACTTATTTCTCTATATAATTATTAAAAACATTTTCAGAAAAATAAATACTGTAATGCAAGAGTAATCCTAGGAGTTTCTCGGATTTGGAATATGGTTTGTTCCGAGAATGAACCCATTGTAATCATAATTAAATAACGGTATTCTTGATCACATTAGTTGATATCTCTAAACTTAGGTTCCCATGCCAAGACATTCAAGAAGCTCCGTTAAGCCACTTGAAGATGCCATCAAGCCACTTCGCCACGTCAAGGCTGTGATCGTGAAGGGTATTTATATTTTTAATTTTTTTTGTTTTTTTAATATTTCAAAAATTAAAGATGAATTGAATTCAAAATAAGAATTGAATAAAAATAAGTGCTTAAATCTTAATAAAACTAAATTTGACTTATGTGTATAAAAATTATGTTGAACAAAACATACAAAGTTCATCGTAAACTTAAAGGTAAGTCTTACACGATCTATGAACTTTTCGATGACAAAGAGGCACATTCGAAACAAAATTCTCCATTTTCAAAATTTTCGTAACATATGAGACAATGTTCAGTCAATGAAAGCGTATTAAATGGGACACCCTGACGATCCACATAGACATGTGGCGTATTTTCGCGAAATTGAACGGGTTTAATCTATTGCACTATGTATGTGGCTATGTGCCAACATCTCCAGGATTCGCTCCACAGAATTTCCATTTTCAGACTTTTTCGTCATAAGTATGATAAAATGAACGGGCCAAAATGGGACACCCTGACGATCCGCATAGACATGTGGCGTATTTGGCTATGCTGAATAGCTTTAATCGATTGCGATTCGCATGTGGCTATGAATATGTATTTGGAAATTTTCGTTTTAATTATAATTATTTGATCGTATTTTTGATGGGTTGTAGCTGTTTGTTTGAAAGTTTAATGTTCATATTTAATAATGACGACACTTAAAATCTTTAAAAGGTGTTTTTATTTTTTTAATCTTTGATATGTCATTATGTTTATTTAATTTTTTAAAATCATATTTAACGGTCTTTTCAAATTAAATAAAATTTAAAATCAAAATCTTGTAGTGTCGTCTTATACAGGGTTAATTAACTAATACATATAAAGGAAAATGTGGCTTAGTGGAAACTTCTCATGATCCATCCGATTCGAGAAATTTTTACAAAAATTTTATTAAACAGTTCGTAAAGAAATTAGTAAAATTTTCTCGGACATACTGATCATTGTTCCTAATGTTCTATCGCACATTTGATCTCAATATAATCGATGCCCACTTCGAAAATAAAATAAACGTAAAACCTTAGAAACATATAGATGTTGTAACGGTAAAACTTTAAAACTCAAAAATAATGACCAAGCAGAAACCTGTGAAAACTTACAACACATACTACGAGTAGCATATTTCTGAACAATAATGAGAATTTTTAAAGTTGAATGATAGCAACCACTTCCTCACGAAACGCTTATTCAAGACTAGAGTTAATGCAAGCATAGTAGAATTTTAGCAATACCGATTTTAGAGCTACTTGTCTTAATAGATATAAAGTTCATAATGCATTGCTGAGAGACTTTTTTATTTTATCGACATGTTGCTTCCAACTCAGATTACAATCAACAATAATTCCAAAGTACCTTCAACTCTTAACAGTTTCAATGAAAATGCACGAGCTGAAGCCATTAACGGCATTACAAAAACTGGAATGATACGTTAACGATGACTGTAAAATACTGCAACCCAAATTTAAATGCACTCTTAGTTTTTTCAATTAAAATTAGGAAATGGTGGTCAAACCATTTCCTTAAAACTGAAAGGTCGGCTGTAATTTTATGGCAAACATCAGTATGTGAGGACCCACGATAACATAAGCTCATATCGGCCAAATTAGTACTAAAAATTGAGTTTATGTATATCAAAAATAAAAGACACCCCAAGACGGAACCTTGAGGGACACCAATGTTTAACACATAAGGACTGCCCATAGTTCCATTAACCTTAACAACATGATTACGATTTGCAAGATACGATTTAAACCAATTATTGATGTTTCCTCTCAAACCGGCGGTTTTCGAAAGCTTATGCAATATAAGGATATGATCAACCACGTCAAAGGACTTTTTTATGTCAACAAAAAGCCCAGCACAAGAGTCAGAATTATTTAGCGATGACGCCATTTAAAAATTCAATTAAAGCAGACTTCGTGGAAAACCGTGCTGACAACAACTTATAATACCATGCTTCTCTAAAAATACAACCATTCTAAATTTAATAATTTTTCCATTATTTTTAACAAAACTGCTTGTAGAGCATTAGGCCGCTAATTATTTAAGTCGCATCTGGAATCATTTTTATGAATGATTTTTATTTTATACAATTGATGTTCAAAATTTTAGGAACACTACCGGTTCCAAAATAACAATTAAAAATATTACATAAAGGAGGACATATAAGACTAACGGAAATTTTAATTAAGTAATTGAACAACCGAATATATCGTAAGAGTTGCTTGTTTTTATAGAAGCAATGTGCGCGTTCAGGACCGCCAACTGGCATCATGATTAGTGAAACCATCGCCAATTTGATGTCAAAATTTGATAGCACTAAACATTTTCATAACGTTGGCTTTGATTTTACTCAACATGAATCTCAATAATGGGCGCTTTCAGGACACCCATCAGTTGAATGTTCTGAAAGCGCCCATTGGCTTTAGATTGTGACGTAAATTTTGTATTGATTCCATGCAGCCTACTTGTTAAAACTTCCAATTTCTATTGTGTTTTCAAATTTGAAAAATCAATTAATTGGCACGTTGCTATGGGTTACACCGATTATTTAATTGTATAATTTTATCGATGTGAATAAAAATAAATCACTTTAGGTATTTATTTGTGGTTGCTGACAGCAATTTTACTATTCAAAAATTGTAGGCAAAATGGTCCAACCGCTAAGCTTTGATAACGGCATATCAATTATCTACGGCCTTTTTAAAATTTTTTTGACAAAAATACAATTTATTTTCCTGAACATTTTTAACCTAGAACTAGAACTTATAAATTTTTTAGTGATACTTCCTAAAGCAATACTCGTATACGATATTGAAAATTACTTCCAACAAATTTAAGAATCGCTTCGCTATCCCATGTCTCCATTTTACAGTTCTTACAACAATTACAAAACTTTTGTATTTTGTGTTATCAAATCCAATTACCAACTTTTTTAATTGTTTTGTCATTAAAAATTTCCACTTTTATTTCCCTTTTGCGGAAGATTAAATTACACAAATTTCTTATAACATTATTATTGTGTGTTATATCGCGCAACAAGAAGATCAAGAAAAAGAATCATAACCATAAATTGGGAAGAAAAACAATTAAGAAGTAACGATTGGAACTTACCCGTTTATTTCATGCCTTTAGTTCCGGCAAATTAAACGCGACATATTTGACACTAAAACAAGGGAGCAAAAAATCTCCCTCGACCTTAAATGTTTCGAATGAAAATCATAAAATGCCAACGGGACATATAAATAAGCTTGATAAAACTATAAAATAAAATAAAAATCCAATCTCTTTAGCCATAAATATTCACACGTACAAACATAGTGTAGTCATTCTTAAATAAAAATCGGCCCTCATAGGTGTTTTACCAGGTTAGTTATTGTTCCTCTTTATCAGTTATGAACAAGCAAAAAAAAATTACCACAGTTGGTCGTTTCTATTCCAATTTGGTTTTTGTGCAATTCATAGTAGTAAACGATTTGTTTCTAGAATTCTACCAGGAGCAGCCAATAAAACACAAAAAACACTTTGCCTTAAGGTGAGCAATTTTTTTTTCAGTTAAAATATTCCGGTTATCAAAAAACTGGTTTTAATTGTCTAACTTTAGTTGTTTGCAGTTTTGTTATTGTTGTTCTCGGTTTATTACTTGGATATAATTGCAACCATTAAAATTATCAAAGCAATGCAAACAGCAAAATTCATTCTATCGCTTTCGTAAATACTCTACTGTGTTTATTCACTATTTGGATCTAATTAAAAATTGTAATTTCTAATTAGATTTCTTAATGACACGTTGATAATATTCCAAACATGTAAGAAAACTTCTTTAATTTTAATCCTCTAATTAAATAGGTTTCGTGTCGTATAATCGTATGAACAACACACTATTATATGTATGCCTACCTCCGAACCACAAACAATACAATTTAAAAAGTTAAAAATTTGCCAAAATTCATAACAATAAAACTGAAATGCCAAAATAAATTAAAATGATTACAACAATATTGTCATCCCTTTATCCAATTCAAACCAACAAACCAACCACCAAAAACCGATAATTTTTGGTGTGATGTTGCTTTGAATGGTTGTTGTGGAATCAACTCTGCATGTTTTGTGTATAGATATACAGAGACGATGTTATGTTTTTATTTTCGGTGAACCGATAAAAGTCTCTAATCTCTCTCCGTTTTTATTTTTATTGCATTATGTTTGTGTTGGTGGTACTTTGTATTTTTTTTGGTAAAATGTGGCTCAAATCCAAATAGGTGTTGTTTGTTCTCGATTCCAAGACGTGAAATGGAAAATTTCTTCCTTCAAATAATACTCAATATCAGAATAAAAGCTTAAATGGAATTTTGTTTTGTTTTAATTTAACTTTTATGGCTTAATTTTTTGTTTTGTTTGAAGTTTTATTTTAGTTTTAAATGTTGATTGCCTAGATGCAGGGATACAGAAATTAATATATTCTCAAGTAGTTATTTATAATATTTAACATAAACTACCAATTTTTCTAGTATTCCATATCATTAAGATATGGTGAACCGTGACTATAAACTAGTACGATAGTGTAAAAGTATTCAGAGGTTCCAAAAAGTCATAATTTGTAAATAATATAACTGAAGGACCAATCATACAAAAAATATAGAAAAAATTCATGAAACAAGTTTTTTGACATTACAGCAATACTTTTTTTGAAAGTAAATATTGAATGCCATCTATTGTTTGGATTTTATATTTTCGGAATTATTTTGTAGAATTAGTGAATATTAAGTATGTTATTTCGTCACTGTCTAATGTAAATATTTGCTGAATTAAACTTTTTTTGAATTCATTTTATTTAGGTTTTGTTGTACACAAGAGTTTTGATCAAACCTATTTGGTAATCGTACTATTTTGGGTTATTATTCTTCAAATGTTATTGATCCAGTGTTACGAGGTTCGTACGTCTAAAACTACACAACAAAACAGTTGAACAATCTCGTTAACCGGCTACTTTCAAAATTATAATGGAGGGTTCGAAGTCGATTAAATTTGATATTTGTTTATAAATTGTATTTGTTATCAAGTGACAAAAGAAATTTTGTTGTGCCTTCGTATCAAAATTTTAATTGCTATAAAATGACAAATTATTTTTAAGTTCTATAAAGCGATGCTGGTGAGATGACTATTGATAATTTTCCAAAAAATTTTGTCATTTATTTAATTTTCGGTGACTTCTAATTTTCTTATAAAATTAGTGTGAATGTGATTATGTCACTTATAAAGTGCCTTTAATTTGATTTTTGTAAATATTCGAGTATCCCAATTTTAAAATTGGTTGGTCGTTCAGTTTTTTTAAATTATATTCAGTCATAAAAGTAAAAAACGAATACACGCATATTATTTCCAGCGAATTTAGAAGTGTACTTATCCTTTGTTTTTGAGGAATAAATGTAAACGTCTTTTAAATTTAAACAAAAACCAAACACTAATCCACTCACAATTTGGTATGGAGAATATGTAAGTATTAGTTACTGTTTTCGACAGTTTTTGTCACTTTTCGACACTTTACTATAGTTTTGGATGTTTAGGGTTCTTAATCTGTTTCTGACATAATCGTCAAAAACTTTAATTTCTTTAATTATGTCTTAAGTCTATTCTTTCCTTTCCCTTCATGTAATTCATACATAAAAAATACCAAAAATATAACAAAAGTTAAGGGCAATTTCTCTTATTTATTATAGTGTTTGATTTTATAGATAGAAAGACACCTCAATAGATAAACCTACCCAGTGATGATATTTAATCTATTTCGATTCATAATATCACATTTTGACAATTTAAAAGTAATAAATCTATAGAGCAGAATCAGTCTCAAGAATTGTATCACATTTTATCATCTTAATATTAAACCTTAATCCATGCATGGTAAATTATTATAACGAGTGGTAGTCAGACGAGATTTCAGGTGTTGTGAGTGGTCATACTGGCTTTTATAAATTTGGCACACTGAGCTAAATAAAGGTAAATCAGTCTAATCCAAATCCAAATTTAATTTAAATGTAATGTTTCCATCAAAATAACGTAATGATTTGATGTCAGTTATTATCTGATCGCAGACCTGGTCTTTTTGAACAATACCGTAGGTACTCAGGTAAATTAATAATTTCTAAAGAATGAGTAGGTTAGTGGTTTCGCCTCATACGGTTGCGGTTATATCATATTCCATGTGTGCATGTTCAGCTTCCAGATATTTTTGTGTTATTTCTACTTCGTGTTCTCTAGAAAAATTTCGGCAAGCGTTTCCTAATACATTAATCCTGTTCTGATACCGCGTTCGTCAGGATAGATTTCAACTAAAATACAACTAAACTTTTTGTTTTTATAAATCAAACAAATTCAAATTGATTTAGCGAATTATTTTATAAGTTGTTAAACCGTTAAAAATTTCTGTGGTAAAAATACCGAACTAGAAGCAAATTATAAAAAACAACAAAACGTGATTTTAATTAATATTAAATTTTAAAAATCGGTTTTTAAAAACCATTTATACCAACGTATTTTATTAATTGTTCAAAAATAGAACCGTTTGCGAATGGATTCAAAATAACTAGGCAATTTTTGGGTATTTGGAAACCATTGAAATTTTTTGGCTAGTATCAAAAGGGTATCATGAAACTCGTTGAAAAACGTTTAAATTTTTCGAAATTGAAAACATGATGGATCAGTTTCAAAAACACTAGCTACATAAACTCTTAAATTAAACTCTGCGTCTAGTTCTTCTGAAACTTTGGTTTCATTTTGCTCTTTGGGGTGTATCTCTTCACTTAATAAATGTTCTCAATTCCTTAAATATGCGAATGGACGCACAAAATACTCTAATTTTGGTTGCTGTGTTACATCAATATAGCTTACCACACGTTGGCTGTAGAGGGCATAATATATTTGGCTGTAGGGGCATAAAACAATGTATAGGATAGCTACGCAGGTTTTTTCTGGAAGAATTCCTCAGAGGCGGGTAACATATTCAGGGTAGTAAAGCTTTAGTCAGACATCAAACAGAGGAATGTTGCTATTGCAAAATTAAAATCACGGTGCTGATTGATTGATTATTTGGGTACTTAGGTTCCTTATACATGGTTGTGCATTATGTAATATATTTTGCAGGAGGTTTGCTCCAATATGTAAAGGTTGTAGAGTCCTGGCTGTGATTAGGTTGAAAAAAATAACAATAGCTTGAAAATTGTACTAGCCTAAATATTCATGTAAACGTAATCGACTCTATTACATTTTGGTTTTTACTTATTGGTTTGTTTATGATGATGAGCGGTGTAGGCGTATATGATTTGGACTTTATTAGCATTGTGGTTTAGGTAGTATCAAGTTGTACACAAATAACAGTACGGCGATAACATCCAAAATTAATAAATTATAATTTCGGATTATCATTCCCATGATTAAACTTTAATTCAGGTGATTATAGTGCTTATACTAAGGTGTTTAAATATCCGCTGATAAAGCGTCTAATTTTCTTAGCGTTCGATCTAAGTTACACGTACGGTACATAAACCGATACAACGGATAATACTAAGTATTGAAGAAATCCCCGGCGTCATACTCGTGCGGTACTTTTGAACCGGCAAAATTTCACAATTTGTTGAAACAAGAAATTAATATAAAATACTAATTATCCGTGGTGAGTTTTTTTAATCGGAATTAATAGAACCTTTTTCTAAATTACGCTAACATCTTTCTTGTAGGCCGGGGGTTGATATTTGTTATATGATAGATACAAAACGAAAAAGCGACAGTTATCGGAACGAGATTTATTGATTTACGTAACGCATATGGAACGTTAACCAGGCCCACCGGGACATGGCTATTTATTTTTGCTTATACTGTTTGAGTTTACTAAAGATGGTGTACAGTGTAGTTTATTCTTAGATTAATATTTTCTATACATATATATTGCCGAATGCTTTATTCGGACATTTTGTTTTCAAAAATTTATTTTTTTATGCATATTAAATTTAGCGTAATAGTTAATTTATAGTGCTTGTGAAAAGTGTACAAAACCCAGATCGGTTAAAGTGAATAAGCCTTTAAGACCGCGAATAATTGAATGTGTGTTGTGCTGTCAATAACCGTTTGCCTTACAGTCACCTTATGATCCAAAGGAATCTTCAAGGCCTTGGAGGGAGCTTTAGGAATCGTAAGTACAATTTTTTTTGAAACTTTAATTTATTATCGTTGGCTTAATAATAAATGGTACGTGGACGTATATATTTCGGGCTTTATTCGCTGTAGCTGAAAATTAGGAGGGCATTTTAACAAGCGCGATTTTATTTTATTTTTAGTGATAGTATAAGATTTATCAGTTATACAATTTTGGGTTATAGTTAAATAACAAACGGATATTAAATATAATTATATCGTTGAAATGATAAAAATGGATTAATTGTGTTTTTGCTGAGGGAATGTGTGTGTGTCAGTGATTTTAATGGTGTGATGACTTTAGGTATCTTCCTTAATTCGATTTGATTTTATGGTACTTATACAATATTATGGTGGATTTTATTCGAGACTGGTCAAACAAAAGAACCCCCTTCGCCTCAGACGAGCACACCCGTTACAACGAGTACCACCCGATCGGCCGGTCAGTTCAAACCACCACAAGGTTCAATTTGCTGTTGCCTTAACCTCTCTCCCTGATATGTTTGCTGGGCTTTAGAGCTACTATGCTAGGGTCCTCAAATCTCGTTATCATTTGCGGCAGTCCACGAGTATGCCATATAAAAATATATATTTTAATTTAAATTTAAGTAATGATCCTTTGCAGGGTTTTACTTACTTGCAAAGGCAGCTTGGTGGATGTTTGGATAATACAAATTTCACTGTTTATTTGTAATTTATTTGTAGTTTATTTCTAATTACTGTTCATCACTGATTCAGCCTGTTAAAATTGTTATTGTTATGATTTAGAGGTTATGTGAGTAACGAGAAATAAGATGCAAGTAACGAGAAAAAAACTGAAAAAGATTACCAGCTACAGAATAGAAGTGTTTGAAAGGTATGTTGTACTATTATATGTTTTATTTCACTATATGTATATTTTTATTCCATTTTATGTGCTAAATAGAATTAAATTTTAGATGTAATTACAAATTTTGAAGGAATGGCAAAAAAAACGATTGCGAATGATTTGAGCGCATTGGCAATAACATTTAAAAATGATTTTCTACGTTACAACGAGTTGATAAAAGCACCACATGAAAACTACCTTTCGAAGATGATTGCAAAATGGAAGGACCCAGCAAGAGGGAGTTTCTGATGTTTAGTCAGAGAAAATTATTTGTCAAATAAATTATTTCAATGATTTATTATAGTAGGGAAGGAAAAAGAAATAAAAAGATCTTAATAAGGAGTTCTTCAGGAAAAAGCTACTGAACTTGGTGTGCAGAAGAAGAGACGATGGCCTGAAAACAAACGGAATACTCAGGGTATATTTAATAGTAAAATGCACTATTCGTCCTACTTTAACATATTTGTTTATTTCGATTAAAAATTAAATAGTTGCTTTGTATGTATTAGTATACTGCTTTTTCCCCGTCGTCCTACGCTTTAAACTTGATTATGATTTGCATATTCATTTACTTCTTGCTCGGAGGTCAACACCTTGTGAACTTCAACAAATTGAGACAAGCTGTCACTTTATTCTTGAAGTAACTGGTTGTACGACAACGTCTTAGATTGACGATCATCGTCTATATAATTCAAGTGCTCTCATTTATATTAATTATTCATTTCGGAATTAATATTGGTTCTAATTGGAAAATTAAATTTTATATTGCGATGAACTCAATGTCATCTGAGTGTGCAGGTTCCCCACTTTACCTTTTAGGAAATATAAATAATTATAAGCCCATTCTGTATCACGGTTATTAAGGTTAGCTAACATTCTATAGAGAACTGAATTAAGGCCCTTTGTGTCCATATGATCTTTTAAATGTGAAAGCCTGGTCTGATCAGGCAAATTACAAATATACGTTTATATCTACTTACATACAAATATTCACAGGATGCGTAATACTTCAAATAATTGAAACCAGCCAAAGCCAACCATTCAATATTAAAGTTAGCTAGTGTTATCGTTGAGTTGGAATCGCAAGCTTCCAAACATAGGTGTGGATTACTTGATTAATTGACTTGTACTTTCATTTGGCTCGGGTTCACTGTTAACAGCGGTATTACTGTTGGAACTGGATAACTTTAATTCCAAACGATGACTTTAGGCACAGCAGGCATAGAGCAAATAGGAAATTGCACAAATCTGTTTGATTGGGCTCTTACTTACAA
The DNA here is from genome assembly GCA_963691935.1 of Nephrotoma guestfalica. NCBI lineage: Eukaryota > Metazoa > Arthropoda > Insecta > Diptera > Tipulidae > Nephrotoma > Nephrotoma guestfalica. Next base: position 110,576,385 of record OY829915.1, read on the forward strand.
GGTTTATATTACAGTTCAATCTGTATAGTACACCAAACGATGCGTTTATGCCCAATGCGGGAATTGTACACACTCGAAATTGCACAATACACAATTTGTATATTCACTGGAATCGGATGTTTTTTGTATAGAAAAAAACGTCTGTGTCACAGTCGGATCTGTAATACAAGATTGATAACATTCTGTTTAAACAATAACGGTGTATTGTTTAATGTGGTTTTATGTACAATTGGTTTTGCATTGGTTGTGTTCCAATAAGCATTTTACTTTAGTAATTTTATAAAAACAATGCCTTACATTTCATTCTAGCCAGAATAGTTATATTACAAGTTTTTGTAGAAATAGGAATACAATTATTCTGCGTAAAGTTATGCTATTGATCACTAGAGTAACTTTTTAGAAAATTATAATTTTGTGGTTTGGCATCTTTACGAAAAACGTAAATGTTGCATTTGTCAACAATGGAATTAACCTGTTTTATTACTTTTATCGCACAAAGAACCAAATGAAATAAATAAATAAATGAAATTACATCACCTGTATAGTTTCATGTCTGACACATAGATGGTGCCACAATTTTAAAACCCATATGATTTTTAAATTCTACCATTGAAGGTTGGTTATGATGACGATATGTTTCAAAATTGCATTACAATCCGACTATTAGTTTACAAGTTACAGTGGTTTTAAGAACGCTGCTTTTGTTAATTTCATCACAATGGAAAATAAGAATTTCGTGTACTGATTAAACACTGTTTTTTGATAGGAAAAATACCTGTACCAGGAAAATCAACCATCATTGACTGGTATGCTGAATTTAAACATGGTCGTACACCACCGATGATGCACGACGCTCTGGACACCCAAATGAGGCTGTGACTCCAGAAAACATAAAAAAAATCCACAAAATTATTTTGAAAGACCGCGCAAGTGAAGTTGTGTGAGCTAGCTGACATTGTAAAGATATCAATAGAACGTGTTGCTCATATTTTGCACAGTTGTCCATGAAAAAAATTGCTCTTTCACGATCGCAACAAAAAGAAAATTGCACATTGAATTGCTTCCGCATCCACCGTATTCGCCAGATTATTATACAGCCCTCAGCGATTATTGCTTGTTTGCAGACTTCAAAATAAAACTCCAGGGAAAGAGATTTTGCTCCAATGAAGAAATGATTGCCGAAACTGAAGCACATTTTAAAGATAAAGATAAATCGTTCTACAAAATACGCATCGAAATGTTAGAGAGGCGTTGGACAGATTGTATCGCTCTAGAAGGAAATTATGATGATGAATAAAATGTATTTTCCCCAAAAAAATTGTGTTTTCTTTGTTAGATTATTTTACTATTATATTTTTATACATTATATTTTTCATAAATATTTGTTTTAAAATAAAATTCAAACTGATAAAAGTGAAACAAAATCGTGTGGCTCTTTGTTTGTCCGCTAATTTTAGTCCTTTTCGAATAGGAATAATATTTCTCAAAGTAAGACCATTGATGTTACAATTTTCTTATGTCTAAAATTACATCAACATAGATACCATGTTTGAACATTTAGCTTTATAAAACAAATTTAATGCCATGTTATCAAATATTAGTGTTTAGAATTGTGCAAAAGTGTTCTAGCAGACCAAAATGTTGTCAGGCTACTTATAAGTTTGGACACTAAGTGGTATTTATACTTCAACCTACTTCATGCTTTGCAAATTTGCTTGGCTACACACTAATACACTTAATTTGCAATATACAGCAACAGATCTGCGATGCAAGAATTTTGATGTTATTAGCCCCCACCTAATATTATTAGCCATTTGATTAGAAATGGTTATCAAGATATCCTCCAATTATCTCAATTTTTATATTAAGCAATTTTAATAAATTTTAATTAAATAACTATGAAAATAATAAAACTTATTATATTATTTATGAAACATCTTAATATTAATATAAAGACAGCTTTTAAAAAGATTTATTGTTCGAAAAGCACTGAAATTAGTAGCTATATAATTTTTAAATGTCTGATTCAGTAGTCTTTACTATTTATAAAATGTTTTAAAATCTTTTCCTTTAAGGTCGTTAGTTATAAATATAAAATAATAATTACAACTATTAAACATAAAACAGTACGCAGCAATATTGAAATTCTTATCTTATATCGTAATGGATTTTATTAACAATAAAACTTCTCGTTTAAAAAAGTTATTGTTGAACGTGGCACCAACAGGGTGTTAATCTCAAAGAAGTGAAACTTCAACGATGAGCGGAAAAATTTAATAACATACATAAAATTTTCTATAACCGTAATAAAAAAACTAAAACATAAGATATGTTTTTAACTCTTCAGCCTTCGTTAGGCTACCGTGCAAATGAAATATAGTTGTATCTTATCTAACAGGCCGATTGAACCGTATAAATAGAATATATATATATATATATATATATATATATATATATATATATATATATATATATATATATATATATATATATATATATATATATATATATATATATATGTATATATATATACAGGGTGCGCCAAATTAATGTTTTTTGAACTAGCGGTTTTTTGAGTATGGTAAGGGTTGGTCACTTCTGATTTGACAGAAAGTTTTATCCTTCCGCTGAACGAAAATGGTTGTGTATTCGCTTAAACAACGCTGGGAAATATTGAAACATTAATTCGAAAATTTTGGCAAACAAATCGTCTTTTCGGATGAGGCGCATTTCCATCTTGGAGGCTATATAAACAAGCAGAATTGTCGCATTTGGGACACGGAAATCGAAAATCTCGAATGTGTGGGAAAATTGCGTGCGCTTTTTGGAAGAAACGAAGCGCGTGCAGCTCCATATGTGCGTTATTTTGTGAATGAAAAGGGTGTTTTTTTAAGAGGTTGCCGATTTTTTTTTTGAATAAAACACATATAAAATTATGAAATGACCAAAATTTTTTTTTATTTGGTAGATAATTTTTTGGCATTTAACATTTAAACACAATTTCTGGCATATGGCTACCACGACTATTTTTCACAAATGTCATTCTGGAGGTCCAATTTTCCAGCACTTTTTCAAGCATTTGAGGGCGTATGTCAGCAATGACACGTTGAATATTGGTTTCCAAAGCGTCAATCGATTGAGGTTTATCCACATAAACCAATGACTTCACGTATCCCCACAAAAAGTAATCGAGTGGCGTCAAATCGCACGAACGCGGAGGCCAATTCACCGGACCATTTCTCGAAATAATGTTGTCGTTGAAAGTTTCTTTCAATAAGTCGATTGTTTCACGTGCTGTATGGCAAGTGGCACCATCTTGTTGAAACCACATTTCATCCATATCCATATCTTCAAGATTTGACAACAAAAACTCATTTAACATGGTTCTGTATCGATTTCCATTCACGGTAACGCGTCGTCCTTCCTCATTTTTAAAGAAATATGGACCGATGATCCCACCAGCCCATAGACCGCACCAAACAGTACATTTATCAGGATGCATTGGTAATTCTTGAACGGCGTGTGGATTATCTTTGCTCCAAATGCGACAATTTTGTTTGTTGACGTATCCATTTAACCAAAAATGCGCCTCACCACTGAAGAGAATTTTACGGTAAAAAAATGGATCTTCGTTCAATTGATTTAACGACCAATCACTGAATTCACGGCGCAAACGATGGTCGTGTGGCTTTAATTCTTGCACCAATTGAATTTTGTATGGCACCAAACCCAAATCTTTACGTAAAATTTTCCATAAAGTCGATGGACAAAGTCCAATTTGCTGAGCACGACGACGAATCGATAAATTGTCGTTTTCTTCGACACTGGCCTCAACGACAGCAATATTTTCTTCTGTACGAACTCTTCTCATTCTTGTCGGTGGCTTGGCATCCAAAAGAGTGAATGTAGACCGAAATTTGGTAATTACGTTCTTTATGGTGGTCTCTGACGGACGATTATGTGCACCATAAAATTCACGAAGTGCTCTATAAACATTTTTAATTGAACACTGATTTTGAAAATAAATTTCCACGATTTGAAAACGTTGTTCTGGAGTTAACCTATTCATAATGATTTGCCAAACAATACTGAGTAGAAATGCCACTTTGAGCTGTCAAAACAACTGTCATAAAATAAAACGACATCTATCGGAAAAACAAACCTCCTAAAAAAACACCCTTTATAAGTTAAGAATTTAAGAATAAGAGGTCAGTTCTTTTTAAGTCATTAATAGATTATGAGTTCTTTTTAAGTCATTAATAGATTATGAGTTCTTTTAAGTCATTAATAGATTATAAGTAATATCATAGTGTAACTAAAATCGTAATGTAATAATAAGTGAAAGTTTATAACGAAATAAATCAGAAAATTAAATAAAATTGTATCTATTAAAATCATAACTCCAGGTAAATATAAAATTTTTATTTATCATTCATAATTATCTATATACATTAACAATAACCCATAACAAGAGTATATATATAATTATGAGTTTCGGTGTTATTTAATTATAAAAAAAAATAATATTTATTCACAAAACACTTTTACATGAACTTTATAATTTTATATGAAGTTAATTTAATTTATAATTACTATGTACTTATTGATACATCACCTAAAAACTAACTTAATTACATTTAACTACTTCTATTTATTAAAATTATATTGCTTATTCTACGAAATATGTAAATTGGGATCATGCGTATAAACCAACGTGACCGATGCGCGTGGTATGTACGTCCGGTAGAATTATGTGTGCAGCAGAATTCTACTTATTATTACATGCAGTTTGGAATGCGCATGGCTTAAAGGTGTCTCCTCCCGGGGGTGAAAAAAGGGCGTCCTCGTCCTTCGGGTTTATTCCAAACTTTGTCAGTAGTGTCGAGCATAGTTTGATGTCCCCTAGGTCTGGTAGTTGGAGCGGCTTTTGATGAATTTTCCACTTTAACTATTTTTGTATGTCTCTGGATGACAATATAAATAAGTAATGCTACCAGTACAATTGTTGAAATGGAAACGCCCCCTGATAGTGACCATATCCACAGTTGATGACTCAATTGTTTAAGGAAAATTTTCTGGATTTCTTTCCTATTCTCTATGTTTACGTGAGCGATCTCGTCGAAATTTAGGTCTGATATTAACTGGCGTGTCGCTTGGAGGTTGTGTCGTGCTCCTTGAACTTCTTTTACTTCGGTTTGAAACTCGTACGATTGGAATTTCTTGTTGTCGAATATTATTGAACAGTTCAAAAAGGTGATCAAAAAGTTACCATTCAATGAACGGTCGCTTGGCCCACAGGCTGAGACTAACAACTCTTTCTTTGCATTATTTATTAAGGCTTATTCTCAGCGATATACTGAATTGTCGTTTCCATGTCACGTGTTACATTAGAATGGGTTTTTCATCCCATCACCAATGGCTTGATACATTTGTCGCGGAATTCTCTTATATCACCGTGTTTTTGTACGAATCCCTTGTGGTTTGTTGTAGTGTACAGCTTTTTATTTGATTTAATTAAATACAGAGAATATGTTATTATTATCGTGTTGTTTATTGCTAGAGGTTGGATCATTATTATATGCGATGTTTCCTCCTCTAGTTGTGGTACTTGTAATATACAAAGTAGGTTTTCGTTGTTTACCGCTATTTTTGGAATTTCATACTGTAAAGCTTCATCTGGCAGGGAAATGTTGGCGCCTTGATTTACAAGCCAGTCTTTTATCAGTATGATTTCTTTTAGGGACAGAATTTTATTGCTGGTCAGTTCTGTTGTTGTTACTATTGCGTCTTGTATATCCTCTAAAATGCCATTGATAGTATCAATGTTTATAATCGTTGTTATCATCTCTATCTCGGTTAATATGATTTTATTTGCTGTCGTTGCGTATTAACTAACGCGCTATTGACTGTATCCGTTGTTAGTTGTATTATTTGATTGATCTTTTCGTTAACTTGAAATTGCTGATTATTTTGGTCTATTAATTGGTTCATTGTACTGTTGATGATCGGAATGTCATGTGCGTCTGGATTCCCAGCAATCCATTACCAGGTTGATCCCAAAGCATCCCATCTCTTTTGTCTGGTTCTTTTAATTGGCTTAATTTTGTCATGCAATATTTTTATTTTCTGTTCGATTGTTTTACTAATTTCTAATCTATCGTTTACTCTATCTGATACAAATTTATCAAGTGATTTTATAATATCTTCTAAATTGCTTAAACTTATGGGGTGAATTATCTTAATATTTCCTTTCTGTATTTTGCATTTATTTATTTCTAACAATAAAATTCGATCTTGATCCAGATATTTAATTTCTAATTTTTGAGATTTGCAACAATGAAATATAAATATTACATTACTTTTTCTGAAATGAAATTAAAACATTATTTACTGATTTTTTATTCTTTTTATCTTGTTTTTATTTCTTTTAATATTCCTACACGTTTTAAAAGTTTTAAATTTTATATTTTTAATTTGTGTTTTAATTCCCCTTACTTGAGTTTTAGATTTTAGATTTGGTTTTAGAAAAATGGACTGATTGTCATTACATTTGGTGGTTCTTCTTTGTTGCAATTCTGCTTAATCATTCTCTTTTTTGTCAACTCTAAGTTGTCTGTTACATTTTTCAATATTCTGTCTGCCTGTGCCTGAATTTCAAGGGGTTTATTAGGTTATTTTGGTTAAATACAACCTCATTTGGCGTGTAGCCGGTGGACGTGTGCACAGAATTATTGTATAGAGCCACTGAGAGTTCTATGATGGCTAGTGTATTTGGGTTGGGGAGTTTGTGCTTATTTGTGTTGAAAATTTCAATCACAGTCGCGTGAGTCTTTTCGACTTGGCCGTTTGGCTCTAATGACGAAGCATATTCTAGTTTGATATTTAGGTTATTTAAATATGCTTTGAATTGAATCGATTGAAAAGTCGTCTCGTGATCCGAGACAATCGTATTCGGAATACCGAAAAGTGTAAAGTATTTTGTTAGGGCGTTGGTTATATCCACCAAGTTTTTCGTATTTATTGGGATCATTTGTAAAAATTTTTAAAATGAGTCTACAATTGATAAAAAGCTCATTTTGCCTATGTTGAAAATGTCGATGTGGATTCGTTCCAAAGGGTTTTTAGTTGTTGGGCTTGGGGATATCTTGTAATGATAATGTGGCTCTTAATTTTGTTTGTTAAATTAGGGAAAAAATATGATCTTCGGATTTGATTTTCCACTTCTCTAATGCCTCTATGGGCTCTTTCATGTTCCTTGATAATGATCGTATTTTGACGATTAATATTGGAGACATCTTCTACCAATTTAGTAACGAAAACTAAATGGCCTTTTTGTGAGAAGTTGTTTCTGAACGATTCCTGAATTCTTCCGTAAAGGATTTCAGGTGCGAGAATCGCTGTTTGTTTCCCATTATGGTAAGTTTTGATAAAGTTGGTTGTATCCTCCAACTCAAAAGACTTTTTTGAAATAATTATTCTGTTAAAATTTTGAAAAATATTCTTAGAAATGATGGTATCAATTCTTGAAATTTTAAAGACCAATTGGTTTCTGTAGTAATTCAGCGGAGGATCAGAGAAGTGCATGTAGTAATCTTCTGATGTATTCACTGAGTGAATTGTGTCCATATCGCTATTGTCGTCCGTGTTGTTAATTTCAGGTTCGTGTTCCTGTGAGGTGGCAGCTAAAGTTTCGTTAGTGTTGGCATCGCTTTCGTTATTTTATGCTGGCATTCTGCTGAGAGCGTCTGCCACTACATTGGTTTTTCTTTCCTTGTATATTACATTATAATCATAATTTTCGAGCTCGAGTCGCCATCTCAAAATTTTTGCGTTTTTCTCAGATGTTTTAATGAACGTTAGAGGTTTATTGTCAGTGACTAACGTAAACTTATTACCATAAAGGTATGGCTGAAATTTTTTCACTGCCCATATTATTGAGAGTGGCTCTTTCTCCTTTGTTGCGGAGTTGGTTTCTGTACTATTTAACGTTCTTGAGGCAAATGCTATGGGTCTCTCTAACTTGTTTTGGATTTGTGAGAGTACGGCCCCAGGGCGAAGTCTGACGCATCAGTCGTCAGGATGAAAGGTAGTGTAACGTCTGGGTATGAAAGAACTTGATCTGTGGAAAGTATACTGTTCAGTGTTTCAAATGAGGTAATATACTCTGCATCATTTGTATTTACCATCTCATCTTTTTTTAAATATTTTGTCATTGCTTTTGTTATTTTTGAATAATCTCTAATGAACCTCCGATAGTAACCAGATACTCCTAGAAATTGTTTTGTTTCCTTGGGGTTTTTGGCAGTGGCCACTCTAATATCCTTTTGATTTTATCAGGTTTCGGTTTAACCCCATTTTGAGTTATAACGTATCCTAAGAACTCAGTTTCATGTTTTAGAAACTCGCACTTATCCAGTTGTATTTTTAAATTAAATTTTGAAAGTCTTTGAAGTACTATGTCAAAGTTTTTGAAATGGTTATCAAGGTTATATCCGACTACGATAATGTCGTCAAGATAGACATGGCAGATTTTTCCAATCAAGCCATGCAGAACGTTGTTCATGGCTCTCTGAAATGTCGCGGGACCATTTTTTAAACCAAATGGCATCCGTGAAAACTCAAAATGACCTTTATCGGTTGAGAAAGCTGTTTTAGCTTGGCATTTCTCATCCATCGGAATCTGATCAGATCCAGCTTTTAGGTCTAAAGTCGAAAAATAAGTTGATTTTCCCAAAGTATCTAGGAGTTCCTCAATTTGAGGCATAGGATTTTATTTATCGTCTATTGTTTTATCATTCGACTTCCGATAGTCTATGACCACTCTTACTTTTCGTGTCCTTGATACATCAACTTTTTTCGGAACAACCCAAATCGGAGTTGAATAAGGGCTGTTAGAATGCTGGATAATCCTCAACATCTTTTTTAAAATGATGAGGATAACGATATGTTTTTGTGTAAACAGGTGATTCGTCCTTTGTAATTATATTATGTTTTATGATGGTTGCTGCTGATAATTTTTCATTTTTTTTCAGCAATACTTGTTGATTTGTGTGAATTACGTTTGTTAGTTCATTTTTCTCGTTTAGGTTAAGATATTCCATTCGGATCAATTTTTTAATAGCTTCTTGACTGATTGTGGAAATAATATCTACAGGAATGGGTTCCATTGTATCAAAGTTATTAACTGTCAGTTGCAACTTAGGAATTCTTTCGGTGGGTCTGGCTCATTAGACAGAATTTTCACCGTTGTTGTTGAATTTTTCGCTGTATACAGATCTGGCTGTATAGTTATGTCATCATTTAGTAATGCATAGTTTGATACGATCCAGTCACCACGTTGTGATGTTTTTAAATGGTTCATTATTTAACGTGATTGAATTTGATTTATAATCAATTTTTGCATTATTTTTGGCCATGTACTCCGACCCTAAAATTCCATCAAAATATTTATGAAATTCTAGTTCATAGTATACTTGTTCGGGTAAGTTTTCTTTTAATAAGTTTATTTTGGTTTTATTATGTAATTTATGTATGCCGAAAATATTTTTCACAGAAACTTCCCCTTTTGTTAATAGTTGTTTTGGAATGATACCTGGTCTAATAATGTTCTTATTAACCCCAGTATCAATTAACAATTTTATTGATTTGGTAGTTTCTTTGTTTTGGCATACTAAATAAGGTAGGAAGTGTAATCTTCCGTGCCCGAGTTTTCGTCCTGTTGAAAATTTTCAACGACGTCTTGATCTTTTACGGGATCTTGTTCCGAGATTTTAGTGTCGGGCCTACCTCCATGGGAATTGGTTTTTCATTCGGATTGATTCTTCTCTGAACACTTTGATTAAAATCTCTATTTTAATTTTGAACACCGAAATTTTGTTGGCTCGGTGGATTGTTAATTTTTGCTTGAAACCCATTTTGATTTCTTGAGACTGAGGAATCTGGTTTGTTAAAATTAGCTTTTTTTGAATTTCCTGCAATTATCACATTTGCACTGAACTACACAAGAAAGCATACGCTTCTTCTATATCTTTGGGTTTTGCAGTTTGGGCATACCCAAAGTATGGCTTTCTTAATCCTGAGATAAATGCTGCCAACGCGTCTTCTTCAATAAATGCGTTCATGGCTGGCTAAGCATTATTATAAAAAGTATTTTGTTTGGATAAAGGCTTTGTACGATTTCCTTTACTTTACGGAAATAACTATGTATTGACTGATTTTCTAGATGTTTGGTTGACCAAACTGTGATTTATAAAATGTCAGCTATTGAGAGTCAGAGTATTGTTTTCATTTCGTCGAAGGTTTGAGGATTACCTGCGAGGCACCAAATATCTCTCGCCTTACCTTCAATTTTGTTACTTACGCATTGGAAGTATAACTGAAATTGTTGCGGTGATACTAACGGTTCAAACACCCTTAATGTATTTTCCGCCGTTTGTATCTTGTTTTCGATTTCCATCGAAAGTAGGTAAAGATTTTATAGAATCTGGGATCCTGAATAAGTCAACCGCATTGGTTGGCTTGTGTTCAACAAAAAGCCCCGTTGGGTTTTTCTCTATTTTGTTGTTTAGGTATAATAATTTTTTATCTTGCATTTCCTGTGCTTTATTCAACTTATCAAGTTGTTGAATAATCACTAATAGTTGCACGGACAATTGCTGGTGTGCGTTGTCCGGCGATTCTTCCGGTAATGGATGTGTTTCCGGCAAATCGTTGTTAAGCATTTTTGTGATTTTTATATAAAATTTATAGAGAATAAGATTCGTTTATTTCTGTATCTATCTCGTAGTGTACAGAAGTTATATTGTTTACAATATTGTAATTGATGTTTCGTGCCTATCTTGTAGTAAACGGTAAGTACACAACAATTTAATTATCTTATTGAACAAAATTTTATAAATTTTCTATGCCTATCTCGTAGTGCAGGAAAACTTTATAATGTATTGTACTTGGTTTTTCGTGCCTATTTTATAGTGCACGAAGTTAATTCACGAGAACATCTATGATTTTATTAAACAAAATTTTGTTGGTTTTCTATGTCTATCTCGTAGTACAACAAAACTTAATAATTTAGGTAACAATTTAAAAAAAAAAAAGGTCTTACCTTTATTTCGGCAATCAGTATATTCGATTATCTCGTAGTGTCACCTATATGATGAGCCAAATTACAGTCGATGTAGGAGCGGTTGAGAGTGGTTGCGCCGGAACCTCAAATTTGTTGAGCAGTTTCTCCCTCCAAACACTATCACGGGTTCACTTCTAAATTGGTTTTTATTTACCAATTTTTTGCACTGTTTTTACAAGTCACTCTTCCGTAGGGCTGCGCCAATTATGAGTTTCGGTGTTATTTAATTATAAAAAAAATTATTATTTATTCACAAAACACTTTTACATGAACTTTATAATTTTATATGAACTTAATTTAATTTATAATTACTATGTACTTATTGATACATCACCTAAAAACTAACTTAATTACATTTAACTACTTCTATTTATTAAAATTATATTGCTTATTCTACGAAATATGTAAATTAGGATCACACGTATAAACCAACGTGCCCGATGCGCGTGGTATGTACGTCCGATAGAATTATGTGTTCAGCAGAATTCTACTTATTATTACATGCAGTTTGGAATGCGCATGGCTTAAAGGTCTGTGTTCAGCAATTTGTGATATAAAATATCATCATCATCATCATTTATGCTATAAAATCAGAGAAGGTGCTTTTTATTTAAATTATGTTATATTTGCATGAACTTTATTAAATGTTTATGGCGTTAGTCGTTAAATTTGTATATTATAAAAGCATTTACAAACGTATACACCTTTTTCTATGCGATTGATTTCCCGTTCCTTCTTACTCGTACTATCCATGTTTATTGCGTGGAAGCAAATTTTATTTAAAGCACAGTATCCAAAAATTATAAAGAGAACATGCTTTTGCTATAATTAGATTTTTCGAAGTTCTTATGGATTTTGTTTTATTTATTTTTTTGGTAATTTATTTTGTTTTCGTAGGGGAAGCCAATCAGCAGTTTCACACTGTGCTTCTGTGGCTGTGCATTTATACTTTAGGAAGCGATTGAGGCAAAAATTCTGCAGAATCGTACTTAAGCTGGTTTTTATTGCTTTTGCTCAAAATATTCGTCTATTTGGTAAATCATTTTGCTTGTCAAATTTTTCATTTGAATTTGGAATTAGAGCTTAGCTTTGGCTGTGTGTCACAAAATAAAATGTAAAACATTGAAAATCACACCAAGTTCAGCACACACACATCGCAGTGAAGAATTTTTCTAAGAATGGCCGCACGAAAATATTTATTCATTTATTTCATTAAATGTGTTATTTTTGTTTCGCTTGGTGTTGTATTGTGACATTTTGAGTAATAAGTGCGCTGGTCTAGTTGGTTTAGGTACAGAATAGATATAACCTCAACCGCCATTGCGTAGACTGTTTTCCTACTTTATTTTTTTACAACTCTATGGAGGAACTCTATCGGCCTTCGTGATACACAAATGAAACCATCCATTACGATCCTGATTAAATCTGTAACGGATTAAATTCCTCGGTATCGGTGAGTCCCTGTTGCAGCAATAAAATTAAAATACTAGAACAGTGCCACCCGACGTACGACGCTACACCAACGATACAATCAAAAAATGAGCCACGCAAATTTGTATCCTCTTAAAATGTTTTAAATAAATAATTTTTTAATAAAAAATTTTGAGTTTTAAGGTTTTATTTGCTACTTCATATCAGCTACCGCCCCTTCATCACTATCGTTGATACCACGTGATATTGAATTTAGATTGGGATGACTTCGAAGCAACATTAGGGTACCATCTTTACCGGACCTAACTAATGATTGCCGAATCATATGCAGCAATAGAAAATAGCGGCGTATTTGCTGAATATGCCTGCCGTTATTGGTTTATACGCTGATGACCATCCAGCCCTGTGGAAAATTTCGTTCACGCATGCTATATTCGACGAATGACGATGATGGAGTTGGTTGAATTTGTATACCAACCGATGGTGAACTAATAGTTTAGTTGATGTGCATGAATCATTCGATGGGGCTGATGGTGTAATCAGAGTGTCACCGAACAAGTGTTGCCCTTCGGAATTCATTGTAATTTCTGTTTCGCTTTTACGTTGCTTCCATAAATTTTCTATCTCTGTTTTGTTCACTGGATCGGCCAAGGGCACGTCATGACAAGTTATTTTATTTCAATCAATTCTGTATTTTTACCTAAGAGTACTTGTAGTTTGAAGAGCAAATATTGAATTAAATTGTTTTAATAAAATACTTGTAAGATTTTTCCTTAGAGTGACAATATTTATTTGTTATTACGAAGATCGATTTCGAAAATAAATTTCTTCTTCAGTTCCTTTTTACAACTGATACGTTCCTAATAACAAATGAATATTGTCACTCTAAGAAAAAATTTTACAAGTGTTTTATTAAAACAATTTTATTCAATTTGATAAACGACAAAAGTTAACAGTAAAGCAAAAAATGGATTTCAATAATTATAGCACAAATTGTGATATACCAAGCAAATATTGTCTAAAATTATAAAACTTTACATTAAACTGTTACTGAAAAAATGATTTAAAAAACCATTACCGTATTATTAGTACCGTTTGTTACAAAATTATCGTTGGTAGTCATCACATTGATCTCCTTACGATTATTAATATCAGTTTTTAGATCATTTTTGATTCGGGATAATGTTTCCTTGATTTCATACAAATTATTCTTTCCAAAGTATTCCTTATGCAGTATTTAAACTTGCACGAAATTTGATTGGCCCATTTTATTTTTTTATTTTTCTGTCAAATATATAGCAAAAATAGAAATGGCGGCTTATAATGAGCACAAAATTTAGATCTATTTATAGTTTTGGTCTTGAGAAAATCCTTTGCTCAAAGATAAAAATATTTCAACTGATGTGGGTGTGGTACTAGTAGGTGGGGCATAACGCATTTCATGAAATTTAATTATTTTTGAGTGCGGAAGCAAGTGCGTCAATTTTTATTTCTGCAATTATGAACCACGCAGCATGAAGCACTGCTTCTTGCTTCAAAATAAGGCGTCAGAGATAAATGTTTATGTATGTGTAAAAAAATTGTCAAAAAAAATCATTTTTGAAATGTCTTCGCATAGTTCGCATCGTAGCAATATAATTTATCGGTTTTTATATACATACAAATTTGTTGATAAATGGCAAAATGTACACATATTATAATAAAAATAATTAATTATTTAGTTATAATATACAAGCCAAAAAATGTACTTGCGAATTTTTATTTCTTTGAAACGTTTAATTTACACATACATATGTATATCACAATATCACCCCAATTTTTTTATTGTTTTATCGCTATACACTCGAACAATTAAATTAAATTAAAAAACACATGCGAGAAATGTACTGGACATTTTTTTATTACTACTTTAAAACCTTATTTTATATTTAGACACAAATTTTTTTGTATTGTTTTATTACTGCTCCCTCGAAAATCAAATTTAAAGTAAAATCTGCTTGTCAAAAATAACCTTGATTTTTTTTTATTTCATTATTGTTTGTGTTAGTGCTGTTTCACTGAAAAAATTTTGGTTCAAAAATGAGTCGCAATTAAAACTGGTTTTATTGGTAAACGGGCAAAGAGACGAAGATGAACCGGATTCTTTGACTGTGCATGTATGCTTGCGGAAAATAGCACGGCACTAATACATCGCACTCGCTCCCGCAGGCATATATTCATACCTGTGGGAGGGAGTGCGATGTATTAGTGCCGCAATATTTTCCGTAAATATAAACGGACAGTGAAGCACTGTGTAGAACGGCGAAATGCGTCTAGAAACAAAATAACTTTACACACACCATGAACAATATTTTTGTTTCTTGTAAATATAAATCAAACACGCGCACCATAAAACACGTATTTAGTCGATCTCATCTACTATATGTTGCTCACCAAGCATGTCACCTGATGTTCCTTCTGAAGGAGCCAAATCTTACACTAACTGCTGGCAGCTCCTACAGAATATGATGAATGGCTTCTGGAAGGTTTGGAAATCCGATTATTTAACCATGTTGCAGCAGCGGACAAAATCGATATCCAAATTTCGGAATATTGCAAACTTTGCAGCAGTCCTAGGACCTTGCTAGGATTCAATGAACTTATCAATCATTAATATGACAATAACCTGAGATGTAACCTCAAAAATGAGGCGGCAAAATCCCTACATGAGATGTAGCGCCAGCGAAATTAAACTAGGCTTAGACTCCAGTTTGACAGTATATCATATGAAGGAAAATAGCTTACTAACACCACGCCAATTTCAAAGTGACACAAAAACACTAGCGACTCAGACACCCATGTTATTGAAAACTTTTGCCACCCATGAGTCTCGCCATGGATAAACTATACGAAGAAAGAATAATGGAAGCAAAATTCTGGTAGCGATTTACCATAAACCATATTAAATATGGTATAGATGAACTAAGTAAATTGTGAATTTGTCTATGCCCAATACTAAAACCGAGCGCCAATACACGGCAGTCGAAAGACAGAGGAAGCGATATGATAAGGATGTTTCCACGACAGACAAATTATCTCGTCATTTGAAGAAACCGCTATAAAATCCCCCACATTACATATTCCGACAGTTTGTTAGAATGCCACGGGTGGCCCGTGTAGCGTTTACGGTTGTTCCCGGCAAACAATGTTGGACATCCGGATAGGTTTTATCAAACATCCCCGTCATATTAATAATTGCGAGAAATTTATTATTATAAATTTGCGCACGTTGTGTTTCTATTTGATCAAGTCAACCAAAATTTGTTTCGAAGAGTATACAATTGGGACAGTATGGTTCTAAAAATTAGTTATAATTTTTTCAATAAAGATAATACATTATCGGAATTGCGAACTGATCTTGTAATAGGGAAGTTAGCTGAGAATTTACTAAAGATATATTCAAGAACTTACGTTCCTTTTTAATGCAGTTAAGCGATCCAGGAGCATAAACTGAATCTTGCAACCAAGAATACAGATATTTTCTCAATAATAGCATTATTCTTTTACATAGTGGAATGTGGATAGTGTGTTGTTTATACACTTAAATGATGATGATAAGTGCCTTACTTGATAGTCTTCTAAATAAGCTTGAAGTCTATTAAAACAAGAACCATTTGTTTATTGTCAGAAATGATACAATTATATTGCACAAATTAATTTACAAGAAAAAATGTGCTGTGCTTTAGTTAAAAATTCACTTGTCATTGAACTTTGATAACGGTAGGATTCATTAAAAGCATACTGAAATTCGATAAAAATGCAATAAATAAATATTTCCTCTCCAAAATGTGACCATATTCCAAAGATATTCAATATTAGCTACCATTATTGCTGTTTCATCAATGCTGTTTTTGAACAGCTTTTAGTGTTACATTGTAATGCAATGTCATTGAACCGTACTCAGACGTTTCCACCATAATTTTTTTTATTATTATGGTAAAGCTTCTTTTATCATTTCCAACTCAAACGTTTATGTGCAAATATCTTCAAAATCATATAAATTGTCGAATAAATACTGAAGAGAAGATGCAACAATCACACAATATATGCATAAACTTTAAATTTCTAATCTTAGCAATAAAATCGAAAAAACCAAATTCTCCAATTTCTTTAAATTTTTGTAATAAAACGTGTTATGTGTGATCCGTTTCCAAATACTTATAGTAGTTACTATTGTACATAGAATCATAAAATTATTTTGCAACAAAATAATTTTTCATCCATGCATATAAAAACACTTTGTACTCAACGTACATAAACAGAAATATATGGAATTATAGAATCGAAAGAAAAAACGGCAAGAAAATTTGTTGCAATTCATAAACTATTAGTGCTTCTTGAAAATTTCTCGTATATGCTCGTTGCCGATCGAACAGATTTTCCATGTTGCCTCTCGTTCTCGTACTGTTTATCAAAACTTATTCAAGTTACGTGAGCTTCTTACAATAAAAAAAATTGTTGTAGAACTTGAAAATAAAACTGAAACTAATTTTGGAAAATATATCTTTGAAAATCTGATTTTCTTAGCTATACATCTACAAACATATATCTTTCAGGTTTTGCAGAGGGTGGAATGTACATTTTAACAAAAAAAAAAGAAATTGGATTACAATAAATTTTTATTTTTAAATTTTTCCTAAGAATTTTCATAAATTTTTTGGTTTCGTGTATTCCTCTGCAAGGATTTAAACATTATGTAACATTCGTTGGGTTACAAATGAATTAGAATTGATTTGGTTTTAGAAATGTATAATAATATGTTTCTGTTGTGCTGTTCTTGTGGGTTTAAAAATGTTCAAATTCAGAATTAATATTATTTTTAAACATCTTGAATTATGATGGATCACACTCGTTTCGAGAATTCCTTCACTTATAGTATATCGCATTTATGGATAAATTGTAGCATTTTGCGTATGTGAGAAGAAAAAACAATAACAGTAAATTACAGTACAATGTATAAAGAATACTTTGTAAATGGAGCATGTGACAAATATGTATGTTCCACGTTCTATCTTGATGCTCTTGCTCGCTCTTTGCTCTCGCTCCAACAGTCGAATTTTGATATTTACACCCAATACACCATTTATAGAATGATGGTAGTTTTTCCAGTCACCCTCTGGGATTGTGAGATCTCCTTTTTGTGATCAGTGTTTCCATAATTTTAAATTAAAAGTTGCAATGCAATTCACACCATCTATCTTTTTCTTGAATGTATAACAATAGGCAAAAGGAAAGATTTAAAATTCAATAATCCGTATACCACTCAAACGCTGAACAAGTCTAATTGTAAATCGGTTTGTTTTTTGCAATTATTTTGAAAAGTATATAGCATTTACGAAAAAACTGAAACAAAAAAGATTATAAATTAAGTTTCAATCAAAATTTGTTCAGATAATTTTTTTAAATTTAATCGAAAATCTTTCGGTTTTTGCATTGATATTGAGAAATTTAGCATTCACAAAAACAAGAAAGAATTAAAAGATTCAAATACGTTTAAAGATTAACTTTTAAACCAACAAAAATTATCCTTGTTGGTTTTCTGAAATGTAGTAATTATATTTTTTGACAATTTTACTAAAAGTCCGGTAAATTTAATTGTTCGCTTTAGAAATCAAGTGTAGTGTACAGGGCGCTTTCTATGTTCCAGGTAAATATTTTTTCAATAACTTTTAAATGAAATAAAATTTTATAATATAGGGTTTTCCAATAGGAATGATATGATTCTTAAGTGTCGTTTCGGCCATTTGAAATATGTCATGATCTGTCATTTTTTATTTCATTGTATTCAGTAATGTTTACAATTTCATCATGGTGAGATATACGCAAGAAAAAAGTTTACAAATTATTCAGTTTTATTATCAAAATAATCGTTCTCCAATTGCAAATTTTCGTGCGCTTTTGCCATTTTATAGTCCTAATAATCGTCCAAGTGTGCTCGCTATTCGTCGAATTGTTGAAAATTTTGAGCGTACATTTTCTTTACATAATGTTGAAGTGCCAATAAGACAAAGATTCGCTCGTAGTAACGCAAATATTGCAGCCGTTCAGGCAAGTGTTGCTCAAGACCGAAATTTGTCGAATCCAAGACGTTCTCAAGAATTGGGACTGTCTCAAACCACAACCTGGCGGATTTTGAGAAAGGATTTGGGTTTGCATCCGTATAAAATTGTTTTCACTCAAGAACTGAAGCCATTGGACCACCGTAAACGTCGTGAATTTGCTGATTTTGCCTTCGAAAAACATGAAACCGATAACAATTTTTTAAGAAAATCAGCTTCTCCGATGAGGCTCACTTTCATCTGAGTGGCGCGGTAAATAAACAAAACTGAATCGACAGTTTGGTGCGAAGAAAATCTGTAAATTATTCATGAAAAACCATTACATTCACCTAAATTTACAGTTTGGTGTGGTTTTTGGTCTGGTGGAATCATCGGTCGAATCATCGGAGCTACGTGCCACACAGCAAGTGCAACAATTGAATTATTGCGAGAAAAGTTGGGAGATTCGATTATTTCAAGAAATTGTGATATTGAATGGCCTCCAAGAAGTTGTGATTTAACACCATTAGATTATTTCTTGTGGGGTTATTTGAAGTCATTGGTCTTTAGCAATAAACCAAACTCTTTTCAAGCTTTACAAGTCAATATTGAACGTGCTATTCATGACATACGACTTTTAGTGGAAAAAGTGCTCGAAAATTGGTTAATCGAATTCGTTCTTGCAGAAGAAGTCGTGGAGGCCATTTGAATGACGTTTTATTCAGAACTTAATTGTATCGATTGCACTTCACATTAAATAAAAAACATTTCAATTTCCTTAACAATTAGTGTGTTTTTTTTAAAGAAATCATATCACTCTTATTGGAAACCCCTATATATGTTTTATTGATTGATTATATGGTCTTTAACATTGGGCGCCTGTGGCCGTGGCGGAAATTCTGGTGTTATTTCAGCAATTTCGTTTCTAATGTTGTTCTTAACAACATTAGAAACGGTTGTTTTATTAGTGTACACCTTTCTCTTCAAGTACGTTCATAGGAAGAAATCGGAATGGGTCAAATTAGGGATTGTGGGGCCAGTCAGTAAGTATCACCACCTTTTGACATTATTCGACCGGGAAAAATCTCTCGCACAATTTTCATCGTAGTACGAGCTGTGTGTCATGGGGCACCGTCTTGTTGGAACCACATGCTCTGTAGGCCTAATTGATCCAATTTGGTCACAAGAAAGTTTTGCAACATGTCCCAATAGCGGTCACCAGTAACTATACAGTTACAGCATTGCCTCTCGCATTCTGAAAGTTACAGCATTCCTCCAACATCATCAAAGAAATATGGCTCAATGATGCCACCGATTAATGGCGTACCATACAATTACTCAACGAGGGCGTGGTGGTCATTGGTGTATTAATTGAGGGTTTTCAGTGTCACAATAGCAGATTTTCTGTTTATTAACAAAGCCAGCTAAGTCGAAATGTGCTCCATCGCTTATAATGATTTTTTGCCAAAAATGGTGGTCATCTATACCGAAATTCATTTCGCGAAACGCAGTTCATTTCGTTTTGTTGGTGATTTCAAATTTTTAGGTCGAACAATACTATGTTCCTCGAGCGGAAGAACTATTCCATAAATTACTTGGAGCGCGTTTCTTTCCAAAGATTGACCTATCTAACGCGTATTTGCAGATTCAGCTAGATGATATATCAAAAGAACTTGCCGTCGTTCACACTCTAGGTATGTTCCAATTCCAAAGGCTATCGATTGGTATTTCAAGTTCTGCAGCAATATTCTAGAGGTTCTTGCAGTAGGTATTGGCTGGATTTACCAGGTGTGCTAATTCCGTGGGCAATATCATAGTTGTAGGTAATTCATTGGACTAACATATTAGGGCCTCGAAAATGTTTTCCGACGATTAAATGGGGATGGTCTAATCGTAAAATTAGAAAACTTTAATCTTGCGGAAACTGAAGTGGAGTACTTAGGCCAAATTATAGATGTGAGATGTATCATACCATCGGCAATGGGTTTGAATGCCATTATAAATGTGCCAGGACCGAGAGACAACATCAGTATTTTCCGATTTAGTTCAATGATTATTAAAAATTTATTAAGAATTTTTCAAAATCTACCCCTATATGACCTGAGAAAACCAAACGATGTATTTTTGTGGGTTCCTCAACAATACCACGCTTTCGATACACTGAAAACAAGAATAGTGGAGTTCACAAAATTGGTCATTTTCGATAATAAGTGTCCGAATGTGCTGGCGACAGACGCAAGCTACACCTACTATATTTGTTAAAAATTCTGAAAGAAGAACTGTATTTTTACCCGTACAAAATTCAATTGACACAAGAGCTGCTCGCCTTGAACGGCAGCGAGATTGGAGTGTTCGATTTTTACAGTGTATTTCTAAATACTTTTTTTCCAATTTGGTAATTTCTCCACACATTTGTATCAATAATGCTAATTCTCCTTTTTGTTGAAATGATATTTGAGAAGCATTACGAGTATTATTATTTTCCATTTTTTAACTTTTTATCTTCTGATAACAAAAATTATTCGACGTTTACCAATAATATGCCAGTGAAAATAACCCTTAAACCTATATATTTTACCCTGCGACCCGGTTTTGACAAATTTATTTACCGAAAGATTCGGACACTACCGGAGGTAAATATGCTCTAATCTCTCAATTTACACTACTAAACGAATTACGTGACTATTCGGACGCAGCCTATTTAAATGAAAAAAATAACCATTTAATGAAAACAACAATCCAGGTCATCTGCACCAAACATAAAAATGTATTATAAACCGCAAAAGATGAAAATTTTAGAATAAATTAGTTCATATTATTATCATTAATGGAAATGATGGAGCTACTATAACTACTAAACTACTATAACCTACCACAATTTACGGGTTTTTCATTCTCTTAACGTTTTCCAGAAATAAGTAAGTATCGCCAATAATTTCTCAAAATATTCTAGGGTCATACCATGTAAATAGTTGTGAATTGTAACTGCAGCAAATAAACCACTGTGAAACCATAACATTTTAAATAAACTTGAACATAAACATACTCGTATTTATTAAGATGTAAATTTTATCAATAAAAATTAATTAAATATCCATATTAAAATTGTAGCAGGCCTTTGTTTTTAATGAGTGATTTTGGAAAACAAAAGGAATTAATTTTATAGAGTTACTATTCAATTTAAAAGCAAGATAAATTTAGCAGTCTTACTTTTACCAAATTTTGCAAAAAACATAATGTTGTTTTGTTGGTGTTTTTTATCAGTGCAATATTGGAAGCAAATTAATTTTACACGGCTATAATTTTAATTTCATACTACATTACTATATGTATAAAATATTAATATAATAATAGTGGGATTACATTACAGCATAGTGATAAATAATATGTGAAAGTACGGTTTTAGTGATTTAATTCGAATTAATTTACTTTTAAGTATAAATAGGTCTTGAACTGTCAGCTGTTGGAGGATGTATCTCTTATATAAATAAAATATATTTCTAATCGATTACATAAAATAACAGTATAGTGTGGGTAATATTGTGAATACATTAGTTAATTAAAGTTGTGTTCTCAGAAAAAGAATGACATCAATAGCGGCTGTTGTCTGTGATCCATTAGGAAAATTTTATGTTGCCATGAATTAAATGAACTGAATTAAATGACTGAATTACAAGTATTTCACAGCACAAAATGAAACGATTACACTCATTTTACCACTTATAGGAACAAAAGGAACATCTAATTACAAAAATTTCATATTACTTCTGTAATAAGTTATTAGTAACCACAAAAATTTTGGGATATTACACGTTTTCATCCATTATCAAACGCTCATTTATCGATATAACAGCTGTCACAAATTAGCCATAGTTCTCTTATTGATAAATACTAATACATGTTATCTTTTTGATATTGTATTTTTCTCTTTGCTAAACAAAATAGTTTAACTTTGTTGAGATAATCGTTGAATAACCTTTTATAAAATAATACCGCCATAACGAAATCACTTAAACCCTTCAATCAATTCCCTTCAAAGATTAAGTGCGGCAAGTTTACAGATTTTGAGTGTACCATTTAGTTCGCTACACTCCTCAGGATTGTTCTTTATAGTGGTATAAAATTTGATCTGCACGTTCGCATACTTAAAATTGCAAATATTATGGTGCAGGGCAGTTTGAACGATTATAGAACGGGTGTGATGAGTTCTGTCAATATACCATTTTGTTCAGTACTTCTCTAAATATTTCTAATTTACTGTGAATTGGTAAAATTGGCCTATCAATTTGTTTCCTGTTAGATCAATTTGTCTCCTAGTTATCTTACCTCAATTGTTGGAAAACAGTTACACAATTATGAGACAAATTAGAAAGACGCCACATTTTAAGTTAAATTCGTTTTTGATTTCAAATGAATATTTTATCATATCTGTAAATCTTTCGAAGCAGTCTCTCACCTTACTTAGGCTCAATGTACCACAAATACAATGAATATGCTTAAGTACCAAGAAAATAATAAAACTTTGTTGAATCGCATAAAGTCATTTATAATAAACACCTGAGCACCTTTTTGGTTGATGTGAAAATGATTTTTTTTTCGTAATTTTTTTTAAGAGAATGACGATAAGAAATGAGATGAGATTTATATTTGTTTGTTGTTGCCGGAACATTTTTGCATAATTTAATTTTGAAATGAATTTCATTTTATATTTTTATTTATTTTCTTAAGAAAAATATTGTTATAAAAAAAGAAGAAAAAGAGCGACGAAGAAGAATACTAAAAGTTTGGTTCTATTTCTTCTTTTTAAATAATATTTAAGGCATTTTGGAAATAAAAAATATATTTAATGGTTTTGAGTGATGTTAGGGGTACTTATCCGCAAAAAAGATTACACAGAAAAAATGTATAATTCAGAATTTACATAATAATCAAATTATCATTTACAAAAAACAGCAACAAAATATTTATGATAGATTAGCAACAGCTTTTTACCTTCTTGAATATTGCATAAACGCGGTAACGAAAAGAGTTCGAGAGTGTCAAAGCCAAATAAACAACTGACATTTACAATTGTTAAACTGTGAAAGGTGAAAAAAAAAACTTTGAGAGAGACAAGAAAATTATTTTTCCTTCCACACACAAAACATTATCAACCTCATCATCAACATCGTCATCATAATCATGTGTACAATATTTTTATACGAGTGTATACATATGCTGTGTTGTTGTGATACTTTTAACCTTCTTGAAATTAAATCGTAATATTATTATTTAATAAAGTTTTATGTAAGTTTATTCCAAAATGTTTTTGTCTGTTCGATTTCACATTTTGATTAAAATTGAAGAAGGTAGAGATATTTTTCGATATGTTTAAGGTGATTCCATTCTATGTATGTTTGTAATATGTAATAATAACCATTAAAATGGGGTTAGAATACGGTGAACTGTATGAATTAGATAATATTATGTGGATGGTGACGTAAGACAAATTATTTAGATTTGTACATTGTGTATGATATTACCTGTTTTATTCAACATACACATTTTGAGATGTTGAATTAAAATTTATAAAGTCAAAGGTATAAGTTGATGTGTGTGTATATCATTGTTTCGTTTAATAATTGTGATAAACGCAGTTATCGTTTAGTTGGATGTCTATTTGGTATATTTTATGTTTTGATTTGAGGAAACTTAATTTTTTAGCTTCTATACATTTACAATGTAAGCTAAAAGCCGACCTATGATGTCCTTCCGTATGTGCTGTAACGACCTTTTAGGAAGGGCATGGGGTCACAACCAATGAAATTAATTCTATGGCGGAACTTGGAATTTACCCAGATCGAAATCAGAAATTTTTTTGTTCATTCACGCAGGGGCTTCATTTCATTGGTGGACTAGTTTAAGCTCGGCTATGGCTCAGCAGATTGGGGTGGGATTTCTATTTTATCGTTGAAGCATGCATGAATCTGGAATTGCCACCATTTTGAAGTTTACATGGATAAGGAGAATGTTTAAGGATATATACCACCAGCACAGCCAACCATACCTACCATCAAGAACTCACCCGTCACATCGCAATCCCATCCCCGCTTCGATTTAATTTACTTCATCCTGAAAACGAAATCACTTTCGAAAAGAAAAAGCACCACGATAAAGTGAAGAAAAGGAAAACTTAGAAATTTTAAATTCTGAATAGTTCATGACCAGCTTAAGCTTTATTTAACATAATAATTTAGAAAAAAAGTCAAAAAAAATTTAAATAAGGTTATTTAAGGGTTAGTTCATATTAGTAAACTATTATTAGTTTATAATCAATTATATTATATATATGCAAAATATAAAAAAAAAAAAAATTTCCCAATGAAGTGAATTTTATATTGCTCAACTAACCACGATATAATAAATAAAAATTAACTAGAGAAAAAAAACATATTTTATAGCAAGTATTGGGAATAATTTACTTTGTCGAAACAACTCTTAGACTAGGAATAATAAGAAGAAAAAATCAAAAATAATTATATAGTAATCAAAAAAATTAATAAAGAAAAATATCTTAATTATATTAAATGATTTCTAATTAAACGCTTAAATTTTGATTAATAGGACGTTTTAATTTTTTTTAGAATTATTAAGCAGCCATATTAATTTGAAAATATATTAATAAAATATAAAATGACTTCCCTAATTTGTAACCCAGATGTGGTCCAAAATGTCGGTTACCAGCGATTTTATAAGATTTGAACAACGTACGGTCGACGAAAGCCGTTAAATTTCCAAAATTTAACAACTTATGCTTTTAATTTTTCAGTGACGAATATACTCGATTTGCCATCGTTAAATTATATGGCGCAATATTCAACGGATAATTTTTCTTGATACGTGCACGTACCGTTTATTCAATCACTTTATGTTTGTGTAACACTCTTTTTAACAGTCACTGTTGTGTTCGAATGTTTCACTACTTTTGGTATTCACTGTATACCACACCAGACAAACGTAAACTGTTAGCGTATTTTGTTTTCAATGAATTTGTGCAATTGCTATACGCACGAGATAATTCATTCACATAATATATAAATTTGCGATTTATAGACCAACCACATTTTGCATTATCACAGTTTATGTTAATTAAATAGTCCACTATTATAAGTCACAGGCCTTTCACAAAACTTTTATTTAACTTAGGGCTTAACTAGGTACCACTAACAAATTAATCGTTTTCGTTCTTATGGAGACATTTTATCATTTATAATGACATACGATTAGTTATACAAAACGTTCACAGCACTTTTACTGTTCTACCGCTTATGCAAAATAATGTTTTTAACATTTAGGTTCACTTTTTCAAATTACTTAGCACTTAATCATTATTTTTATATTATCATTATAGTTATTATTTAGGGTTTTGTTTTTAAAAATTTTTCTATATTGATATTAAATTGAAATTTATATTTGTTTGTATTTTTTTGTATTAAACAGAGAATTTATTTATTATTAATTTTGTTTAATAATACTTAATTTAATTAAATTTAACAACTAATAACATTCTACTTGATAAAAATACTTCTATAAAATGAAACCAATAAATAAATAAATGTAAATAAATCGTAAAATCTGTAAATAAATCGTTGTTGATTATATTTCATTGAATAAACATTCAATGAAGAACAAAGAGCATTCTTACCGTAAAATTGGGTTAGTATTTTTTAATTTTTAGAAGTTCTGGTTTAAAATAAACTAATAAGTGTTACATAATATTCTAATTAAAACACAAGAGAACGTCAAAAACGTAACCGAATTAATAAAATTAGATATTAAAAATAATATACAATAAAATTTGTGATTCGTTGTATAATGAGGAACAGCTGATTTTAATGCCAGAAGCGCAGATTGTTAAGAGCAATAGATTCAAACTTAATTTTAATTAAATATTTACTGTTAAAACGGTAACAAATCAAATATATAATAAGTTAAACAAATGGTTAGTTTATAAATATTAAAAAATACGTTTTATTTTAATAAAATTACCTTCAGTTTAGATTTCTCCATTGTACCCAGTTTGATTTATTATTTATGTAACATACATTTTTTGATTTTCTTTAGGTTATAGGTTTTGATTTTTGTCTTCACATATTAGCAGAGTACCTTTTACGTATTTGTCCAAATTAAAGAAACTAAATAAAACAAAACTATTTCCGCCATTTTAGAAATAATATTTAATTTTTAAATTAATTTATAGATTTTTCACTTAATTTAAATAATTTTTAGGTTATGTTTATATCGCAGTAACAAAATTTCCCTACATGTTCTACTATAAAAAATGTGTCTCAGTCACTCATGTAGATCTTTTATTGTTGTCTCTTTTTAATTTTGTACAGAACCTTGTGATTTTTAATGGAATAACGCTATTATGCATGTATGAACATAGAAAGAATTATTATATAAAATGGGCTGGCCTAAGATGAAGCACAGCCACATAATCTTGTTCTGTGCAGTTCTCATGGATTTTGTTTTATTCATTTGTTGGTATTTTGTTTTTCTTTGGAATAAGGCAAGCCGTAGACACAAAATAGCGTTACGCACACCATGAACAAATATTTTTATTTCTTGTAATTTCTCGTACCATTCCCCTCTTCCAGTATTCTTTCTTGTATAAATCAAATGCACGCAACATAAAAACAGGTATTTGGTATATCTACTTTATGTCTTTGGGACTAACATTATCCAAAATTATAGTAAATGGATTTGCTTTAGGTATTTTTATTTTGCGTAATGTAAATGCGAATTTTTATCACGAGTGTGTTTTGTTTGAGCAATGTTTCTTTCATTATGAATTATTTTTTGTACCCGACTTTTTCTTTACTATAAGCACGTTAACAAATTTTGTTCTATTTTCTCCTCGAAATACGACAATAAATATTTGGCTACGATTATATTAACACATCAGAATTATAGGGAAGATCCTAGTTGCGACATTTTTGATCAAGAGGTATCTTTATTGGCAAGTTTACAAATTAAATGAACTCATTTCAAAGGTCTTTTGCAATATAATGTTGTTTTCTATATTCTGATTGAATTCAAGTGAGTTTGTATTATAAATCCGAGAGATTTAAAAATTAATTAAAATTTAATAATTGAAGATAGACGTAGAATTGCAAGGTCATTATACGTATATACATGTTTTCGAATCCTGGGGGAGGGGGGGGGGGGTGGTGGTGTTAGTTCAGCCGTGTTATACTGCATACGATGAGATGACCGCTGGATGAAATTAATTAATTATTTTGGTTATTTACGACTGAGGATGATATATTATGAAGATTAACATGTCTTATCCACAGACAATATATGTATATGTAAATAATTATCAAATTGTATTTACAATTAATTAACAAAGTAGTTATATAATGAATTTATTACGTACCGCCCTAGTCGTTTCTGTGACTAACTATTCCTATCTTTATATAACCTTCTACGTGAGGATGCAGGCAAAGCCTGGGCCCGCATAATTCCGGAGTACGATTCGTTTTTCAAATGTGCTTTTGATATTGGGCTACGCTTACTCTAGGAATGTGCTATACACATACATAGAATCGCCATGATAGTTTGCCTGTACGTTTCTAATCATATCATATCAAGAAAGCTAAAAACATAAAGAAACTACGAATAAGTAGAACAACTTATATTTCTCATGAAGGTTAGAATCACAAAATATTAAGTTGAGGACCTAAAAAGCTAATTGTTTCCGCACGTAACAGAACATGTCGACACCTTTAGCTTTAACAAATGTTTATTGAGAAAACTTCATACCCCTGTTATTTATTAAGAAATACAATTCTAAGGTTTTATAATTAAGTGTTTAATGTAAATTTTCTTTTTAGTGCAATTTTTCTACAAAATTTATGTTTTATTTAATAAAAGAAATACAAATCTTTTGTATGAGTTTATTAATTAATTATTAATATTTTTTATTAATTTACTAACTTATGTACATTGATATATTGGTAATATTAAATTAAAAAAACTACCACAAATATAACTCGTAAGGGCTTCTATTAACACCCCGATTCACGTATATTGCAAAAAATGCCACTTTTTGTGGTACCATAGCATAAAAACTAACCGGCCTATCTCCCATATTTTTATTTTAAAAAATTATTTGAAGCCTAATTAAATTATTGACGGTGGCGGTTTTAAATTTTTCCTCTAGTTTTATATCTAGTTATATTCGGAAAAAACGTAAAAGTTTTGGTACCATTACGGCTCTATCAGGCGAAGAAAATTACGTTATGAGATACCAAAACATGCAGAAAAAAACTGAAGTTATTGACGGTGGCTTTTTGCAAAATTATAGGTAGTTACTTAAAAATTGGCAAAAAACAAAATCCTTTGGTAATTATTTATCGATTTACCAAAGACACATTTGTAATTTTTTAAAATATTAGTTCACCTTGAATACCAAAGTTGGCAATTTGGCCTTTACAGTTCTTATGGATCAAAAGTATTCGGATATTTAAAAGAAATATACTTATTTTTTCATTGTTTACTCAGTTATTTAATTTATAATCATTAATTGGTGAGTTCTAATGAAAGTAAAACTACAATAAATGTCAAAATGTGCTCCGTTTATATATAAAAATAGTTATTTGAAGTTTACTTACGAGGTGTACGAAAAATAATAGAAGGCACTGTGCTTATATAATATACATACATACATACATACATGTGTTTCGATACATTTTGATGTATTTATATGGAAAACAATAGCAAGAGGGCGTTCGATTTACATTTTTTTACAGAAAAAATATTACGACCGACTTGTGCCTCGCATTTATAACCGACAACCCAAAATGCTTTAAATAAAAAAGACTTCTGACGATATTTGTCGTGTCGTAAGTCGAAGTCGTAATGCTTAAATAATCCACCCCAGATTCCAGATTCATAGTCGAGTGTGCAATATCAAAAATCTATTGATTGCACAAGAGAGTTGAGTGCACAAGAGGATCAAATTTTATATCCACAATAAAATATAATAATATTATATCATAATATGATTGCACTAGTATATTTTGTAAAACTATAACAAATTTTCTAACTACTTCTCACTACTAGGTATCTGAAACCGGGTCAATTTTAAAATTATTACAAACATGTTCTGTCCCTATATCTAGTTATTTTTAAAACAGTTAGTCTTGGTCGCACACTCTAAATAATGGTGAATTAATATTAATGATATTGGCTTATTAATTTGCAACTTTAGTTCTCCGGAACTTGCCAATAAACCTTCAATCCTAGTGTGCCGTCGGCACAAGTCCCATTTATAGAAAAAATCAAACAATCATCCATTAAATGCATATTGGAACAATTTGGACCTGATACAAGTTCCAATCTAATAAATGACGCAGTTGAAGCCAGTTCTGAAATATTGTGGCCACATTATCGACGTTTCAAATGTACAATCAAGATCCTTGGCTTCTTATTGTTTTTGGCGACGTTGGCGTGTACATGATTGATCTGATAATGGTGCAATTCCCCGTTAAGTTATCATATGGCATAACAGAACTCTCATTTTATGCTGATCCTCAACCGTCCATAAAATGAAGAGACCAGCCGCAAAAAAGCGGTAACCAACTTGGGAAAAAGGTCGAGTACGCACACTAAGTGGAGTCATTATTCAGAATCTTATCTACGGCAAGTCAACATCAAGCAACATTATGTAATAATGAAATACACCATTTTCAGCAATTACCATATTACTATCAGTGAATAAAAGAGGATCCCAAAAGTCGTATTTATGTTTTAACTTGTTTTCCCGCAAAAAACATAAAATTCGTAAAAGAGGACAAATTAATATTTTTTGAAAAGATAGAGACTAAATTTTTTTAAAATATAAATACAATATGTAACCAACTACTTCTGCTCTTTTTTACAGCTGCTAGTATTCCAGAACATTTTTGATCAAATTCTTAAATTACAATTACTGTACCCGATTCTTCATTGAGGTCATCCTGGGAAAAATAGGAATTTAAAACCTTTAATTAAATTTAAAATGTTAACAAGGAGCGTAGCTTATAAACGGTTCTTCTGACAATATTAAAAGTTGAATGGCACTATTACCTACTATTAACAAACGGTTAACGGACACCTACATACAGAAACACAAACGGTGCAGTAATGAGAGGCTAATTGCTAATGAATATTTATTGCTATAAAATTAGTAATATACAGATAAATCAAGCACGGTCGTCTTGACAGACAAAAGATGTAAACTTCAGGATGGGTGTTGTATAAACTATCGGCTATCATAAGCTACCTTAACTTAGCAATTGAGATTGTTTATAGTTTAGTTTTTGACGAAACATTAAAAGTTTTAATGATAGTGTGTAATTCGGTTATGTAATTTTACCATGCGATGATTCTTGCGCAATATAGAGATTATATTTTGCTCATATATCATCGACCCTAAGTAATCGAACTTTTCTTCTCACTTACAATATGATTGCCCTCTAGTAACTGAAATTTTTTTTGTTCATAACGCTATCTGAAGCACATTTTTTGGACGGTTTATCGGAAACGAACTGACTTGATTTATAATATAAGGAGCTGCTCTTTGTTCTGTCGGATGATATTCTCTAATGCCACGATGAAAAAAGTTTTAGCTATTTGGATTCATTGCCGGACATTGTAACCGTATGTAAATTTGCCTTATCGATTACATATTATATTATTTTGCAGTAATTTTAAATTGGATGAATAATTAGAATCACACACCCCTTAAAAAAGTATATCAGAAGATTATGTTGGAATAAGAAAAGCCAAAGAGGTAATAGATGGGAACAGTTTGGATATTTTGGAATTTCGCTCCTTATACGAATGGAATTCTACATTTAAAGTGGGGTGTGGGGTTCACTAAACGTTTGGTAATAAATAAATAGGTAAATCTCAAATTCAATTATTTCATAATATTAGACAAGATACATTGAAATTAGCTGAGTCATTGTCGAGTTTCGTTCAGCTTGAGCAACCTAATCTATTTAAGTACCTTATATTTAATTTAAGATGGGCTTATAATCCCACCATAAAACTGAATTTAATCAAAATTGGTTCAGGCATTTTCAAATTCTATTCAACATTGTGAGCTTGAACATTCCAACTAGGTTTATTAAAGAGATCGATTAAATTATATTATATATCGTGGAATAGCTTTGTTAAACACTGGTTGGCTTAAAAAACGTAGTGACATCAAAGTTACTTATAGCGAGCGCATCTTAGCCACGTGTACCAAACCAATGTATGTAGAACTTATACAAACATATGGACAGGCAACCAAATCTTCATATTTGTAGTTTTTTTAAAACTTTCAATAGGCGCGCGACAGCATTTGATATTTATGTGCAAATTAACGAAGACTCTTAATTCAAGGTACACAGCAAAGATAAACTTTCGGTGACCTTTAAAATTACATCATGATTATGGAAAGGTGATCCTATCGGTCAAATAATTTTTAAATTATTCTGATAATACTTCATACGTCTGCTTAACATGGGTTAGTGCAGCCGATATTAAAATATGTTAACGACATCTGTGTTTTAAGTCGCAATGCTGTTCTCCTGAAACAAATCATCCCGCCATTATAATTTCCAGCTCATCAGATCTCATACAAATGAGCCAAACGAAAACCATTTATATGATTACCGCAAGAAGAATGAAATGTTAAGAATTTATTTGGAGAGACACGCGACACGAGAAGTTAAAAGGCTTTAAAAACCGGTTTAAAACGTTTATTTTATTATAGTTTCCGATTAAGTATCAATCAAGACATAAATCATATAGCTGCAACGATCTTGTTGTCAAGCTCTTGCTCTTTTGTTTAAATATATATAGCAACACCTTCCCTCAATTTGGAAATTTTCCATACATCGTCCTGGCCAAAAACGAGCCCTTCCATTTTATTAACAACTGAACATGTTTCATAAAAAATTATTTAATAATTGCTAACTGTTAAAGGGTTCGCTCCGTTTTGATGACTCGTAATTTGCAAACAATTTCCGTAAATCTTCCGTTTTTGAGCAAAAATGCACCGAAATTTTTAGTATTAATTTCTGGTTTTCAAGTATTTAAAATTGCAACGGTCTCCGTCTAGGAAAACATTTACCGGTCAAGACAGGCTATTTGAACAACGTTTATCTAGCCCCCTTAATCCAGCTCATAAGCTATTTCAACTAGTTCATGTCCTACCCTGGAAGCAATTAGAGCAGGATTTCGATAGTCAATTCCAAGATGGTCCTGGACAACCCCCTTTACCGATACGTTTAGTCATTTATCTCTTCATGCTGAGCTATATGTGTGGCCTTTCTGACATACACGTAGTCACCTAGTGGGTAGATAGACCTTGTTGGCAATATTTTTGTGGTTATGAATATTCTCAGTGACGCCTTCCCTGTGATCCTAGCTGACTAACACGTAGGCGTTAGAGTTTAGGCTAGGAAGGACTTAATAAAATGCTCCCAAGGTTAAAGCTAGTTTTATTATAACGCGTCATTCACTTTTACACATTTATTAAGGCATTCTAAAATTAACATCTGAACATTACACTGGTTAGATTAGTGGCCGCTATTAGCTGCGAGTGGTTCATGCTAACGGTAAGACAAATCCAGAGGCTCGTTGTACTTGAGCGTTTGTACTTGAGCGGTTGGAAAATTACGATTCATTCGTAATTCGCAAATATGAATGAATTATGAAAAACGAAACCATCACGAAAAAGTATATATGTTTAATTGGAATCATTAAAAATTCACTAAATTCAAGAGGCAGCAAGTTAAAAACTCAGTTTCGTTGGAAACTAGAACTGACGGAAGAACTATCACGTTGAGCGGGATCTAAACACATTCGATTATGGTATCTCTCATCTCCTTATTGTAAATTATACAATTTGAAATAGTATCGCTGAGGATACCACTAGATAATACATATATATCGTATATACAAATAATGGATCATTCGCGGAAAATGAGCAATACAGATTTATTATCCCCATAGGAGATACGATCACAATCTTTAGATCTGTCTTTAGATATTTGGGTAATTTAAAGTTATTTGTGTTTTCACCTGAAGTATTAATAATTTAAAGCGTTACGTTAAATCCAGCTCAATGGGGTCAGTTCTAAAGTTGAGGTGACCATCTACTTTGCTACTCGTACTAAGATCATTTTATAAAAAATTCACATTTCATTGAGATTGTAATAAAAAACAACAACACATACCAAAACGCTTCATATATCAAAGAACTGAAAATAGACATAAACCAAAATATAAATTTGTTGTGTTGTAACCAAACCGCTAGTATATGGAAAAAAACATTTATCATTCTTTCGTTTTACGTTTATTTGAATAAAAATTTAAAAAATTACGAATGCTAGTATTTGAATGAAAGTTCAAAATAGTACTGTACGCTCCATCTATTAGATAAAATAAACCAGTTTTTTGTGTCTTAGCTTTGAAAATCAACCAAGTGCTTTCTTGAATCGGGGCCTTAAATTTTATTAGAATGGTTTTGCTTGCTTAATGTAACATTGACTACTATTTATGAAAACTAAAAAGCTTTGCTCAAGGCTATAAGATAATCCTAGAATAATCTTTAAGGGGAAGTGTGATAAGCTTTTGACAAGGACAAATAGCAATTTTTTATTTCAAACAATTTATCAAATACACCGAAATTCCAATTGTTTACCAAAATTTTAATTCAGTCCGAGTTATTCTCATTTAATTAATATTATAACTTATATAGTGAAGACTACAAGTATTATAAGTAATTTTAATGGATTTTCATCATCGTACAAAAAACACTGTCATATTTTCATTCTGCTTCTTTTCCATTTCTGTACTGGTTTATCATATACTCCTAGTTCTTCCTCCAATTTTGCATTTTTCAAATTGAATATTAATGAGTTCGTTACTCCAGAATATATTTAAACAAGAAGAAGAAAAACTCTAAGAGAAATGTCGACGAACATAGAAAGAAAAACAATTTCCATTTAATTTTTTTATGTTCTAATTTTTTATATTCTGTTAAACAAAATAACGATAATAACAAAATTCGATAAAATAAACAATATTATAGTGGAATTGTACATATACGAGTATGCAAGTGTATACGAGTTGTTGTGTACTATCCGTTTTTTATGCAATTAAGATGGATTTATGTATATTCGTAATATCTTGAAGAGAAACTTTAAATTACATCAAATATTTTAAAGTTTATGAATGGTCAATCTAAATGTAATTCAGGAGCAAATGATAAAAATGGTCAAGGTTTAACACTAGCCAGCTGTTTATTTGTACATAACAAGTTTGAAGTTCTATTTTGAATTTAGTTGTTTTTCTGCATTTTGAATTTATTAGATAAACTATTTTTGTGATATTTTCTTGATTTTTCCATCATTTTCTCCAATATTCTAAATTTTCCAGTATTATACCCGACACATTCTACTCGTAATATTGTACAACTCAGGTAAGGTAACCAAAATTATTCCCAAAACATATTTAAAACGTGATGATTTGTGATCTAGATAACCGAAAATTATGAAATGATCCCAGACACAGTTTGGGATCAGTTTTTCATATTATTTTATTATATATTCGAAGTCGGTATGAACATTTTCACAAGATACTGCCTGCCAATTCCAAAAATACCCTGTGCAGATTCACGCTTGTTGTTTCTTTGTGGTACAATTTTAAAATTAAAAATCATAGAAATTAGAATTGATTTACGATTATAAGTTAGCGGTAATATGAATAAATTTGTTTACACTTTCTTGTTTTTAAAGTTCTTGCTTAGCTCTGCTGGATTTAAGCTTTAGACAAATTAATCGATGAGGTCAGTTTTTTAATGTGTTGCGCATTGGTTAAACAATCTTTGTAGGCGTTTGCTTTGAAAGTTTACAGTTAAAGTTTGGCTTCAAAATTTATCTACAAGATCAAAACTGTTAAATTTTGCCATAGTTTAAGAGAGGTGAAAAGTAAATATTAAAAACTCAAAGTGGTAAAATCTTGATGTAATCTTATTAAAAAAAAATTCTTTCCACAATAAATCAAGGTGGACGCAACAATTTACGACATTTTTCCGTTATTTTCATTTTGATTGGAAGAATGATTACTTTTTCGTTCAAATCGAATAGTAACTGAATATTTTGTTTAAAGTACAATTAGTTCTTAATCGAATACAGCCAAAACTAGATTATTACCACTTTGAATTTTTTATGATATTGTTAAAAAATAAGATTTTTGAAACTTCAACGGCTGATATTTAAAGCTAAAAAAAATCGATAATGCGTAGTAGCATTTTTGATTCAGAATTTTTGGCCCTTTCTCTCCCGTCAATATAATACCATCAGTCGCGGATACTATATTACTTAGATTACTTTTTCATAGCAGTGATTTATTTGTTAGCAGATTTTTGAAATTCAATTTCTATACGTATTTAGATTTTAATATAAAAGTGCTCGATAATGAATAGTGGTTGGGACCAATTTTATTGTGAAATGTTTGTTTCTTATGAAATATTTTAGTCAACTTTATCATTTTTCAAAATATTTTTTATTTGGTTTTAGAAATATTTTGGAACAAATCATTTTTCCGTTCGGATTTCATTCCAATAACCCGCTAGAGCGCTTAGTATGTTACGGAACCTTGAGATGTCATAAGATATTTCCTTTCCTTTTCACATTTACGTTTTTTGGTTCAATGGTAATTGAATGAATGATGCTCTTTAGTGACGGCATTATCATCTATGCTAAAAATAGTACCACTAACATCATTTGTTGAAATGAAGATTGGTCCAATTTTATATTTTATGTTTTTATACCCACCCTATGGCATTGCAAAAGTCGAATGATATTGAGAGCGAGACTGATGTCTTCCCTTTGTGCGTGCGTGCGACCAGCGAAAGTGTATAGAGATGTTTTTTTTTGTGTTTTCTTGTTTTATTGTATTCGATTGATGCGCGGTATAAAAGAGTAAGTGACGCGCACGAAAATCAAACGAGAAAACACCAACAAGAAAAATATTTTTCTCCGATCGTGCGAACAAATATATCTTTCCGTTGTTTTTTCGAAACGAAAAATTCATGATTCCAGTATGTTGTATTTGTTGCTAAGCAACAAGTAATAATAGTACGAGAATATTTTTTCTGGCCTAGGCCAGAATATATTCCCGTATGGATTTTTAATTGTTTAGAAGAAATAAAAGTACACTTATAAGGCCAAACGCATTTATTTATTTTAATTTAACAGTATACATAATAATCATATACATATACCATATCATAATCATATTCATATATCATATCATAATCATATACATAATAAGGATAATTCGCTTTCACTGTCCATATCCCTTAAATTTCGTTCACACGTTTTTTATAAATCAAATAGGTACACAAACTTGACAACTTTTGAAAAAAAATGTATTTATGTCTTATGATGTCGTGGCTAACTAAGCAATAATTTTATATTATTTTCGATTTTACTTCCAATGACCATGATTGCTGTGCCATCTGCAAAGGTGGCTATGGCTCCTTCATCTATTGTTGGAATATCCCTTGTATATAGTAAATACATGATTGGTCCTAAGACACTCCCCTGTGGGACACCGGCAGAGATTTTCTTTTGTTCGGAGTATTCATCCTCATATTTCACACGGAAATGTCTATTGGATAAATAAGATTTTAGTATGGCATAGATTTGCCTCGGCAGATCTCTATGCAGCTTGAATTCCAGTCCACTGTGCCAAACTTTATCGAATGCTTGGGCGACGTCCAATATGCTGGAGCATACTTTTTTGCATTCTAACGTTCTTTAAATAACGTTGGTGATTCTATGCACCTGTTCAATTGTGGAGTACTTTTCCCTGAATCCAAATTGATGTGGAGGTATTAGTTGTCGGCCCTCAATTATTGGTTTAAGTCGAGTTTTAAGGTTTAAGAGTTTTGACATAATTGGCAGCAATGAAATTGGCCTGTATGATTTTTTATCGTTAGGTGGGTTATTAGGTTTTGCTATCATGATTACTTCTGCTACTTTCCATTGCCACGGAACATATTTTAACCGAAAGCTTGCATTGATTATGTTTAATAGCTTACGAAATCCTTTATCTGGTAGAGCCTGGATTACTTGGTAAGTAATCAAGTCATATCCTGGGGCTTTTTTAACATTCATGTTGCTTTTCACTTCTTCTTTTAATTCTTTGAGAGTTACTGAGCGTATATCAAAATCATCTAGCTTTTGGATTGACATTATATTTTCATTGGTCGTTTGCCTTGGTAGTGGTTGGAAGGTATCCTCGAGATACTCCGCAAACAGATCAGCCTTCTCTTTAGGACCTCTTGCCCAGGTTCCATCCCCCTTTTTAAGTGGAGGCACTTGCATTTTGGGTCTTTTGAGTCCCTTAGGGAGGGAGTTAGGCTAACTAGATATATGTTGATTGATGCATTTTTAACTTCTTTAAGAAGAGATATGAGACTGTTACCTAAATTGTTAAGAATTGTTTTGTTCTCCGGTGTTCTAGTTATTTGCCAGGTTTTACGTGCCCGTCGTTTTTGTCTTACCAACTCTCTAACTTCCATTGGGTAGGATACGTTAAGCTTCTTCTTATTTTATATAATGGGGGTACTTGCCAAAACAGCATAGTGAATTGCTTCATTGAGTTGTTCTAACTCATCTTCCAACTGGTGGGGATTTCTTATCGGCACCTGAAGATTGATTTTTTCCTCCAATACGTCACGAAAGAGATTCCAGTTTGTTTTTGAATTTGTTAATCTGGGGACACTCTCCCTTTGAATTACCATTTCACTGACTGTCATGATAACCGGGGAATGATCCGATACTAGAGAATTACTGTCTTCAATGTGAATGTAGTTCTGAGATAACCTCTTGTTACATAACGAAGATGTTTACAGTTAACGGCGGGGTAATCGACAGGACTAATGAATATTGAAGTATGATGCACGAAAATTAGAATAAGGTTAAAAAGCTATAGTCACGACCTACAGAGAGTATTATAAATTGAACCGGCTTTATTCTGCCATATTGATTTTGCTTTGATACAACCTCCAGCATTGTAAGGCAATTTCAGCTGTTCTTCTCCTTAAAATAGACTTAAACCACATGTACTGGCTTAACCCAACAACAACATTGAGTCGGACTTAGAATACCAAACTATATACCTTTACATGGAAAGAAAATTAGCAAAATACGTTAGGAGCTTGTTTTACACAGAATGTGTACTGTAGTGATATGAGCAGATTATTGTAGTGGTATACCACAACGGACTTTACCTCTAAGGTCTAAGGATTAATTATTGCTTTCGGGTCGTTTTCTAGCCTGAGTTCTTTGGGCTAAATTTTTGATTACTCTCTCACATAAATGAGTAAATTGTTGTTCAGCGACATTCAATGTTCGCTTGCAATTAATGCATTGACAACATTGAATATGTTTGTTTGGCGTGCGGAAACTTTTAGTTCGTTTTAAAAATGTATATTAAATAAATATACATATCATTGGCTGTGTGGGGCAGTGGCGCCGTCCTATTGAAAACTAATATCGGCCAAGTCTTCCTCTTCCTTCAACCATAGGGAGAGTCAATTAACATGGCACGATAACGGTCGCCAATGACTGTTAGTAAGACTTCTTACTCATTTTCAAAGAAAAATGGCCCTATGATGCCTTCGTTTTGATTGGCTTTTCAGTTGTCACGTGTGGATTTTCTGTGCCCCAAATACGGCAATTTTGCTTGTTCACATAACCACCAAAGTGAAACTGAGCTTCGTCGGAAAATACGATTTATTGGAAAAAATGCTCAGCGAAATGAAAACGCAATGGATGGTCAACTGCTTTTAGTTCTTTAACCAATTGGACTTTGTAGGCCTTCACACGCAGATCTTTGTAGACAAATTATTCGCAAAGCCTTGTCGCTGATGTTCAATGCGTCGGATGTTGTTCCACACTTTCAGCTACATCAGCAATATTTTTCATCGAGCGAACTAGACGGAGATGCGGAACTTGGGTATTGTCTGTTGGCATTGTGACTACCATTGTGTTCTCAGTTGGCGCTTCATTTCTACCGAATTTTGTACTCAATTTTTGGCAAGTTTCGGTAACTATCTCACTACTTTGGAAATAAGTTTTCAATATTTCGCAACGTTGATCAACCCTATATCGACCCATTTCGTTCACTGGGAATATAATATTGAATTATGAGCGGCGAAATAAGCACTAGTTCAAAAACGAACCAAAAGATGTCGCATCCTTTAGTTCGTTGGCATAACATATTGCTTTTACATAACCACATAAAAAAGGTTCATTGGTGTTAAGTAGCCTAATCTTTGTCGATAATTGTCTGGTCCATGTCTCGAAATAATGCTTTATAAAAGTTGTAATTTAGGAAATAGTTGTTTCGTTAGCTGTATAACTTGTGATATGGTCTTGTTAAAATCACATGTCATCAACTTTGGAAACAAAAATTGATTGAACATTGATCTGGGACGCATTCCATTGATAGTGACTGTAACATCTGCATATTTTTTGAAGGATAATTAACCAATAATGCCACCAGACCATAAATCACACCAAGCAGTCAATGTTTATGCACTAGCAATTGATTGTGAATTGCTTTCACCTCAGATTCTACAAATTTGCTTCTTAACAAAACCATTCGCCAAGATTTTATTTTTGCCAAAATGAGGAACTATTTCAAGTGGCTGCATGATCTCGGCTTTAGCTGGAATTGACAAATTTAGGTTCTCACTTAAACTTCACTAACAGCAGCAATATTGTCTTGACTACGTGTGATTCTTTGTGACTACATGTGATTCTAGCACTGCCATTATTAACAATAAGATTTTATACAAATTTATTCTCAAATGTATACGATTTTGATGGTAGATTTTTAGTTTACCATCCAAAAGTAAAACTTGATGTATATGCAACACTGACTGTAAGTCAACGTTTATAAGCAACAATTGGCAGGGAGAGTTATAGCATCTGAAGAATTTAATGGTATCTGATAGTATCATTTTTGATTTTATTAAAGACAGTGTAAATAACTCGAAGGTTTCTTAAAATCCTACCTTTTCTAAGCACTTTCCCGCCGATCCGAAATTAAGCCATTTAAGTTTGCGTGCCCGATGTTAACCATACTTCAAGCCATAAACAAGCCTTAAACTTTTTAACGTTCCTAGGAAATGGACTCCAGTTTATATTTATACCTAATGCGGGTAATAGCTTACATCACAATCTGAAAAACCTATTAGCTTATTCTGTTGTTTCTTAAAAACTTTTAAATCTAGTCGATTAAGCTGGAGAAATGTCAAGACAGGTATTGTAAAGTCAGACTTCGATGAAATCGCTGAATAAATTTTTTCTAATGTCGAAAGTAGCCCAATATCTAGTTACGAGATGGCAGACGTCTAAAAGTAGAGCCGCTTACTGTATTACCATAGAAAAAATAGATAAGAATGATCATTTTCTTGTATTAAGATAGCATTAGGCTAATCAAAATATAAAATTGGGTATACGATATATTTTGGATTATCTGCCTTTCCTTGTTACACAATATTGAAAACAAGAAAAAGCGTTCGAATTTGTTTTACTCGAATATATAGTAAGTCGGGTAAAAAAAATACGAACATTTTTTCTTATTTCCATTTTGTGTAACAAGGAAAGGCAGATACTCCAAAATATATCGTAGCTTGTTTTGAGGTAACATGCATACAACCAGTACCCAATTTATATTTTAATTAGCCTAATGCCATTTTAACACAAGAAAATTATCATTCTTATATACTCATTCTATGGTATTACTGTAAGTGCAAGCTAATGCTTCTTAACGAATGTCAGATGGTTAATAGTACCTCATCTGCAGTGACTAGGCAGGCCTGCCAAGATAAAAACTGCCAAGGTCCAGATAGCTGAACCACTTGAATAGCATTTTTGTGTTCCTCAAGTGGTTACTAGCGCTGCGAAGATGAAAGGAAGATAAAAAAAACTGTACTCCATTAAATATGTAATATTTCTCATGAACAATAACCTGCATCTTTAAATTGGAGTTTTATTAAGGCTAACGATTACTATTGAGTTTTTTTGATGAAAGTATCTCTATTAATGTGGGCAAAAAGTAGTAAGACTTTTTAATTTAAATTTCGCGCGGAAAACCATTCGTCGAAATATTTTTTTTTCTATGTTGGTATGACTGTCAGTGAGATCTGTGCCAAATGTCACATCTAAATAATCATTATTGTTTAGTATACGCTTGTCTTTCTGAAGTACAAAAAGTGCATTCGGCGATTTTTACAATGAGTGAAATTATTCAACAAAGAAGTTCCATTAAATTTTGTGTGCGGAATCAATTTTGTGATGCCGAAACCTTCAGAATGATGCAAAAGGCCTTCGGTAATAATTGTATTTCGCGAGCAAGTGTTTTTGATTGGTACAAATTGTTCAAAGAGGGTCGAGAACGTGTTGACGACGAACCACGTCTAGGATGGCCATCAACATCAACTGATGATCAACACGTTAACAAAATCAAGGAATTGGTGCTCGAGAATCGACGATTAACAGTCAGAGACCTTACTCGTTGAAATATCGGAAGGATCAGTGAAAACCATTTTGAAGGATCATTTGGGCCTAAGAAAAGTGAAAGCACGATTGGTTCCAGAATCACTAAATTTTTTGGAAAAACAGCGTCGCATTGACGTCTGTGAAACAATGCTTTCCGACTACCAGACTATCATGAAACGTATTAAAACTGGCGATGAGTCTTGGATCTATGCTTACGATCCGGAAACAGACGATTAATCGGCCGAATATTGTGCCAAAGGTAAGCCGAAGCCGAGAAAACCACGTCAAGGCAAGTCAAAAATCAAGGTGATGTTGACAGTTTTCTTCGATTATCGAGGTGTGGTGCACTCCAAATTCCTTCCGACCGGCCAAACTATCAACAAGGAATACTATTTGAGTGTTATGCGTCGTTTGCGAGAAGCTATTCGTAAAAAGAGGCCGGAATTATGGGTCGACAACTCTTGGTTTTTGCACCACGATAATGCACCTTCTCATACTGCATTGGTTTTACGTGATTTTTTCGCCAAAAATTCCACCCATATCGTTTCGCAACGACCGTATTCGACTGGTTTAGCTCCGTGTGACTTCTGGCTGTTCAGCAAACTCAAACGACCGCTCCGGGGAAACCGTTTTGAGTCAATTGAAGACATTAAACGTGAACCGCTACGCGCATTGGAGGCTATTCGCCGGAAATTGACTTTAACAACTGTTTCGAGGATTGGAAAAAACGTTGGCACAAGTGCATTGAGGCCGGGGGGAAATTTAAAATTATAAACAAAGTCTTACTATTTTTTGCCCACAGTATTATATAATATATATCTTGTGAAGTGAATTGAACATAAATTAAAAATTAAAAATAGAAATAAAATAAATTGTGTCGCAGCAATGCTGAGTGGATCACACTCATTTTTGTGTATGAGTGTCATATCAATCAAAAAGTCAAAATCAATAAGATATCAAAGGATTCATAAGATAAGTGTTTTTATTATTTTAATTCATAGTTTATATTCATATTTGGTTTAATTTATATTTTATTAAAATATCCATATAAGTTTTAATTTTATTTTTATAAATATGGTTTAGTAGTTGTGCTTGAAATAAGAAAAAACGGCGTTTGTAATATTTTCCGTAATTGGTGTGGTGCGGTTTACGTGTGTTTGACTGTTTGTATGGAAGCTATAAACTATGCGAAAATGGGTGTTTACGTTTATTCATTCTGTATATTCCTACCGTTCCAAAACTGACATAAAACGTACTTTTATTCATTCTATGTATTCTGTTTTTTTCTCGTTTGTGCGTTTATTTATTTAGAATTCTCGAAACGCATTTTTTGTAGACTACATCGAAACGTAGAATGAACATGTGCAAATAATTTAATTGTTTTTTTTAATAAATTAAAATAACATAATACATATATTATATATAATATATTTCTATATTATCTATGGCTCAACAAAATTAAATGCTGCTAAAAAAAACCAATCGATGCTGTAAAAAGTATTCTGTTTATTCTATTTATGTTCTTTTATTACATGTTGTTCGTAATGTTCTTAGACCACGTGATCAATATTCTAGTCCTTCTATTCTTTCTGAAGAATGAATTAACGAAAACGCCCAATATACAATATATACAGAAGAA
Source organism: Nephrotoma guestfalica (assembly GCA_963691935.1). Lineage (NCBI taxonomy): Eukaryota > Metazoa > Arthropoda > Insecta > Diptera > Tipulidae > Nephrotoma > Nephrotoma guestfalica. The sequence continues at coordinate 110,620,263 of OY829915.1, forward strand.
GAATATTATAAATTAAAATGAGAAATATTTTCATAGCCCTTATGTTTTTATATATACATGTGTACACAAAGTGATTTTTTCCGACCATTTTTTATACATACCTAGAAATTTATCGATGAGTCGTGAATGGTATTTTCACGTGGTAGGCCTGAAAACGGTCTCAAATGAGTCCTCGTGTGGACTCATCCAATGTAATTTAAATTCATGTATATATTGTAAATATATAATGTCGTTCGTTTGCTGTAGGCTAGGTTAGGTTAGGTTAGAGTGGCTGCTTCCGCACACTTAGGCCAATAGCGGCCCGTTGTGATACCACAGGATCCTATTTTCCCTTTACCCCCGTTAACACCATCCAGAGCTACTTATGTAGCGTAAAATATCTCGCACTCCACAGTTCGCGAGTTCCGAAGGGCTGTTCATCCCGTACACACCTAAGTATTTATGCCTTCTGTATGATAGAGCTGGACACGAGCATAGGAAGTGATCTAAAGACTCTTCCTCCTCTTCGTCCATACAACTTCTACAAAAGTCATTCGTCTGTAGACCCAGCCTTCTCGCATGTTCCCCAAAAAGGCAGTGTCCTGTCAGTATCCCTACGACCAAACTTAAGTCCCGTTTCCCCAGGGATATGAGTGCCTTGGAGCGCTTCAAGTCCAGTTTTGGCCAAACCTGCTTTGCTACCCTGCACGTGAGAGTGTTGGTCGACCTCTCATTTGTCAAGGCGATTGCCTTTCTCTCGAGTGCCAATTTGAGCGCTGCTATAGGTCTCCCCAGTACTGCCTTTTCCGGCTGCATCTGGAGAGTCGTACCGTACCTCTAGTTCGTCTGTCCTGCAGTTTCCCGTGACGTCCGAGTGATTTGCTGTAACAGTGACATAACTCAACATTCACTCATTTCTAAGATATTCGATTCAAACGATTTCCAATAATTCATTTTTTTTTAATTTATATCAAAACATACTCTTTTATGTGGTTATTTTTAGCAAATTAGGTGAAATTCCATATAAAAAATCACTCAATTCGCGACAGCAATTATGTTATATATAATTATTATATAAATAATAATATTATTTTGCACAAATTAAAGAATTATAAAAATTAAGATGTAGGAATGGAAAAGCATTATTTTACTAATCAGAATGTTTTTTTATTTACTGCTGTAAAACGCCATTTTTACAAACAATTTGAGTAATATTTTCAAATCGCTCTACTGAAAAATTAAATATCTTGGATTGTGCCACACTTGCAGCAAATCAGCTGCATACATACATTGATAGATGTTATTTTTATTTATTGTTAACTGCGTTTAATGTTTATTTAGTTGGTTATTATTTAATTAAATTAATTTTGTCTCTAATTATTAATAATGCACGGTGAAAATTTGTACTTAATTTTCAATTTCAATTATTATAAGTAAAACATATTTTTTGTAGAATGGTTTAAAGGAGTGAGGCTGCATATGTGTTACGGCATGGCAAAGGAAAAATGTTTTTTTTAATTTTATCTTTTTCGTTTGTTACGACAAGTAAATCTTTGATGTGATATGTTTCGGCCTTTTAATGTTGACTATTTTTTAGATTGCTTACTGCTGACACTTTTTTATGAAAAAATGTATCTGGGTCAACAATATTTCTCGAAACAGGGTCGCAATTGCATGGGAACGTCAGATACGACTATCGATTGATTTAAGTTCTAAATCCTATTCAACGATTTGCTCACGCACCAATTATGTAAGAAGCCTTCCGCGTGGTTCTATCTTCCGTTCGAGCCATCATCTCACATAAACTTTGTTCTTTTTTGATTGACTGAGATTCTCAGTAATTTGTTTTTAGACAGTTACTGCGGAAGATGCATACATTAATTTTTGAGTACGAGTTCGGCTGAATTTGAATTCTAACAAATTTTAGTTTTGAGGAAGCTGAGTTTGACTGAGTTCCCGTTCTCTTAGCGGGTTAAGACCAAGTTTGGTTCGGCTATGGTGAATGGAGGAACTGGATAATTCCTTGGCCGATTATTTTCAAAATTATTTTGTGGAAAAATCCAGAACTTCATCCGGGATTTATGTTGGAATCTCGATTCAGCTCAACATACCAGATTCGAGCATAATTAGTTAAGAAATTGCATAGCACGGCCGAACTCCAGAACTTCTTTAAAATACATTTTTAAATCGCCACCTAATTCTGAATACCTGATTTGACAATTTTTATTTTTATTTTTTTTATATGGCCAAGGTCCATTCAAAATGATCGAAGTTCTACATTTCATCAAAAAGACACGTTAAAATCCCAATATAAGCTGACCTTTTTATTAGAATCCTACCTCAGTTCTGCAAACTAAATTGGAAAGTTATCGGTTAGGAAACGCCTGGTTCCATTCATTATAGCCGAATTCCAAAAATTTTGTCAAATTTGGCTTTGCACATCGAATTTTATTGTAATTTGTGGAATTACAGGATGATTAAATTAATAAATGTTTTTATTATTTAGGAAGTCGAAAAATATTAATTAGAATTAAATTTCAGGAAATTTCCAGATGTACGTGAAATAATAATATTTTTTCTCAGGTTCCTGATTTAGAGAAGCAATTGTTGAAGACCAATACCATCGTTATCCATTAAACCTATTAAGCCTTTTTCCTTCCTCTAGTAGATTAGAAGTAGATTAGAATTGTGTTGTGCCGTACGATCGCTAGGTGTCTGAAACCGGATCGTTCCGTCCCAAAAAAAACCTTTCCTATCCTTCCTATTGTTATGTGTAAACAGGCTGTAGGAATAGGCCCGGCGTTATCCGGGACACTTGTCCAATACTTGGTCCTACAGTCCAATCAATCAATCAACAGTATTATATAATATATATCTGTCTGTTTTTAACGAATATGCAAAAACAATAAGAACGATCCGTGTTACAACATCTCGAATATTTAATGGCTTGATGATTGTCTTTTATGTAGGTTGAATGAAAATTTAATTTTGAGCATTATCCGTATCAGATTTAAAATACGGGTATTTGCAAAAACTGAGCTGAAACTGAAGCTTTCTAATTAAAACTAAAATTTGAAAAAGCTAAACTCTTTGCTTTTATATATCTAATACTTGTAAATACACGTTGTTACACACATTGTTCTATCGACAAACCATCTAAAGTTTCAAATTTAATATCGTTCTGTGTGCATAAAAATGTTCTCATCAAATCGCATTTCAGACGACGCTTAACCGAATACAATTCTCCAAAATTTTCTAAAAGCAACATATTATAATATGTAAAATATACAAAATATATGTACATACAAAAATAGCGATTTTAAATGGAAAAAAAAATTATTGAACAATCGAAAATCATTTTTATCATCATCATCATTATCATGAGAGATTTTATTTTGTGAATGACATCAACTATCATCTCGTTTTTGTTTGCATCAAATTTAAATTTTTATTCTTTTTCTTGTTATAATTTTCCCCAATTTCATTTTTTGGTGTGTCTTCTTATGTATATGTATATTAGATCCATTCTTCTGCATTCATATATACATAATTTGGTAAGATGGTAAAATGAACAGCACACTATGTATGGTACGGCATACAGCATATCATCGCATATGAATAGTAATTTTTTTATTTTTGAAACAATCTTATTTGTTTTCTTATATATTTCGAAACTCCTATGCAATTTCGTTATGATAAAATCATAAAATTGAATAGAATCTTTGTTCATAATTTTTTCTGGTACGTATATGGGAATACGTGTATACACTTAGTATTATAAAAAGAACAACAGTTTTTCTGTTGCCATTCTTAGATCTTGTATAAAGTCTGAGGAAGATGACTCTTTGGGTATTCAAATGTATTTAATTTTTTTTTATATTATTTTATGGAATGAATTATCAAAAGAAGCCATTTGATTATCTAGCGACTTGAAAGATACATAGTTTATCTGGGTTGTACACAAACGAGTACAATTTATATTGTACATTGACTGGGAATATATCGGTTCATAGAGAATTTTTGTAAAAAAACCTTTCCACATGGAAAATGTATTTCAAAATCAAGATGAGTTTCGTTTTCTTCAATTAGTTGCGTTGACTAGAATTTTCTCGTTAAATGTTGCAATAAATGGGCGTCAATAACGTTGCTATAAGTAGGCGTTATTAATCGTTCTACCAGAACCTTGTGATACCAATACAACATAAACATTCATATAATAACAAAATTATTCCTAAGTAAATAAAAGTTGGTTTAAAATAAGGGTTTAAGTTACTGCTTTAAATTGCTTTTATAATCACGATTAACAACAAAAATTTACAATTTAGTAAGCCCAATGGGTAAATAGAGCACAACCTTTCACAGTAAGCACTTCGGAAAATTAAATTATAAAAACTCATTTAATTATTACCTACCTCGTATACACGTTGATTTCTCAAGCATTTTTATCAAATTTATTAAAATGACTGTATTGACTTTAAATGTTAAATTTAAAACAATTTCAATTGGATTTGTCTTGTAGTGGAATTAAAATATTGTTGAATTATTTTTAACCGTTATCTTGGAGTAGCTCCTGAGTCCTTAATGGTCTCATTGTAAAGGTCAAAAAATTTCAAAAAGATTTTAGATGAACACTAGAAAATTTTGATACGATTTACTGAGGTCTATTTATTTATTTATTTTGTTTAACTTATACTTATAACATTAATTTTTATATATAATAATCATTAAAGTGTGGACTGTGAATTTGATGTCCTTTAAAAGTTCGTCATTCACACTTATATGTACAAAACATATACAACATATAGTGTCATAGTGACTAGAACTACATTACGCATAATAAACAATAAAATTCATATACATTACAATTAATATAATTTAATTAAATTAATTAAGAATGAATGGCACTATAAATCACAAATAATCTTTAACTTTATCATCAGATGAGATTTTATCAGTCGTTTAAACATAAAAATATAGACAGCGCTCTTAATTTGTACAGGTAAATTAATATAAAAATATATGGCTCAATAAATGTTTATGATTTTCTGCCAAATTCAGTTCTAATGAACTGACTAGAACTTTTGGTTGAATAGCCGTGACCTAGAGATTTGAATTATATAGTCGAGATTAATGATGGGATGTGCAGACACTTAAATATGTAGATCGACACATACATCTCAAAAATTGCTTTAATTGGGAGAATGCCTATAGCAACAGTTCGATAGAGCCCCACAGTAGGAAATAGATGAGGCATTTAGACATTGCTTTAAAGCACCTAGTGTGTAAAATCTGCAATATATTAAGTTTCTCTTTAACAGAACCCAAAGGCAGAAGAAGCGAATGAGAATCGGGTATGAATAAATGAGAAATAAAATAACTGCAACAAAATTAGCCAATTTTCTAATTAAACAAATAAATGGGCAAACTTTAATACAAATAGAATTAATATGACCCTCCGACGAATTTGTCCACTTGCTCTGTGGTGCAATTTGTTACTTGAAGTGGTGGTAAATCAATGTGTCGCAGGCGTGGGGAGTGAAAAATTATACATATATTTCGTTTTGTTAAAATTAACTGGTGCTTTGTTTAAATACAGTAAATCTAAAAGTAAAATAATATCATCCCTCATATGTGACATTGCTACCTGACAATCTCTGGATTCATAGAAGAGGGCCTTATCGTCAGCAAGCATTCTAATATGACCCGAGAGCGGTAAATTGGCCGTATCATTTAAGTAGATTAGAAATAATAAAGAGCCAAGGACACTCCCTTGAGGAACACCACAGTTCACATCCAAAGTGGAGCTTTTTACATCATTTAGAATCACAAACTGCTCTCGATTGTGGAAGCCATACATTTGTAACTTTTGAAGAAGTAAACTGTGATCTATCTATACAATCAAAAGCTTTACAAAGATCAAGAAATAAGCCAGATATATAGTTTTGCCTGTCGAAGGTACGATAGATCAAATCAGTAATGTCTGTTTGGGCCAAATCTGTACCATAACCTTGTCGAAATCTATACTGACGAGAATAGAAAAAATTAGATTTATTTAGAAAATCGATCATCCGGTTAGCAATAATTTTTTCTAAAATTTTGTCAAATACTGACAAAACTGAAATTGGACGATAATTATTAACTAGTTTGGAATTTCCAGACTTAAATATTGGCATCACTTTAGTAATATTAAGACAACCGGGGTAAACACCGGTTTCCAAAACCACATTAAATAGATCAGATAATAATTGTGATAAAATGGCGAATAATTCTTCAGAACCACCTCTCTCTCATAACCACCACTCTTTGTATTACTGAGAGTTGAAATTAAATTCGATATTTCGATGCAGGAAGTAGGCGAAAAGAAACAAGAATTAATACTGGGCGCCATATTATGAAATTTATTTAAATCATCTGAGCCTGGGGTAGAACTACTTGCTGATACAGAAGAATTAACAAAATTAACAAAACTGTGATTAAATATATTAACAATAGCAATAATAGTAAAGTAATCATGATACTCAACATCATTACAAATAACAGAGAGGATTCTATTATTAGAGTTATTTTCCATGAACTGATTTAACTGTTTCCAGAATTCTTTTTCCTAGAGATCAATAGTCATCCAAGGACAAACACTTGCATTTCTAATTTTTACAATTTCTTCCTTCAATCAGGAAAACTGTAGAACAAGTTTATTATACATATCAAAAATCCCTTCTAGAGTAGACTCGGGATTTCTGACGTCAAATATGGTAATCATTAAAAAAATATTCAAAGCAGTGCGAGTACAATATTTATGCTTGAAGCGAAATTTTGAGAGTACAAAACTATGATCACTTATGTCGGCTTCAATGGTAAAATTCCGAACTTGCTCAATTAATTCTAAAATGGCTATTATAGACAATGTATTTATTTTGTATCTCCGATCCTCTACAGATGTTCACGGGGTTAGCTAACCTATATGACCGAATAGATAAATCAAAACCCTATAAGTATGGTGAACGGAATTTTTTTCTATCAATCTAATGAAAAAGGACTTTTATGATAATTTTCACCATTATTGTGGTTCACCAATTATACTTTACATAATTGATATTCCCAAATAAGCTACGGATCCTATTTATTGTAAAAAATATCGAATAACTAGAATCAAAGAGATGTTTACAGGGTAACGTTTGTTATTTTGGATAGTTCCGGCTTTTGACTATCTTGCCGGCTAGTGCAGTGTCTATTATGATGAGTATCACTATTTTAAACAGAATTTGTCTATTGCTGGTCGTAGTGATGTTCAGAGGTTCTTTGATGACGTTTGAATAGCCTAGGTATAGTTCCAATATTAAAATGAACTTGGCTTGGTTATGATGATATTTATTGTGACATACATGAATGACTTAAAAGTTCCAAGGTTTTGAATAAATATTAAAATTGTTTTTCACCGCTCCTATGTTTACGGGGATGTCTCATCTACATGGTGGGATAGCTCAATCAAACCTTTTGTATGTTGTGAACGGAATCTAATTATGATGATTTTTAATTTGCCCAACGAAATTGTTATGTTTACCGTCTACCACATAAATGTTCACGGGTTCTCCCTCATATTTTCGAATAGGTCAGAAAATTTTCTATCAATGGGCACTTTCAGATCCCGCAACAGTTGGTAAAAAATTGAGTACAATCAAGGGCAAACGGTATGAAAATTTTAACTCTGTGAAATTTTCAAATTTTCGATTTCAAGTAAAATCTTCACCAATTTGAATATAGGAAAGTTCATAAGATCAGGTTTATACTTTTAGATAGATAGGAATTTCGACTGGATTATTCGATTTTTTTACAATAAACGGGTTCGTAGTTTACTTCGGAATGCCAATTGGGCAAATTCCAATTAGTAAAATTACACAAAATTTTCGATTGAGAAAAAATTAGTTATAAAGAACAAATGTTAACAGGATCTAAAATTAAACAAAATCAAATCTGTTTTGACTAATTAAGCTTATTAGATACTGCTAGATCAAAGAAACAGTGTTAGAACTTAGCGAAAATTGTTTGCTTATATCTTTGAAACCATACACTTTTCGAAAAATTTTGTTCATATTCAAAAAGTGAACTCAAAAGTGTAGGTCTAATCTAAAAAAAAGTTTCAAGGTCATTCAAGATCACCAATAAACGTCCCTCACGACACTGAATCATTTTTTTATGTTATTTTTCTCTAAGTTGCACCGTTTCCGGGATAAAATCCTAGCATTTATTAAAAAACACCCTGTAAAGATAGTATGATGGCTAAGTTAAGATATTACAATCGTGTACCAAACTAAAGGTGTATCAAATTTACAGAAACTGATTGATTGTGCAGTAGAACGGTACTTCATGATACATCAGAGTTTGTGCAAATTGGTCTTCTCCACATAATTTAAATAATGCCAAGAATGTTATTTATCGCTGGTTTTCAACTTGTTTTCTTACGTTATGGGGTTTAAACTAAGCATGGCCGTTGGAAACCAATTATGCATATAGGAAAGGCCAGAATCCGCAAAATTGCTTCTGGCGTACATATGTAGTGACCAGATTGGTATTCAGTCACTTCATCGTGGTCAACGCCTCGTAATGGAAATGTAGTTTGGTCGCTACTTTTGTTTATATACTTCAAATGTATTTAATTGACTTGAAGCTGGCGCAGGACTCTATATTGATATTCTAAAAAGTACTGGTTAATATGGGGCATGTCAACTATTATATTCAATAAGCTACAGGGACCATGAATGAAGTGAGTCTTAACGATTTGATGAAGAGCAAAGTCGGCAAATCAGGGTCTGATAACTAAGCTCTCTTGACTTTATCGGTCTCGTTAGGCCTGATATTTTCTACCAACCTCAGAAGTATAAGTACATGAAGCAAGCCACGCTTTGCCGTTTGATTGAATGCGTGTAGTAGCGGCTGTCTTTTTATTTTGTAAAAATGTTCATGAGGCATATCAAATTTAAATAAAATACTCGAGAGATCAAGTCATGCCGGTTGTGCAATTTCTGACTTTCAAGAAGCTCGCAAATAATTTCAGACCACTAAGGATTTGTGGAGATGGTAATAAGTAAACCGGTCGACCATATTTTCACACATAGCAAAAGCCGGCTTGTGTTCATGCGTGTATATAAGGCGGACTACGGTTCGAATAAATTTCAAACGGTCTGTTTCAATTGTAGCATATTGATCCACTAAAAGCTGATTTGAAAGTGCACGGTGGCGAAGCCAATGGGGATTTTCATTCAAACAGAGCTGAATTGGATAACTATAAAATTGCATAGAATATATTTTCTTATTATGATTTGGAAGACTTGGATCAATACTGTACACAGAGCAATTACAGCCATCCACTTCATGACAAAGTATGAGCGGGTATTATAAGGCATCATAAGAACGATATGTCTCGCTCATCTTTTGAAGACGATCATCATTCATAATACAATATCACGCAAATAATACAACCAGCAACATGGCTACCTCGATGATCATTGGTGCATTGTACCGTCCTGGATAAACTGCAGTTGGTCAACACCAAGAAAAATTATTTATCTCATCTTCAGACACATAATCCAGAGCAGTTCTGAAACTATTAACATAGGGATCTAATCCATCAGTGACATCAGTGTCCCAGTTGGGAATGTGTTGTCTCATAAAGTTAGCTTATTGAAACTATAAAATCAAGTTGCTACTACTACTACTGATACTATATTTAGAAAAAAAACCTTCTATCTTGAATGGTCTTCATTGAACAGTGCGTCTAGTAGCTCTGGTGGTTTTTGAATTATAGGCAAATGAACTTTTCCTGATGAACAACACATCCCTTTTGATTTCCCTTTTCATTTTCCAGCGTGGCAGTATGAACATGCTTCTGTTATCGCACCAAAATGTCCGTGATTTGCGTACTTAATCTGTACATTATAGTTAATGACACTTTTATCATTATGTTATCTTGGTGGCACTACAATGACATCAGAGTGCTCGATTAGCAGCTAACCGAGAATTACGCGCAGTTTTAGGGGACCGAAATACTCGTACACTCATTCTTCTCCCATATTTTTAATGGGAGGGTTATGAGTATTTTGAATAGGAAGATTATTTCCTTTTCTCGAATAAATATTTTTTATCCTTTGACAATATAACAGGCAAAATAAACAATAAACACCTCTAAAAGTAGGGAATATAGATAAATAGTTGAAATATATATTGTTAGTTCAGTTTAATTTTATAAAAACCAAAAATGTAGGGTGTCACAATAACCGGTTCAGATTTGACATATCGGTTATTTTAGCTCTGGTAACACTAATGTCTTTCTTTATTCAGTATATTATTTCTAGTTGACGAAAAGAGTCGCTTAAGGTTTCAACAAAAGTGGGAAATATTGAAAATTGACTTCCACAACAAAGACAATTGGTTCGAAATCGCAAGAAAATGTCGTACAAAACTGGTTCAAAACACGGGACTCACACCCAACGGTATCAAGAAGCTTATGCATAAAGTGCGTGATACGGGCTACCTAGTCGACAATCCAACGTGTACCCGTACTCCTCGTGTTCCTTCAGCCGAAAATATCCCCGCGGTGGCCGAAAATGTGCGAAACCGGCCGAGTAAATCAATTCGTCATCGTGCATCGGAAATGAACATCAGCCGGTCTTCCATCCAACGAATTCTGCGTAAAAATCTTGGTTTGTGGCCCTATAAAGTTCAATTGGTCCAGCAATTGAACCCCGTGACCATCCGCTTCGATGCTTCAGCTGTGTGGGCCTGCGACAAACTCGAAATGGATGAGGGTTTTGCTCAAAAAATCATCTTTTCGGACGAGACGCATTTCCATCTCGGTGGGTTCGTAAACAAACAAAACTGTTGCATTTGAGGATCGGAAAATCCACGAGGATATGTGAGAAGCCAATACATCCATTGTATGTTACTGTTTGGTGCGGTTTGTGGCGTGGCGGCATTATTGGGCCGTATTTCTTCAAAGATGACGCCGACGCGACCGTTACGGTCAACGTTTTGTGGCCATATCTTAAAGATGTTGGTTTGGATGACCTTTGGCTCCAGCAAGATGGTCCGCCAGGCCACACATCAGGCGTTACAATAGCGAAACTGCGTCAAAAATTCGATGGCCGCATTATCAGTCGAAATGGTGACGTGATTGACCGGCAAGGAGCTGTGATTTGACGCCTTTGGATTTTATTTGTGGGGTGCCGCGAAGGACGATTATGATACGGACAATCCACAAACAATTGTGCATTTGAAAGCCAATATTGAAGCAAAATGTGCTCAGAAACCGGACCGCCCGAATCGAGTACGCCAAGGACAGCCGCGCCTCCCATTTGAATGAAATCATTTTTCATAAATAACCAGGATAATTGTACTTTCAAACAAAAAAATAAATTTGGCAATATATTAAGCCCTTTTTGTTTTATTACACTTTTAAATCTGAACTTATTATTGGGCCATCCTTTATGTACCCATATGCCACCCAAAAATTACCTTCTATAACTACAATATTATTCGAAAATAATAAGAAATACGTTAAGTCTGTAAAGTCAATATTTTAAAATATTTTTAATATTAAAATATTACTATAATATTGTTCTTATTATTTCAATTTTTTACATTTTAATAGTAGAGCGTTCGTCTCTAAGTAAAATGAATCAATTACACTTCGAAATCGTATTAAAATAATTAAAATGAATTATGAGACTGTCGCGTTATTTTATATCTGCTATTAAGAATTTTGTGCAAACATTTGAGTTCTCTAGTTCAGTAGAACACATTATCGGTATGTGTGCAACAAGTGCTCGTTCAGTACGTTTAACCGCAATTATCGCTACAGTGAGACGATGTGTTGCAGAGAACCTAGGTTTATCACTTTCACGACATTCTCAATAATTATATTTGTTCAGAACGACTACATGGCGAATTGTACGACCAATATTTGATGATATTAATATTAACGACTTACAGCCAATGAAATAATAGGTTTATTGAGAAACAGATTTGATGGAAGGTTAATTTCGCAACGTGCAATTTAACACCATTAGATTATTTTTAGATTAAGGTAAGGTATATGAGAATAATCCACAAACCATAGAAGGCCATAAAACCAATATCGAACGTATCATACTCACGAATTTTGTAGAAATGTAATCGAATGTTTCAACCAAAGGATAAACTTGAACATATCAGTTTATTTATAAGGGCGTGCGAAGTTCGTAGAATCCAAATACATTTTGCCATTATACTTTCTAAGCTATTCTGTTGCGTGCTTGTGTTATTTGTTTCTCCAAAGTTTCCGCCTTTTCGGTTATACCATAATCTAAGTTTCTTTTCTGATTCATAATGTACCATATAAATTCAACAAATTAGAGAATTAAGCTTTGGACATCGTAAGCAAAAATAATTCTTAAAATTATATTTGCAATCTAACTACTACGAAAAAGGAACTCCGATAGACACGAAAGTCACAGGCAATATAATAATAAATTTCTGCAAACGTGCACGTGGTGGAAATGCCAGATATATTTTTCATCTATAAATGGTTAAGTGTCTACACTATGTAACGATATGACGTGCATATCGATACACGTACTGTTTTTTTTTTGCCATGTTGCATTATTGCATCGTGGGTGATATGACAATATTGCTGCTCTAACAAATCAAAACCCAAAACCAATGGGACATAGATTGAGATACTTTACAATTCAGTGTACTTATGCAATTATCGACGTTTGTTTTGGGGTTGTCGTTATATTTCTCAATTTTACACATAGGTACCTACATTTTCTTCTTCAATTATATATACCTAATTACCTAATTGTTATGATATTCGCGTGTATTACTCTGTACTCTCAGTAATAATTAGTTTTGTGTTTGTAAGAATTATACAATCTGCAGATATGATTTTGATATTTTGTTTTCGGCCTTAATGGTAATTCGTGCATCCGAACCTCGATGCGTATAAATCACCTTGGATGGTATGCATTGTTGCTCTCTTCGATAATATAAGCCGTAGAGTCAATACACTTACAACACATACTACTAATCGCGCATAAATCTAAAATGTGATTAACTTGGGAATCGCGATTCATTCGAATAAAAAAGTTCAACTTAAAATTATCAAAATAAGTCCGCCTTATTAATTATTATTAAAGTGTCTTTTACATTAAAAATATCAATTAGATATAAATTCAAAGTTCATTAATTTAAAGTGAAAATCTATGTGATTATAAAAGTCATAACTTTTATGTGTTAAGTGCTCTATTTCATTAAAAGTTAAGACCAAATTTTTATTTTGCGTGATTCGAGCAATTTATTAAGTGGTTAGAAGTTGGTGTGTTTAAAACAGTAGTCAACAGACCAACATTGTGTTTTTCACTTATAAATACTCCATTTTGTGGGGAAAAGAGGTACGTGAAAGTTACGGTCTGGTTTAGTGATTGATTTAATTAAAGATGAATTCTGTCTTAATTCTTTTTTTTATTAATTTTGCTGGGAACCTAATTGTGATTGTTTTCTCGTTCTTTTTTTCGCGTTATTGCTTTCGTAGAAATAAACCAAAATTCCGCGGATTAGCGGCCATAAACAGGCGGACGATATGCTTCGAGTGCCCGTATAACGGATGTATACGCAACAGGTATACTGGCAAGGATAGTGCTACATTTCGTTTTTTTTCTTAATTAAAAAATTTTTTTTTTGAAACGTTACCGTGCTTTTTGGTTAAATTGTATACCTATAACAGCAACGGTGAAGTCATTTTAGCGAGATACAGTTCTTGTGTTTTCTTGAATAATATGTATCATTAAGATTGAATTATATTCAGTTGTTATTTTTTTTGTCGTATTGTATAAAAATCAGTTAAATTATTAAATTTTTTTTTTCTAGTTATACATTCTTATTCAAAATATTTAGTTATCCGAATTATTGTATAAATTGCGTATTGTTCGGGCGCGCAAAAACACATTTATCATTTTGTTCACAGGCATATCAAATAACTGGTGGAAAGCGCTTTTCTTCAGGAACTTGGTTACCGGTGGTAAGTTTTTTTTATTATTAAATTCTGTCGTATAATACTTATTCAGTATTCGGAATCATTTTTTTAGAACTAAATATACCGAAATAAAATAAAAAAAAAATATATTAATTATTTCGTTGCTAATTTGTGTATAAAAATTCTGGCTTCGATAATAATATGTATCTATCATTTATATTAGTGTTATGCTTTTTATGCTAAGTTTTTTTTTGATAAATTTTTTTTTGTTTTTAAATATTCAAATAAATTAAATGAATTTAAAAGAAACGTTTTAAATCTCTTCCTTTATTAAAATTATTATTTTTATATTTTTTTTTTTGGTTATACATATATTCGTTGTTTTTTTTTACTCCTTCTTTATATCTATTGCATACCAATTAGGTAATGGCCGAGATACCGCCCGAAATGTGCCGAAAAGTCATTGAAAATTACCGCAAAAGAATCAAGGCCTGTAAGAAGTCCCGTGGAGGATATTTGAATGATATCTTGTTTAACTAAAAATGGCAAGGATCAATCTGTAAAATGAAATAAAAATTACAATACATTCCGAATATTTTGTGTGTTTTTTTTAAGTTTACTTTATCAAGCTTGAATTGGATAACCCTATGTCTATTGCATACCAATTAATATGTTTTGCTAATTAGTGATTTTTTTGGGATATAGTGTTAATGCCTCACTCTAAAATCCATTTTGTTTGAGAGTATTAGGTTATTATTTTTTTCATTTGCGTGGTCTTTGTTCTTTTCATTCGACGGTTATTCAAGATCTTAACAGCCTGTAACAAGACCCACCCAACGACCCTGAGCTTAGCCGCGCTAGGTACCGTCGTACAGCAGCTGTTTAGATAACATTTTTCTATACGTAACCACATCATGTAGCTTGCACGTGCTTAAGATCGGCATGGATTTTAAGTCCAGTTAGGCAACATGGCGTAGTTTACAACTAAATTTAACAAAGAAGATATATTTTTAACGCACACACGACATTTTTCAATGTCAATTTTAAAAACAACTTCCACCTGTACATGGAAATACTAAAATTAACACAGAAAATATTTATTTACAGTACTCTGTTTGAAGCTGTATTTTAAAGTTTCAAAATATAATTAAATGTTAATTTTATACTTTTAAAATTATAATTAATTTGAAATACTTGGAACCGTCTATCAATTATTGCCAATTCATCCTTAATTATGCGAGAAATAATAAAAGTCAAAGCTGCTATAAAATGGAATTATTTTTCGAACATTCCCAACCGCCAGAGAATATACTTAACAATTAATAGAAAAACATTATAAATTCGAAATTATCCGTGAAAACCCTAATAGGGCCACAGACGAAAATAATGGGAATGGTGCAATCAATTAACATTGAAATTGTGAATATCAGAGATAAATATAAACTTTCTGTACAAAAGATAATATTCTGGACAAAAAGAAAAGAAAAAGATGTGTAGAGATTTTGAAGGAATCCCGAAATCAGAAATTATCTTGACAATATTAATAACACAGGATTCAAAAAATCATTTAGTTTGTGACGGTATGGACATATCCTTCAATCGCAAAACCGGTTCACATTCTCGATTATTGGACGACGTATAGAATGATCTACACACACTCGGTCGTCGTATTTGGTTCTGTTACAGACCGGATTATCTAGTAGAATAGTTAAATAGTCGAAACTCCATTTTATGCTCGATATTATCTTTGTTCGGTTGTTCGAAGTGTGCATCTGGAAACACTAAAAAAATCTAGCAGGCTTTCTCCATATATTTTTTTAAATAATCTTAAAATTTGTAGTTTTTAAATAATCTTTAAATTTGTTTATACCTCCAACTAATGCGAAAGTTAGTTCTTCGCTCTGTTAGGTTTTAGCAATTGAAACGAATTTTTTGTCCCTCAGTGTATTAAAAGAATACCAAATACAAATTCTTAACTTGTGAAATTGTAAAATTCTTGTTGATTTTGTCGTACAATTGAGGTTATGGTTTATAAACAATGAATAGTTTAACAGTTTTAACATTTCAAAAAAAAAGTCATCAGCGTGATATTAAATAGCATTCCACTGTGGTCAATCGAAAATGTTGTAAGTTCTTTTTTGTTTTTGTTCTCCAACTTGGGTTTTCGTTTTTGACTTTACAAACAACATGCATTTTTAGTAAATTTGCTTTTCTTTCCATGTTTACAAGTAGTATAAGCAACATTGTGATACAATTTTTAAGAAAACTTATAGGAAGAACAACACACACACACTTGCATAAGAAACTTGCCACACAGAACTGAAAATTCGAAGTTTGTTAACAACAAAATACAACAACAAAATAGAAATTAAAAGTTTTAAAATTTATAATTTTATTCTACAAACGAATTGCAAACAAGACTCTGTAAGTACCAAAAAAAATGTATGAAAACAAGGGAAAACTCTATTGTTGTTTGTCTGGTTGGTGTATAAAATGTAGTTTTATGTGTGGTTAACTTGAAATTACTTGCGGCTATAAAGTACATTTTTGATTAAAATTAATTTTTTTTATTGCAATACGAGTATGTGAAGGGGAGCTTAACAGAGTAAAGCTATCTTAAAATAAAATCAACAAATTGCCAAATTTCCCTCAAACGCTCTGATTATGACCAACATTATTAAGAGCTTTAAGCTTTCTGTTTAATGCTATTGTATGTATATGTGTTTTTTTATAAATAGCAATTGTTTTACTATTAAAGATAGAAAATACCAGCAACAACGAGTAATTTTTATTGTCTCTGTAGCATAAAAAAATTCTAGCAACGGAAAAAATTATTTTCTTCATTTTCCATTTTATTGTTTTTCATTTATATACATTTAGTTTTTGTCTTATATGTACTACTATACAATGGGTACTTTATATATGTACATCGAGCTTGAAGACGATTCTGTATAAGAGAACTCTGTGGAAGCATAAAATTGAAGACATTCACAAAAGAATATCAGATACACCACATTGTGGAAAGCTTCTTTTCCGTTTCAGTTAAGAATTTCTCATCTATACATATAGTTATTTACTATGAATATATTATAATGTATAGAACACAAACAACAAATAAAATATAAAGTTGCGGTCCAGCAAAGGGGAAAAATTAATATTTTGCTTCCATAAGTGAAAAATAGATTAAACTTGAATGGTTTTGATGTTAATTATTTAGTACTGCTTTTTTCATAATATTACAGTCAGTTAACTCTCTTTATATATTATATACGAGTGTAATATAAATGACTATCTGTTATGTGTTTAAGATACAACAAAAGACCGTTGTACTCGGCAATGTACAGGGGTTTTCACATTATCTGTCTTATCATTTTAAATCATTGTTTGACTAACTAAATTCTGATTTTTAAAAATTTGGGTATTTTCTAAAATTATTCAATCTAAGTAGGCTATGGAAATATTCCGATGATGATAATTACATGTGATTTTTTATAATTAAAATGGAACAAAACGTGAACTTGTTTTAAAATTGGATCGGCAAGGTTTTAAAAAAGTGATATTCTTAATAGGTTACACCCCGTTCGTGTAAACCGCGAATTCATATACCAAACATTTAAAAGGATACAGGTACGATTGGTTAGGTTAGCTTTCAGTGGTTGCTATTGCATACTTAGGCCAATTTTTGCCCATTGTGATACCACAGGATCCGATATCATTAAACTTCCTTTAAAATCATCTAGTGATATTCACATAGCGTCAAAGATCTCGCACATTACAGCTTTCGTTATCAGAGAGGTTGTCCATAGTGTATTTGCCCAAGTGATCATGTCTTCTGCCAGCTAGCGCAGGGCATGAACCATTAGGAATGGAACAAGAGTCTCCTCCTCCTCCTCGTCCTTGCATCTCATTTACATTCAGACCCAGCCTTCTCTCATGATCTCCGAAAAGGCAGTGTCCGGTAACTACTTGGAGTGCTTCAAGTTCAGCTCAGGCCATACTTGCTTCGCTACCCTACTAGTCGGACTGGCGAGCCAATCAGAATTTGCCGAGGCAGGTGCCTTCCTATGGCTTGCTGCTTTCAGCACAGACATAGACTTTCCTACATTCTCTCCATAGTTCCAGTTGGAGAGTCGTATCGTACTTTCCTAATTCGTCTTCCCTGCAATTTCCCTCAACATCAAAATGGCCTGGAAACTAGACCAACTGGATATTGAAATGTTCACTCATCCCTTAAAGAGATGTGTGACAATCCAACGCCACTCTTGACACCAGGGAAACTGAATCCACTGAAAGAATTGCTACCCGACTATCCACATAAATAGTGATATCAGCCAACGATATTACCCTATGCTTCAATCAGTGCATGACCTATTCAATCGCTATAATTTCAGCCTGGACAACTGCTGTAATCAAGGAGGCGAAAAGAAAGACTCACATTTAATTCCCCACAGAACACACCAGCTCCCACTCTACCATCGAGCTTAGCTTGGAGCCGCCGGTGAAGAATTTAATCAACATGACCTCACCTTTCCGATCATCTTCTTGAATGATAATTTCTGGTCACCATACAATCACACCCTACAACAGTACGGACCTCTACTGCCGTCTAAAGCCAGTGCACCAGCTCTGGTTTCACACCCCATTTTCTTCCTATGGCATTTTTGCAAGAATAGAGTGCTACAGTGGCCTTCTTCACTCGTTCTATCATATTCGGTTTCCAACTTAGCTTATCGTCCAGAAGAATCCCTAGGAATCTCGCCTTATCAGTAAAGGCCAGCATGGTACCATTCAAACTTGGTGGAACCACTTTCGGAATTGTATACCTTCTAGTGACAAGGGCCAGCTCTGTTTTAGATGGGTTGAAATGGGTTAGCCTTTACCTACAGCTAGGGCTAACCCAGTTTCATAGAAAAATTTGCCTTTACCTGTATTACATCCCCCGCGGCATTAACCCGTAGCTCAGTCGAAAGAGTTAGTACTTGGTCGTGGGAGTGGGGATGCACAAGTAACGGCCTTGATAACCGCATCGAAACACAACAAAATGGGAAACGAAAAAAGGGGGTATCGGACCCCGAAGTAGTGATGAAATTGTTAACCCATTATGCGGGCTGAATCAACCGTGGTTGTAGTGAAAGGGAAAGAAGGAAAAGAAGGTATTGCCCTCAGGCCTATGGATGTATTAGTAAGTATTTTAGGTCCCAGAGCGGTTCTGGCATAAGAAAAGGAGTGCTTAAGCAACAACAGTTCCGTCCCGTGGGACATCCAGAGGTACACCCTGTTACATGGGCCGGTTTATGTTAGTATGTTGAATATACTTACCAAATTTGTTTTTATGGCCCCGCCTCGCCTTACTCAAAAACAAGAAAATAAAATCTTGAATTTACAAA
The DNA here is from genome assembly GCA_963691935.1 of Nephrotoma guestfalica. Classification (NCBI taxonomy): domain Eukaryota; kingdom Metazoa; phylum Arthropoda; class Insecta; order Diptera; family Tipulidae; genus Nephrotoma; species Nephrotoma guestfalica. The sequence goes on from OY829915.1 coordinate 110,639,637, forward strand.
AAAAAAACAAACTTAATTTATTTATAAAAAAAAACAAAAATTAACTTGCTAACTTTGTTGGTTATCCGCCGAGCTGAGCTACTGCACGGATAGTACACCCAAAATTAACTGCCTCTCTCCCACTGTTTTTTTGCTATCTTTATACCAAATTAATTGACTGGGTGCGAGGGAATGGGGGGATAAGAAAAAGTGAAATTGAAATATTCTCACAGTCAACTAACCATATTCTTTCGGCGTCAGCAAAAAGTACAATCGAATTGGTATAAATTTTCACATAGAATTTGGTGCAACCACAATTGCAACTCTTCACTTTTCCGTTTATTATGTAGCAGGTTACCCATACTATATATGAGGGATTTACTTGCACTTAAATGCATACGGAAAAGAGAACTGGGTTACGCAAAGCACGTAAAAACAAAAAGAAAAATTAAATATTTGTCTCTGTTCACATGTGGCATATATGTTTAATATACATACTATTGAGTGACAGACGAAAAATGAGTAATTCAGTTTGGGACAAATATGGAAATTAATGAAGATGATATCTTCAAGGTTTATGGAATTACTACAGTAGATTAATGTTTATACAAATGTAGGTTACTATTAATAACTCTAACATGAATTAAATAATTGAAACTTAATCTGTATAACACAAAAAGAAATGTGGGATATAGACATGACGTTTACTTTATTTGGATATAGGTGATGATTTATCATCACGGTCATGCTTATAAGATTCTGTAAGGAATTTATCTATTTATTGGAATAGGTTAGTAACGGAATTAAATAGAATTCCCTTACAGGGTTGATCCCTAATCCACAACTGCTGGCCCAACCCGCAGTGATTGATAACGCATTCTGCATCACGTCCCGGATTGTACCCAGGTACTTTCTCGAGACAACTATCGCTATGTCATCGGCATAAGCAACCACACTTATTCCTTCCCTTCCAGTTCCAAGTGATTAATTAGTCTGGTTATACTGGGTATTCATTCTCAAGTAGGAACAATTCTTCCCTAATTGCCTCCAGCTTCACGTTGTCAAAAGCGCCCTCGATATCGAGAAATGCCACCAACGACGAACTTTCTGAAAATCCAGTGACTTCTCAATTTCCCGAACCATGGCATGTAATGCCGTGTTCACGGACTTACCCTTATGGTACGCATGTTGAGACTGTGCCCAGTTTGTGAGTACAATTCTTGAACAAATATGGACATCTAGCAGCCTTTCCATGATTTTCAGCAGAAAGGAGAGATATTTTTCTTAAGTTCTTAGGGTTGCGGTGCGAGACCCGTTTTCGAGATAAACATGCCCTTAGCCTCCCACCATTTCTTCGGGATGTACCCCAGCTTCAGACACCCTTTGAATATAACCTCCGGGCAGGGGAGCAAGACCTCCGAGTTCGTCTGTATTTCTGCTGGTACAATTCCATCCGCACTAGCTGGCTTAAATGGCTTAAAAATTTAATAGTCCATTTTATGTTCCGTATATTCAGAATATACTCTGTACACAACAGTTGGGCCCCACGGTCATCCATAGACCCACAGTCATCCAAAGTACCCGCAATCCTTCCCGGGAGTGAGTTTCCATCAAAAGGTCAAGAGTCTCTTCACTAGAAGCCATTAATTCTCCATCCGGTTTATTAAGATAGCCTGAAACAGCTGAGCTGACTTGTTTCTCTTTTATATTCTCTGAGGCATTGCTTATACGAGTAGGAGTCCTAGTCTTGAATGTCTCTCGATCTTTTCGCGCTATTGAAAGCATATCCACAGACTTTTCTGCATTCCGCAAGTGCCGAGGTCCACCAAACAGGTTTTTGCTTTCTCCTCAGCTTTGTTAATGGGCGGGCCTCCCTCATAGAGGTATTACAAGCCTTGGTAAGAATATCCACCATTGAGTCCAGATCACTTGCCGCGTCGGAGAGTCCTGTAACTCTAGAAGGAATGCTTCCCTAAATTCTTCCCTATATAGGCGCCAAACTATCCTCCTGTGATTTCTTAAGGCGTACTGATTTGTAATTTGGAGATTGAGCTTAATCATTAGATACCGATGGTCAGACAAGGAATGCTCGTTCGCCACCCTCCATTCCCTGACCATATGTTAAATAATATCGGATACTAGATTAACAACCAGAACCTCCCGCCTATTTCTAATAATAAAGGTGGGTTCCTGGCCTATATCACTAGGTAATAATGAGAATAGTTTTTAAAAGATATTCAAAAAGTAACTCACCGATCATTGTTGTCCGAGCTACCACATATAGTATGGTGCGCGTTTGTATCGCCCCCTAGGATAACCCCGACTTTCCTCCTTTCTGCATCACAAACAACTGCCCCCAGCATATCTGGCGGCACAGGCTTCTCCCGTCTCTATGCAAACCGCAGTGATGTCCCCATTGCAATACTGCCGAAAGAGAAAAACATTTATATTAATTTTCACCAGTATACATGATCTGCTCTTATCCGTCCCGCAAGCGTATACTAGGGTTTACCCCTTCGCTAGCAGGCCAGAGATCTTGTTATTATTGATTCATGGTTCTTGGATCAGAGCTATCTCCTCCCTTGACATAGCAAGTCTGAAAAGTGATGTAAAGGTGTGATGTAAATTTATCTTCACAAACCTAATCATTGTTAACAGTATTCACTTACCTTATTACGACAGCCGTGCTACGTCAGTTAATTGGACTCTAAGCCTAAGAGGGTCCTCTTCTCCCTCCTCAGAGTCCAATGTGTCCCTCTTCTCCATGCCTAGGAATAGTCGAACCCTCAGTTCCCTAGTTAACCCTTCACTTGGGCTCGCCACTAATTACAATTTTAATACCGCCTCAGAAAACGAAATACGTGATTTTATTCCTTTCGAGGTACACTTTTTCTTAACACACTATTAAACTTCACAGTCCGAATATTATCAGATATGTACAATAGTTTACGCACACAACACGGTTTATGATTTTAGAGTTTCATCGCAAACATGGATAGACAGATATTGATCTTCCACCGCAACATTTTACATATCTATGAAAATCCAATCTATGAAATTAAACTCAAATCTAACCAGACTAGAGAAGGGAAATATAATACAATAGTATATACGTCGCTCCTTTATTTTTCCTCTATTAGAATACAAAATGATTTATTAAATAATAAATAGAAACAAAAGGAAAACAAATCGTCGTATTTGTACTTACTATACGATACCACACCACTACATATAAAGAAAAATCACATTAGACAATAAACATAAATATTTCACTGATATTATAATTTTTAGTTATACGCGAATATAAAGAAAACGATGCATGTGAAGTTAGACCTAACCAGTATAGAAGAACTTTAGGATTAGTTTAGCACAAACCTCACACGCTTGCATACGGGCGTGAAGTTAGACCTAACTTAATCCTAACCAACAAAACCAAACGAAAATTTGTATGTATTGGTTAAAACGTAAAACAAGAATGTAATTTCAGCGAAATATTGAATTTATGAGCTAATTCCAATTGCATTTTATAATAAATAATTAGGTTCAACATTTATTAGGAAGGGATATAAGAATTTAATATTTTCTTAAGAAATTGAATATCTCGAGACCTAATATGTTTATCAAGAATGTTGTTATGTTTTTCTGATAGGTCTAGATTAGGACCATCTATATTCCAAGCCATTTGAAAAGCTAATAATTTTTGCGCGATAAAATTAATTTTTTGTTAGTCTTTACTAACCTGAGATGCTAGGATTTTCTTAAGAAATTGAATATCTCGAGACCTAATATGTTTATCAAGAATGTTGTTATGTTTTTCTGATAGGTCTAGATTAGGATCATCTATATTCCAAGCCATTTGAAAAGCTAATAATTTTTGCGCGATCAAATTAATTTTTTGTTAGTCTTTACTAACCTGAGATGCTGGGTCGGCGATTGAACGTCGTAAAGGAAAGACGTGATTTTTGTCTCTCCTTTAAATAAATAAATAAATAGTTTAAATATGTGTTAATAATTGATTAATTATAATATTAATCATAATATTATTTATTAATATATCTCTTATGAAATAAATAAATAATAACATTAATAATAATTTGTGTGTAAAGAAGTAATAAGTAAAGTGAAAAGTTATACGTATTGAGTTAATATATTAATTTGTGTGCGGTGCGCTTGCATTGGTGTGGGATATGCATATAAAAATTTCGTTTATATGTTTTTCGACGCCGTTGTTTGAATGCATCGTACGCATTGTATGTTAATATTCAATTTGTAGGACTTTTTTGATTACAAAGGATACTTAAGATAAGTGTTATTTTTATTACTTTATTTTACATTATACATTATATTTTATTACATAATAATCAATGAATCGTATGGATGAGTTATTTGTGTTGTTGTGGTATGAAACAGTTTGTGACGACAGTTGCTAGCATTCATTCTATGTAATCTGTTTCTATGAAAAATACTGTCGTGGTCTCTAATTTTTATAATTTTGTTTTTTCTCTCGCATACGTATTGTTTATAGTTTTTTATGTACACAGTGATTTTGTTGAATTTCGTTATATGAGTAGATGGTATTTTCTTGGAAAAGTTGAACAAATCACGACCAAAAAGCTAATTTAAAATTTGGATATCAAGTCTTTATTGCATGTTGTACTGAAATCCTTATTTCTTTTAATTTTTTTATTTAAGGATATACATATAAGTGAAAATATGGTATATGGGATGCGCAAAATATAAACAAAATGATCGTATAATATTCTCTGCTCTCTCGCGGTTGTATTTATATTTTTGTAGTGGATTACACTAAGACTTCGTATTACGTTGTCTAAATGGGCGAATTTCTTTGGATTTGCACTAAATGTTCTTGAATGTGGATGATTCAATTTGTGAATTGGGAAAGTCGATTAGACTTCAATTGTTCATAATTTGTTGATTTGTTATATGTATAAAAATTTAGACTTTCGTTAACTTTGTGAGATTTTTTGCCGTCGTTGTGGAGAGGCGGCTGACGTTGACCTCTCCTTGTCGACCTGGGTTGGCGTCATCGGCAAGGGGTGGATGTTGTCGCAGGTCGAGATCGCGCAAAATGAATATTGTACATATAAAGGAAGGTATATTTTTGGCGATTGGGAGGGGGTTATACTTTTTCTCTGTGGTGCGAAAACTGGATTAGATTTTGTCGAGTGGTGTATGTGTGTGATTGGTTTACACAGGATGTGCGGCGAGGATGTGCTGCAGCTGTATTGCAGTGAATCTTTTTTGATATTTGGAGTGATTTGAATGGGTTTCGTTCATGGTGAGTAATGGCTCGGTGTCTGCGGTTTGTGTTGGTTGTTCGTTGAACGTTGTGTTTCTCAACTTGCGGAGAGTTGTGTTCATGTGTGTTCTGTTGTTATCTGTATTTATAAGGTATTTTTGACTGTTTTGAGTTGTTTTGTTTAGGAATTGAGGTAGTTCTCATTTGTTAGTGTATGAGGGCGGATTTCCAGTTTAGTATTGAAGCATTGCCTGAATGTTGGATTTGTATGTCCAAATTGGTTTCTTTGCTGAATGCTTCGGGTGTTTTTGTTGGAGTTTGCCGTCGATTTGGCGGGGACTGAATCATTTTGGGAGTTTTGGTATGATCGGTCGTACGCTGAAGTTTTTGGGCTGTAGGGTTGCCACGGTTCGTTTGTGATCTGTCATGGATTCGTCACGGCTTTGTGAAGCGTGATTTTTGTTGAATGGTGGTGTTGGCAGGAGGTCGCTTGGTGGATGGTAGTGGTTTTATGGTGGGAAGATTCATGCCGTCTGTTGGGATCGTTTCGAGGTAATTTTAGCTCCTGGATGGACATTGCATAATTCTCTTGGTACATTTTACTACGATTGATTGTAGAGGTGGTTTCTTCAACGCTTTGATTTCGGAGAGAGCTATTTTGGTGATGTTCCTTCATCCTATTATTCAGCGTTTGTGTATAAATTGTTATATTTTTATTTTGGTTTGATTATCGATAGAATTTTCCGTTTCCGTATTTCTTCTGTGCATTGAGAATATAGTGTAGGTAATTTATGATTAGCTGTTTTCTATATTGTATTTCCTTCATAATCCATCATTTTTGCAAGATTAATTGCAACTATGTTGGAGTTGGTAACGAATCCTATTATTTACCGCAAAATTGCCTTTTTGTGACACTCAATGGGTTACTAGTATTTTCTCACAGCTTATTAGCGATATTTTTGCTTTATAAAAAGAAATATTATTAACATAAAAAATTATTTATCGGCAACTTCGTTATATCTATGTAACTGAAAAGCTAGAAATATTTGATATAATTAATATAATTATTCAAAAGAAAGAGAAGGTTTGTATACTTCAATACACCAACGACTGGATGTTTGTCATAAAATGCAACGTTGCCAATCTTGACTGTTTTAGTACAAGAATTATAATTATTAATTCCCAATTTCAAATCAACCCTAAATATTAATCTACTTGTACAGTGCCGAGCTATTATATTAAAATTTTTCGGTTCTCAGGAAATTCATTCAAATATATTTAATATACGAGTACATATTATCCCTCTTAAGATACTGGTACGATTTATATTTAATTATAAAAATTATAAAATAAACTTATTTATCATTCATTTTAGAATAATTTTTTCAAATTTTATCTAGTTGCCTTTACTTAAATATTACCTTCCAGCAGGAAAGCCATTGACGACACACTACTAATTTACGTCTGTTACCAGTCTGAGATGAATCGTTTATGACAAGTCTAATACGAGGTGACAATTCCTAGACGAGTCGCATGTGTCATGTCTGAGATTAATTGTATGTGATATATCCCCAGCAAACGTAGAAGAAGTTCCAGAACTAGTGCAAAAGTAGTGATAAAAGTATTTGTTTCCTTGTGAAAAAGGATGGGCGTCGGGAAAAATTCATCAGTTTTATAAAAAATTTTTAGTAAACATACGAAATTTTTGCGAATTCTAAATTATTTAGGATATTTTAATGGATGGATATTTTAAGGGATATTTGAATGCAATCCGGTAGTTAATCTAGTTAATCTGTTTTTTTTTTGCTATTTTGTGTTCGCCCAATTCAACGGTTAAATACTAATGAATTTTAGAGTTATATTGAATATAGTTCAAATAACTTTGGTTTCAGGAAATTCTACTGTAAGTTGCGGAGTTGCAGAATGATTAAATTAATAAATGTTTCAATTATTTAGGAAGCCGGAAAATATGATAGAATTAAATTTCAGGAAATTTACAGATGTTTGTGAATTAATGCTTCATTGTAATTGCTGATTGTGTAGTTTAGAATTGTGTTGTCATTTTATTACTAACGACTTTACATAGGTGTCTGTAACGGGTCGAGTCAACCAATTTTGGTTAGGAAGCCGAAAAGTATTAATAGAATTAAATTTCAGGAAAATTCCAGATGCATGTGAAATAATAATATTTTTTCTTAGGTTGCCGTTTTAAAGAAGCAATTGTTGAAGACCAATACCATCGTTATCCATTAACCTATTAAGCCTTTATCCTTCATCTAGTAGATTAGAATTGTGTTGTCTTTGTGTTACTAACTATCGGCTATACCTAGGTGTCTGTAACCGGGCCGATTCTGTCCCACTTAACTAACCTATCCAATCCTTCGGTTTTGTTATGTGTAAAAAAGGGTGTACGGTGGACCCGGCGTCATCCGGGAACTCAAGCCTAAGAACTTGGTCGTACATTCAAAATCAATCAATCAATCAAAGTCTTTACTAACCTGAGATGCTAGGATTTTCTTAAGAAATTGAATATATCGAGACCTAATATGTTTATCAAGAATGTTGTTATATTTTTCTGATAGGTCTAGATTAGGACTTATTTATTTATTTATTTAAAGAAATCTATTCTGTGATTTACATGTATGATTCCAGATAATTTAATTTAAAACAAAAATATTAAAAAATCAAATAAAGAACTTTAAAACACAAAAATATAAACCAGATTTTGATTTAACAATTAAATATTTAAAAAATAATTCTTACGATGTTGAAAGATTTAGACGACCTATTAATGGAGTTATTTGCTCCATAGTTTGTGGAATGGTGTTCTAGTGCTAAAAACTCATGGTCGCGAAATGTTCTGCAAGGCACATGAATTGATATGTTTACCAAAATGTATGCTGAATCAATGTGACCAAGCAAAACGTTACCAACGAAAGCCGCACCTAAGAGAAGTCTTCTATTTTTAAACGTGCATATTTTTTAATCCGTGCATGTTGTTGAGTACGGAGGTAATCGAGCCACATTTTCATAGAATGGTAAATTGTGGGCGTAATTCCAGTCACTTTTCTTTAACAAGAAAATCAGAAACTACTTTTGAATGCTTTCAATTCTTCTAATGTGTACAGCTTAGTATGGATTCCAGACCGGTACAGCGTATTCCAGTTGAGATCGAACGTAAATGAAATAGAGTCAACATAAGGTTTGAATATCTCTAAATTCATCTGTCAATCTTAAACTATCTATATTCCAAGCCTAATTTAGACCTATCAGAAAAACATAATAACATTCTTGATAAACATATTAGGTCTCGATATATTCAATTTCTTAAGAAAGTATTAAATTCTTATATCCCATCCTAATAAATGTTGAACTTAATTATTTATTGTAAATTGCAATAGGAATTAGCTCATAAATTCAATATTTCGCCTAAATGACATTCTTGTTTTACGTTTTAACCAATACATACAAATTTTCGTTTGTTTTTGTTGGCTAGGATTAAGTTAGGTCTAACTTCAAACGCGTAAGAAAACGTGTAATTCGGTTTTAACTGTACGCAATAGAATATCAAAACACGGTACTTTATATAGGGTGTCTCAGCAAGAGCGCCGGATTTAAATTTGCCGCCATTTTGTTAATACGAGTTGTACGGTGATTTTTTTGACAGTTGTCACGTACAGACCACGCGATTTAAGAATATGGAGAAGTATTCAAACCAACAACGTTTAATTACTGTAAAAACAAATTAAAAAAATGGTGAAAGTTTTGTGAAAACAGTTCACCAATTAAGCCAAGTTTTCGGTCGCAATAACGCGCCAAATGAATAGACAGTGAGGCGTTTAATTACAAAATTTGAGACCAAATTTATGCTGAAAGATGATTGTTCGTCGTCGTCCTTGTCGGTCACTCGAAAATATAGCGGATTAATCTCAATAATACATAAAATACTAAATATTAATTAAATATAAACGTTTGACAACATGTTGCCGAAATGGCCCGGGAAAGTATCTTGTAATGAAGTTTTGAGGTCATTTCGGTCAATTTGTTAAAGATGGATTAATCTTAATAATACATAAAATATCATGAAACAAGAAAAAAGTATGCATTTTAATTAAATGTAAGCGTTTGACAGCATGTTGCCGAATTGACCCGAAAGAGTAACTTGTAATGCCATTTTGACGTTTCGAGGCCAGTACATGGTATTTGTAATGACTGAAAAAAGGTTTAAGGGCAGTGCATGGTGCGATAATCAATTATTGTGTATTAACACAATAAGCTATCTCTATATCCCAGGAATAAAATCTTCACTATAGAAAAACAAGTAACAAAAACATAATTTGAACACAGCCAAACTATAGGTTCAAAATAAAGTTTATAAAAAAATGGAAAAAAACAAATTGAATGGGAATGAAATGTATTCACTTAAAAAAAAATCGGGAAATTGACGTACGTCAACGTAACAAAAATTAGAAGGAAATAAGAAACACCCACTACTTTTTATTTTCGATTTTTCCCTTTAAACATTTTTTACGAAAATATTTCGGAAACATCCCCATACAATCGAGTAAATAAAAGTTAAAATTTCGTGTTCGTACACGCACAATACTATCAAATAGAAGTGCAAAGGTTGCATGTGTGTTGCTACAAGACGGCTTATAGAATATGATTGTGTTTGGTTTTGATAGTACGAGTACGTAAAAATCCGACAATTTCTTTTCCTTTAAATTCTATTTATGAATTAAAAACATCATTTTGTTTTTGGTGCCGAGGGAAAATATATATATGAGTTTATGAATGAAAAAAATGTAGTATATTGTGTGGAAAAGAACATCAGTTGTAGGGAGCAGTGAACATGGGCCTCTCCAATGGTAGTTAAACCTAACACCGATTCTCTTTTCGAGCTCGATTAAAAGGTTTAACTCTTCAAACAAGGTTATTATACAGTTTTTTTTTGTCCTGATAGGCAAAGGACGGATCATCGGCGTTTAGTCGAGCTCAGGAATACTTAAATCAAGTTTAAAGTATGACGTTTTGAATGAATCGAATGGCTGATGAATCGAATGCTGATGGCTGTGTCTGGATTAATAAGCGATTAAATGTTATAGTGCATATAGAAAATTAGCCGATAATGGTTAGAACACATTGGAAGTGATTGAACGGATGAGCAAACCGTAATGAGGGCTTATGCTGGTGAGACTGAAATTTTACGAAATGCACAAGTATCGTCCAAAGTTGCGTATGAAATGAATGTTTATGGTGATGGGCCCAAAGTTGGACTTAAAAGTTAAAAACTGTAGAGTATGCTGGTGCCAGAGTGGTATTTGGGCCGAGTAATTCAACAACAATACGAAGTGTATTCAAAAAGTAACGGGAATTTTAATTTTTTGGGAAAGAATTTTATTCATTCGTCTACATCAATGTTATCCCCTTCAAAGAGTCCCCATTACATATTATAAACTTATGACACTGCTTTTCCAATAAGAATCACAAACCCGAACGATTTTCCGGATTGCTACTCTGGGAATCGGTGGTCGTTTATAATAATTTCTTTCACTTTTTGCACTTTTTCATAGGCTGCTGATGTGCTGGCCATCCAATGGCAATGGCAAAATGTTTGCGTTATTCTCTGACGCCCGAGAGGGTTAAAATTAATAACTTGGGGTAAAGTAAATCATGGCAATGGGTATGTAGAAATGTTGTAGGCGTACCTTCAATCTTATGTGAGTGAGATCATTCTTCAATGGATATCTTCACACCTACAGATTGAATATAATGAAAGATGCCGATAAGCTTGCAGAGATTTGTATGATTAAGGACTGTTTAAGAAATGCGATAGATATTAAAGTAGATATACGAGTATTATTAAGAAATACCTATGGTTGATTTAATTATTTTTTTAAGAAAAATTTTGCTTAATTCTCATTACTTTCAAATATTTTTTAGATCAAATTACACTCAAAGTTCAAATACCCAGAAAAACAATCAATAAATTAAATGAATTAACATTAACCACGACAGAAAACAATAAATTTTATTAATTCATTTTGAATTGGCAAATGAGATGAAATTTTTCTTAAAAATTATAATTACATATTTTGGATCCAGCAGATCTAGCTAAATTTATAATATCATTTTCATTAACTTCTTATTGTCGTTAAAACAAAAGCAAGATAAAAAATCCTTTACAATTGAATTAAATTACAAGAAAATAAAAAAATAAAAATTCAATTTAAATATTTTCTTTTATGATTATTATTATTATTACAGATTTTATTTTTATTGGTTTTCCTTTAACTGCTACTGCGACATACTCGTATACCAGTTTCTTACTCTATTTTTATATTGTTGTAATATAGCCTCTGTGCGATAACCGTGCCACACCACCACAAAATATCACAGTGAATATTTTTTATTTCTAATATTTTTTTCTGGGTGATCATAAAATGGAGAAATTTATGAAAATTGAAAAGGAAAAGTTAAACGTGAGAGTAAAAATTGTTTGAAAAATATCAGTTTACTAACACCATGATTACGTAATGTAGAATGTAGATACAAATGCAAACATAAAATTAAGATGAAAGGACGATAAACTAAATTAGTCCTATCGATTCGGATTAGACTTTATGTGCGTAAATGTGTTTGTAAAAGTGCTTATGAAGTAATGGTGCATGCGAATTCAGAATAAATCGACTCTGTATTTTATTATAAAAAGCAATAAAATCTAAATTCCAGCCAATCTCAAAATGTTTGCAGATCAGTCCAAAAAGGTAATTTCCAATTATTGTTTGTTAGCCTATCTGTCGGCATTGGACTTCTCGGTTCAAGGTTATGGTAACCTTACGAATAAACAAGATTTGGTAATAAACAAGTTGGTTTAGGCACGTAAAATAAAAATAAATCATATTCTTTGTGGAACGATTTAAAACTGAACAAAATGCTGGAAATCCCCGATGAGAAATTCGGACGAATAATTTTTAAAATAAATATTAATATAATTTACTGCTAAAGTTTCGGAATTGAAATCGGTGATCTAATCATAAAATTAATAATTTATAAATCGATAAACAACACGGAATAGTTCGATTGTTCTAGTTCATAGCGCTCCTATGTACGTATGATACGTTTAAGTTTAATGTATGAAATGGCCCTAGTGCCATTTCCAAACCTAGGTCTGATGTACACTCGTCCTTTGAATTTCATATAATTTAAAATGGTTTATGTGTTTTATAAATCGATAGATAATAATGCCTTTATGTCTAATATATGAAATAACCTTAGTGCTAACTCCAATTCTAGATCAGGTGTACACTTTGCATCGTTGGAATTTTTATTTATATTCCCCAATCTATAGCTGACCAACATTCAATCATATATTAGAATTTACTGTGACAAGATACCACTTACAATTATTTTTTCGAGTCCTTCTAGTTCGTTCTTTTTCAGGTTTTGATTTATTTCGTAATCTATTTGCAAATAATCATTAATTTTAAAACTGTATTCGGAATACCATTAAAAAAGTTATATTTTCGATTTGCACAGTCTTTTTGAAAGCACATAGATAAACTCAAACGCAGGTCGTCCCTTTGGAATTAAATATTGAGAAATATCTCAACATTAGATCCAATTCCAATTGCCAATTTTCATCAATCAATTCATATCGTAATAATTTAATTTATTCCATACAATTAAATCCAAAATAATCTGCCCGGCAGATTTTCAAAATCAGGCACGTAACTAACTATTCCCCTCGAGATTACCAGAGATTTGGTCGTCTGGTAAGGTAGCATATCAGTGGCTTTTACCCAAACAATATGCGGATTAATACGAAAAGACTGCACATAAAAAGTAACATGTTAATGGTATTTGCCTACCAAAGACAAAACGGTTAAAGCTCAAGAATTATTCTAAGTTCAGTTAGAGGACCTCATAAATAAATACCATCCCTTGAAAATAACTTAACATCATCGCAGGTAAGTTTAATGCTAAGACTGGCATATCCATTTAATGCTAAGACTGGATATCACATATCACCTTCCTTGGTCCGTAAATGGTATTTTCTTCTCTAAAGCATCACTTAATTTGCTCAATTTGGCCTGGTAACGTTCAGGTATAACAGTTTAATCAGATTCCAGAAGCTCGTAGTAAATTACACTTTTTCAATATCACCAGACACACAGTAACACTTTCTTGGCATGAATATTCATTTTTGCAACTGATGCTGACAGCTGGCCTGGATCAACCCATGGTTTTCTGCGTTTAGAATTATCGTGCAAAATCCACTTTTCACCACCCGTAATGATTTTGTGCACAAAAGTCTTTCTTTTGTACCGAGAAAGAAAATTCATGTAGATGCGAACTCTTCGGTTTTTGTTTTCTTCCGTCAGTTTATGAGGAGCCCATTTTCCTTCCATCTGTATGTTTTCCATTGCATGTAATTGAAGTGATATTCTATGGTGAGTAACTTTTAATTGCAAGTTCTTTTTGACTTTGACAAGGATTTCTATCTAGTAAAACTTTGAGTTCTTCGTGCTGAAATTATTTTACTGCACCTGGACGTGGATCGTCCTCAAGACTAAAATTGCCATCACGAAATCTTGCAAACCACTTTTTTAATGTTGAATCATAGAATGTTCTCTTAATGGCGAATTAATCAATTGCATATCTTGAGCAGCATTTTTTTATTTTGAAAACAGAATAGAATGCAATGACGTAAATGTTGCTTATCGACCAACATCATTGTCTTAAAATTAATGCACTCCGAACGAAAGCTTGTAAATGACTGAAACTTAAGTCATAAAACTGCAATGACTAAGCTGTTTATAACCAAAATGGCGGGTGATTTGGATTCGTTCAAGTATATTTTAATGCAACCAACTTCAGAGCACAATGAACGGTTGAGGATGTGTCCCTCTACATCATATATATTAACTTCATTCATTTATTTTGTTACTGTGCTCGTGCTGTGTGAATTGTAACTATATAGTAAATATTAACTTTCAGTACCATAGCATTTCTTTAATTCGGTTTAATTTCAGTAGCTCTGGAAAGATTAAATTAATAATATGCTGTGTAGGAAGCCGAGAAGTATTAATTTAGAATTAAATTTCAGGAAATGTCCTCATGCATGTGAAGTTAATATTTTTTCTTAGGTGTTGATTTGAAGAAGCAATTGTTGAAAACCAATACCATTGTTAACCATTAAACCTTTACCCTTCCTTCTAGCAGATTAGAATTGTGTTGTCTGGTGCCGTACGATCGGTAGGTGTCTGCACCCAGGTACAACTCTACAAAAATATCTTTGCTATCCTTCCCTCTTGTTAGCCTGTTTACATGGCTGTATGAATAGTACCAGCGTTATCCGGCACAAGTGTCCAGTATATTCAGTCTTACAGTCTTCATCGTATTTAGAACATTTAGAACAAAGACACGATCGTCGTTCGTTCGTTTTACTCCTTCGATAAATTAGATTTTTAAAGAAAGATGAGTAAATTGTTAATTGTTATATTTAGGCCACAGCAATGCGTGTTACGTATCGTATTAAATAATAGTTGTAAGTTGAAATTATATTTCTATCCTGTTAGTTTATCAACGAAAGCATTATCAAACTTAAATGGCTTTCTTTCTTTTAGTTTTAATTATTCTCAGATTATAAAGCAACTATTCCAGAATGCCAATATAAAGACACCATAAAAGTCTTAGGTTAAAAGTGTCATCGCGACTACTAAATATAAACTTTTCAGCATTTATTCTATAGGAGTTATTTTAATTCCATGTTTGATTTTGCATGATCAAAAATTAACCAAGGTACAACGAGGTAAACATTTAACATTTTTTGCATTACAACATAGTAATCATTCTTCCTCATTGAGAAAATGGTACTATTACCTTTTTCTACAATCACACAGAGCTATCGCAGGAGCACATTCAACTAAAAATTTGAAGTCTTTTTGTTCTTGGTATAGTGTATGAAACTGTGCGATCTAGATCTGACCGCCCTATATCTTACCTAGTTAGTTCAGTACTTTGCCTAAAAATATCGTTGACGTCTGCGTTGATTATTAAGATATACCGAAACATGTTGGAAGGATATCCGAAATCACGGATATCCCCACACCAAAATTGTCTCAAAATGTTCAGGTGTGCTTAAACGCCCAGATTTATCAAAACACGAATTTTGAATCTTCGCACGGTTACTATAATTTACCTACTTTGTAATTGCAATAGTTAAAACTGTGATCGGAAAAAATCAGTGCGTAAAAAAGTCTAGTGAAGAAGTTACCGAGTGAGATCGAAACGCTTAGTTCGTTTATCACAATCCCGTTTAGCTACTGGAATATACAAACAAACAGTAAGGCCTTGGGGTGGACTTTGTAATTGGTAATTGATGTTTAATGTCTAAGCTACATCACATTTTTTGTGTCAACATTGTGCTTTAAATTCTTCTGTTTGGCTTGAACCGACTATTTTTACCACAATAGTCTTCTTTAGGTTACAATTATTATTATTGTATACTTTCTACCCGTAGTTTGTAATTCGATCATATTAAAATGCTTTTTAACCATATCCTCTTGTCTGTTAACGAAAAAAATTTAAAAAATAATAATAATACGATGAATAATTATGTGCATTAGATTTGCAAAATGTGTCAGTTAATTTTTTTGGCACGTTTAAATTATGGCGAATTGTGTTTAAGGCTGATTCAACAAACCCATCACGAGGGAGCCAATCTGTTATAATCGATCGGGAGTGGTTTACAAATTCACCATATCGAACCAATTTCAAAAAATTCTAGGTCTGTTTTGGCTATCCTACTCAACACAGTATTGTTTTCCAGAGCTAATATTAGTATGCGTATGAGTTGGTTGAAAGCTTAATAGTAGGTTCTAAAGATTGTATTATATAAATATAGGGTGGGCCAACTATTTTTTTTTAAATGCAATAAAACAAAAAGGTCTCAATATTTTTTCAAATTTATTTTTTCATTGTGAAGAACAATCCTTCCGATTAATTATGGAATACTAATTCATACATATGACTGCCTCGGATGGGCTTGACGTACTCCATACGGTCGGTCCAATTTTTGAGTACATTGTCGATGGTATGCGGCATTATGTCTTCAATGGCAATGCGAATATTGTTCTTGAGAGCGTCAATCGCTCGTTTATCGGCGTAACACTTATATTTGATGGTACCCCAAAGATAATAGTCCAACGCCGTCAAATCACAGCTCCGAGGCGGCCAAACTACATCAGCATATCGGCTGATAATTCGATCTTCGAAAACAGTGCGCAAAACATCAATTGAAACGTGTGCTGTGTGGCACGGAGCGCCATCTTGTTGAAACCAAATGTTGCCTATATCCTCCTCTTCAAGTGCCGGGAACAAAAATTCGTTTATCATGGCGCGGTAGCGCTCAACATTGACAGTAACTGCGGCTCCTTGCTCATTTTCAAAGAAAATAGCCCAATGATGCCACCGGACCAAAATCCGCACCAAACAGTCACTCGTTGAGGATGCATCGGCTTCTCTACGATCACGTGCGTGTTATCCGTGTCCCAAATGCGACAATTCTGCTTGTTTACATAGCTGCCAAGGTGGAAATGCGCCTCATCCGAAAAGATGATTTTTTTGCCAAAATCGGCAATCTCTGATGTATGTGAAGTTAGCCCGAAAAGTAGCCCGAAAAAAATGTGTCCTTGCTAAAAGTTTAATATTTTCGGGCCAGCCCGAAAAATTTATAAACACTGCATTATCTTAAATTCTCATCCCGAAATAATTTTTACATCAGTATATTAAGCTTTTTGAATTTGCAAAAAAATTAAATACTGCATACATTGTAATAAAACTTAATAAATAAATATTTTGTTTATTTACCATACAAATATATATTATTACCAAAAATATATTAAAATAATAATAATTAAAAACGAAATCAAAAATTACGTTACATAGGATTACGTGGTTGCCCTCACCAAAATGCTCAAAAACTACTGCAAGTGCTACAAAATATGATTAACATCACCAATCTACAATAAATATATACCTTCATTATCATATCAGTGGGATAGAAGGTTCATATTAACCCGAGTCCGCACATACAAATCACAGCATAAAAATTGAAATTTTTAGTGTTACATTTTATTCTGTAGCAGATTCCACAGGGATATCCGACCACTTCGACCAAAGCCTCGAGTTAGTGTTGGTCACCAGAAATCTAAAGCATATACCCACATTACCATATCAGTGGGATAGAAGGTTCATATTAACCCGAGTCCGCACATAGCAGATTCCACAGGGATATCCGACCACTTCGGCTACCCGTATGTGATTTGTATGTGCGGACTCGGGTTAATATGAACCTTCTATCCCACTGGTATGGTAATGTGGGTATATGCATTAGATTTCTGGTGACCAACACTAACTCGAGGCATTGGCCGAAGTGGTCGGATATCCCTGTGGAATCTGCTACAGAATAAAATGTAACACTAAAAATTTCAATTTTTATGCTGTGATTTGTATGTGCGGACTCGGGTTAATATGAACCTTCTATCCCACTGATATGGTAATGTGGGTAAATGCATTAGATTTCTGGTGACCAACACTAACTCGAGGCATTGGCCGAAGTGGTCGGATATCCCTGTGGAATCTGCTACAGAATAAAATGTAACACTAAAAATTTCAATTTTTATGCTGTGATTTGTATGTGCGGACTCGGGTTAATATGAACCTTCTATCCCACTGGTATGGTAATGTGGGTAAATGCATTAGATTTCTGGTGACCAACACTAACTCGAGGCATTGGCCGAAGTGGTCGGATATCTCTGTGGAATCTGCTACAGAATAAAATGTAACACTAAAAATTTCAATTTTTATGCTGTGATTTGTATGTGCGGACTCGGGTTAATATGAACCTTCTATCCCACTGATATGATAATGAAGGTATATATTTATTGTAGATTGGTGATGTTAATCATATTTTGTAGCACTTGCAGTAGTTTTTGAGCATTTTGGTGAGGGCAACCACGTAATCCTATGTAACGTAATTTTTGATTTCGTTTTTAATTATTATTATTTTAATATATTTTTGGTAATAATATATATTTGTATGGTAAATAAACAAAATATTTATTTATTAAGTTTTATTACAATGTATGCAGTATTTAATTTTTTTGCAAATTCAAAAAGCTTAATATACTGATGTAAAAATTATTTCGGGATGAGAATTTAAGATAATGCAGTGTTTATAAATTTTTCGGGCTGGCCCGAAAATATTAAACTTTTAGCAAGGACACATTTTTTTCGGGCTACTTTTCGGGCTAACTTCACATACATCAATCTCTGTGAATCTCTTCAAGTGAACCAATTGAACTTTATACGGTGTCGTACCAAGGTCTTTAAATAGAACTCGTCACAATGCTGTGCGTGAAATGTTCAATTCTTTGGCACGATGACGAGTTGATGTTCCCGGCGACTCACGCACATTCTCGGCTACAGCATCAACATTTTCGAGTGTACGCTTGGTTGGCTGCTTGTTTCGTGTTGGTTTATTAATTAGCAAGCCTGTTTCTTTAACTTTATTCACAAAATAACGCACATGTGGAGCTCCCGGCGCTTCGTTTCTTCCAACCATTTTCGTTCAGCGGAAGGATAAAACTTACTTTCTGTCAAATCAGAAGTGACATAACCCTTACCACACTCAAAATAACCGCTAGATCATAAAAAAGGTTAGATGGCTCACTCTGTATAATACATTTGACTTTCGGCAAGCCAACACATAAATTCTAACACATTTATCCTACAAAGGAGCCGCAATTGCGGAATGAGCTTTCATTTTTAAAATCGATTGTTGTTTTTTCTTCGGGAAGTTTATTTTTATGTCTTTTTATATCGCCTCCTAGTTTTATATTGTATAATTTTTAAATATTATTGAATAAACTAAAATAAAACTTAACAAATCACAGTCTTTCCACACAAAACTGAATCCTCACGAGAACAAGAGAGTACAAAATCGACGTACATTCTAGGGATTTAATAAATCACACATTTATAAATCCGATGTGATCTGGCGACTACATGGTTTATCTAATTGACCGCAAGTTGTTGATATCGCCAGGCTTCAATTTAAAAATCACTCAAAATTATAATCGTTAAATCAACGATCACATTTACAAATTGGTATATAAGGTAAACAATTAATAAACGAAAACATTTCTAGGATATAATAAAATCGTCTTCTAAATAAATATGAATAATATAAATCATCATCTGCAATAAGACATTGGCAACATTATTAAATTTTATTGGTATAACGAGCAATCATGTTAGTAGATACTTATTATTAAATTAATTGTCAAAATGGAACAGAAAGTTCTTGAACAGTTCGTTTCGTATTATACTGCTTGAAAACTTCTTTTCATTAGTACTCCTACTTTTAATTAAACATTTATTGAACTAGCTTGTCACAAAATTTAAATTTAAAATAAATTTGTGTGGACCTTGTAGATTACATACGACGTTTCCCGGCGTAAGATGTATCTTGTTTATGGCATAGGAAAGGAATTTGTGGAGATTAGTATTACTAGAATTTTGTACTTTGCAAAATTAATTTATTGATATAAGTTTTTGATTGAAAATGTGTATCAATATAGTCATTGAAAAACAAAAATGCACTTTATAACAAATCCACTTTTATTTTTTCAAGTCGTGTTCATAAGTATGGATACAAATCCTAAAATCCCGCGTCTCAGCTGAGAAGTAATAAGTGACTTATTGTTTTTTTGCTTAAATTTTGTTTTATTTTACTAATGACATAGCAGTCAATTTAGTTTTATGTTTTTCTAATTTTTGCTTGGCTTTAAATTCAAGAGTGGTATGTTTTATCGTGATTTTTTAAAATATTTAGCTGTTCACAAAATTTTTGTGGTTTTCCGATTTTTTTGGTTTCTTAATAATTATATAATCATAATAGTTTCACGGTTTTCATTTTTATAAATTAATATTATCCTATTTGAGTTAATTTGTCATGCTCCTTTTAAATGCCGTGTTGATAATGTATTTAAAGTACGAAATGTGTTTTTCTGAAAACCGGCGTCGTAGTGTCAGACGATTCGGCGTAAACCCGGTTAATCGCAACAGACGTCGACAAGGCTTTTTATCAAAATTTTGATGCGGAAATGCGATTTTGTGAATATTGAATCTTTCGTAAATTTCTATCGAATGGCATCGGCGATGTTTGATGAGTTATTATCAGTGATCAAATTTAAAATTTAAGTAAATTTAATAAATATATTTCCTTCCCTATAATGTACAGCTGTTATCAATCATTCCTTCGTAAGTCTGTATCATTTATTTTGTTTATATGAGCCCATTTGTTTTTTAATTGTTTTAACTCGTAGTATGAAAGTAGAGCGTAACCATATTAATTGTAAACAAGTCACACGATCTTTGCAAAAGAAAAACAAAACTAACATCGTCCAGGACACATATATATTTCGAGAAACAATCGCAAATATGTGTGAAGAAGTGAAAACAAAAAAAAAATATTAATAAAACTTCCTATCGAGGTGAAAACAAACAAAATATTAATAAAATTATATGTTTCCTTCCGCAGAGAGAGATTAAAGAAGGGAACACAAAATATATTTAAACACTGGTTATTATAAATTGGTGGGCCTTCTCATCCAGCACACCGCTATTGGCGAGAATTCAATATTAGCAGATCAACGATTATCTCTAACTCTACGGTAAATATTGTATTTTTAGCAATATTTTATATTTCAAATATTTTTATATATTAGTTTTTTTCAGATACCTAGCAAGTCTCGACAGCACGATGTCCATCGGAAGATACTCCTATCGAATAGGGAAAAGCACGACATCTGAAATAATTAGAGAAACCTGTCAAAAATTGTGGCCGGTTTTAAAATAAATTGTCTTTTCTAAGCCTAGTCCAACAATGTCACAAACAATTATTTACCTATTTCAGCAGCATTGAACTTTTCATATTGTTTACGGGCGATGGATGGAAAACACGACACACGTTAAGTATATTTAAATAAAATACAAACTAAAATAAATTAGAACAAAATAGTTCTTACAAAAACATATTTTATTTGTAGGCATTTCCACATTTTGGGTCAATAAACGCAATTATAAGAACAGCCGCAGTATTGTGCCTTTTGCTATAGCCGATTATAAATTTATCTTCGTTGACGAAGCACCACGGAGGTACTACATTGGAGTTAGCAATATCCTTCGGCGTAGTACTTTCGGCAGAGCTGTAATATACGGTAGTACTCAACTGTATGTGCTACCAGCGGAAAACCTTGAGGACGATAACGAGTATCTTTTTGGATTTAACAAATTTAATGCGTCAGCACTATCACTTGAAAAACTGCGTTTCATTATAGATTATCTCGAGCGAGGAGGGTGATGGGGAACACGTTTGGTATATTAGCCAGTTTGGTATATTAGTAGCAGCAATTTCTCGACCGGCTTTTTAATTTCCTCTAGTATTTTTTCATTTGAATCTTTCGAAATGGCCATTCTAAAAAACTAAATAAATTACAAAAACTTAAAAATTATTATAACTTACATCTAGATTTATAAATATAAGCACTCACTTTTTCCAACAAATATATTTATTTTAATTAATAAAACAACAAAAAACATTACTTGTACAAATTTTATTATCAAAACAATTTTTTTTACTACTGGGTGGCCCATTTAACGTTTGCAGTATAATTGGCCTCTAATTCATAAACGAATGAATATTTTGCAAAGCGATTCGTTTTATTAGAAAGAGTATACATTGCCATTAAGTATGGAATAAATTTCATTCAAATGAATTCCATGGCTGATTTTACAGTTCCCCATTCTGTCAACCCAATTTTTCAGAACCTTTTCAATTGTATGGGCTCCTATCTCATCAATGGCAACTTTGATTTAGGCTGATTATTCGATCGCCAAAGACAATGTGTAAAAGACCGATTGTCGTGTTTGCTTGTAACGTGTGGATTTTCTGAGCCCCAAATGCGATAGTTTTGCTTGTTGAAGTAGCCACCGCAGTGAAACTGAGCCTAATCGGGAAAAATGATTTTTCGGTAAAAATGCTCATTTTCTTCCAAGCGCTCCACAGCCCAATGAGCGAAACGAAAAGGTGGTGGATGATCATTTTGCTTCAGTTCCTGTACTAATTGAACTTTGTACGCCTTCATACCGAGTTCTTTATGCAAAATTCTCATCACAGAACTGCGTGAAAAATTCAATTCTTGAGTCCGATGGCGAGATAATGTTGATGGATGTTCAGACACATTCTGAGCAACAGCTGCAATGTTCTCGGCTGTACGCGCTGTAAATTCACGTACGCGTGTTGGTTTATCCAACCACAATCCAGTTTCACGGACTCATAGATCTACAAATTGTCTTGTAAGTATTTCATTTCTACTGAATTTTCCACGTACATTACTTACAGTTTGGGTAGAACACTCACCACTTTAACACAAAAAATGAGCAAAAAATAGTCTACAAAGTATTGCTTAAAAATTACAATTTATGTTTTTTAAGTTGGTCGTCTGCGGGATATTTTGTCCAAAGTTTAAATTTTTTCAACTTCTTGGGATGAAAAGGGGCGTGTTTTTTTTGTGTGATTTGATTGGGTAAACGGCGAGATGAAAAATCCGGGATTTTTTTCTATAGTTATGAACACGACTCAAGTGAGAGTAATTGTGTAACTAATAATCGTAAAATAATAACATAATATTATAAAGCGTAAACATATGATTGTGGTTCCCGTATAAATAATTAAGAAAATGATGGATTATTCTCCCTTCCTCAAAACTCCACTTCTGTTGCATTTATAATTTTCGATAGTTTTATTTTGTAATATTTACTTAAGAATTTCGACATAAAGGCATAATAATTGACCACTATAATATTTTAGAAATAAAAAACTTGAGGTAAACTGCTACATGCAACCTGTATTTTTGTTTGAATTCTCTAATTCCTTAAAATTTCTTATTTATTTATTTAAATATTTTTAGAGACATTCTGACAATTTGATTTGGAATCACTTTTCAAGGATATAGAATATCAGAAGAATGGAAAGAGGTCAGATATTACTCTATTTTTACTAATCGAGATTATTTAAGTCAATTTACTGAAGTTGATGCTTTGAGCTTCGAAATTGATATATGTAAATCGAATTTCACTATAAGAAATACTAAATTGCATACAAGAAATATATATATTTTAATAAATTAAGTAATTATCGTATATATTTTTCAAATAAATCATATTAATGATTTTTAATACTCCAAATTTCAATATAAAAATCAGAAAAGCTGAAGCATTTATATTATCATTCACGTCGATTATAGAATCCGCGGGAGCGAATCAATTGCGGACCGACCAAATGGCACAGTGGTTAAAGCTTTGGCGTTTGGATCGGGAGGTACCGGGTTCGAATCCCGATAGGGGCAGGATGCAAAGTGAAATTTCATCAACAGATTTCGATCTGTGGTGAAATGTAACACATCTATGACCCCCTGTCGGTGTGCAAAACTCATGGGCCGACCCATCTTCCATGCTGGTATAGGCTGGCATGGAGCTTGCAATGTGCAGATGGTCTTAAAATCGGTCCTATAGCCGTACGTCCTCGAGTTGGCCGCAAGGCGTAAAGTAAGGACGTTAAAAGCATAACCGCGGAAGAGCAGGGTGAGCCTTGAGCCCCAAAACAGATCGCATAGTTACCAATAAAAAAAAAAAAAAAAAAAAAAAAAAAAAAAAAATAAAAAAAAAAAAAAAAAAAAAAAATCAATTGCGGATTGAAAACTGCAAATAAAAAAACATAAAACAAAATTTTAAATCATAGCATCATAGAAATTCCTATGGATTTTAATACAATTAGTAAAGTAAAATTTGTTGTATTGCGTTTATACGGGGTAGTCATAAAAAATGATTTGTATGGTTACTTGCGGTTACTTTGATTTATAGCAATTGTTTTCCATTTTAATTATACTCATTTTACAATTCGCATTCGATTCGCTCCCGCGGATTCTATAATCGACGTGATTGTAATTTTTAGATTCCCTAACAAGCAATATTACAGTTATTGCAGTTAATGAGACTGTATCACTGCATGTATCCAGCCAAGCTTAGATCCTCCAACAACTACGCCAAAATTTCCTTAATCATATCAAGAATTTCTTATATTCTGTATCTTAAATTGAATATGATAGCAAAATATAAAAAATAAGTAGAATATATGTTGTTTTATGAGTAGATATATAAATACGGATACGAATAAACCTAACACAAGATGAAGAAACATCTAGCGGTACAGTACACAAGCACCAACAACCAATGAGTTCATTTTTCTCGACGAACTAAAATAAAAACTAGCATCTAAGTGTTATATTAAGAAGAAGGAAGAGACCCGAACACAATTTTCTTTTTTTCAATATTCATTCTCATTTCATCTCGTTTCTTTGCTTAACAAATAAAATTAAGAAACGAACAAGAAAGTTAAAAGTTGGAAAAGTATATAATTTAGCAATGGTGTTATGGCAACTTTAAAACTCTTTCTTGTGATCATATAAGATGGTACCAAGAATGCAAAAAAGTTACTCTACTTATACTCAGAGGTGCTCGGGGTTGTAAGAATGTTTTGCATTATAAAGCAATGATAATAAACATGAGTGACAGTTAGCTTGACAATTACATTTGCTCTTCATATAATATGCATATAACTAAAGCTTCATACATTATACATTGTTACATAGAACAGACACGAACATGTGTGTGATTTGTGATAACAAAAATACGACTTTAGGGATTCTAGTTTTATTTATATATATATTTTTTTTAAATATGTATTTTCGTTCTTATCAGGATGACGATTTTTATTTTATTTGATTTATTATCATCATCATGCACAATAAAACTAGTAACTGGAAAACAAAAAATCATAGAGAAAATCTATTTAAACCAAAAAAGTTAAGAGTATCATGACCTGGTTTAACCATATTTTGATACACAATATCATAACAATAACAATTTTATTTTATACTGTATCAGCTCTATGTACCGATACATAGAAGTATACCAATATACAATCAATTTTCCAATTTTTCATCTTTTCTGTCTACTTTTTGAGCGTTATATATATATAATAAATAGAAACAAATCTAAGATGATCTACTGTGCAAAAGGAAAAAAACGAAGTTTCGATCCGTACTTCGTTTTTTACAACTATTATGTGTAGTCGAAAAGATTTATATCCTTTTTTCCATCATCATTGTCATTTTCCAGAGTTTTAGTATATTTTTTTTGCAGAAGAAATGTAATCGAAAAATAACCATATACGATGAATATAATTCGTTAGATAAGAAATCTAAAGACGATTTATGGTCGTATAGTATATAGGAATGACTACAAAAATGGGATGTGTATTGTTTGAAATGTATGTGTGAGTGTGTGTGATGACAATAATTCGTAAGGGAATTTATCTATATACATATATGAATTTTACGGGATGTGTAGTTACATGCATAATTCGTAGAGGTAAATTTCTATCATCATCATACACTCTTGATTAAGTGATTATTTGAATGATTCTCGTTTTGAATTTACGTATATGAAAATCACTTACAAATCAAATATTTTTATTTATTTTTTTTTTAAATTTCATCACGGTATTTTGCCTGATCATCATGATGCGAGAAAATTCCTGATGCTTTTTCGTTCAAAGCTGGCAAAAAATCTATATATACCCATTCAAAACAATAACAATGGTAATAATGTTATCAATTTAGAAATTCATACATTTATATTCTCGTGTATACAGTTGAACCCTATAATAAACTTAACAACATGTATAACTATATCTTTAGAAGACTTCGAGACAACAACAAAATATTATATTTTTCGGTAGAAAATGTTAATTAAAAATATTCCTTTTTTTCCAAGAATTTTCTCAGCAACACACAACTCCAACAAAAACAAAAATTAGTTAGATTTGTGTAATTGTAACATAATTAAATTAAGAAAGAATAAGAAGAAGTAAAATTTTGAAAAAAAATTCCAAAATTGAAAAATATTAACATTCCATTCATTTTCAGATTTTTCCTATAAAGCTATACAAATTTTCTTAAGGAGATTTTTTTTTTGGTAAAATTGGGATAAACTGAAGGGTTGAAAATAAGATAAAATAATTAAGGCTAAAATAACACACAAAAATAATAAATAGTTTTTCATTGTTTTTTTCTTTTTGTGAAAAAATATTTTTATGGGAAAATTTATGAAAAAAAAACTTTTATTCAGGCAAGTGTTATGGAAATGGTAGAACTTCGATTGGTTTCTTAATAACTATTAGAATTTGTATTTTGTTTATTAGAACATTGTGTATTAATATTTTGGCCTAAATTACCATATTTTATCTGTACAATAAAAGTAAGGAAACAAAAATTCTGATAAACTCAATTATTTAGGGTGCCTTGAGTAGCTTTGAGCTGTGAGCAACAATTGACAATTTGCCGTGCGTTGGGTCACTCGAATTAGTCATTTTAGATGATATTGATAGACATTATAGCTCCTACCCACAACCCACCGACAAACACTTTCCCATTTTGTGAAGCACGTGTTTATGAATCGCCTGCCTAAATGTATCTTGTTTGAATTATTTTGTGCATATTTGATACCCTTTCCACCAGATCAATAATTACATTTCTCTGTAAATTTGTCACTATTTGTTTTATGCCAATCAAATAGAACTGATTTTGTTTAGCTAGTGTTTTGGTAAGTTTTTTTAAATTTTTATACTTATTTTGTTCTAATATTGCATTATGTGATCATAGGAGCGCTGCAGAGGAGCGATTTTATGTTTCTGCTTTGAGATTAATATTCTGAAGAACATTAATTGTGTTTAATATACCTACTTGGATATACTTGGCCAAAGGTTGGTTATACCAATTTTATCATATTGTGATGCAATATTTTCAAATTGTGACAGTTCGTCAAAACGTTTGCTTCAGGTTACTTTTAACAATTGTGTACGTTATGTTCATGACCTACAGAAATTTCATCACGTTTCTGAATTTAAGCGATTCTTAAATTAAAAGAATCATTCGATTCTTGGTTATGACTTGTTTGAGTTTTATGCTCTATTTATCTTTCGACTAATTAAATCAGGATGTCCATTGTACTTGTATGATAAACTAAATTTCTCTCAGTCATTACGAACAAAACATATTAAACTTTACGGTTTTACGTTTTTTAATTAAATCAACTAATTGACAACACTTCCGCAACATTTTCCAATATATCAGAAATAATCTCTAAATAATTTGCAAATGTTTACTGAATACTTATATCAATACTGTACAAAAACACAACAATATTTCCAGAATTATTTATTAATTCTCTTTTCACCATTTACATTTACGGGAATCACACCACTAATTTCACTTTAACACCACTTATAATCTACTCACTTATCTCTCACTCACTTTAAACTATCGTATTTATTCACCGCGCTGAATATTCTCGATTGTCTACGACCAATTGCAACGGTTCTGTTCTAGACTGATGTACAACTAAACTGTTATAATACTACTTCTAATTCTACTCCTTAAAACTAGATGCCACTCATTTTACAAATGTTATTAATTTCGTTGCCCTTAATTGACCAATCTATCGCCCAAGTGATCATTCCACGCGGAACAAATGCGAACCAAACTAATAAGCGGGATCGTAGAAATAGGCGTTCCGCGTTTTTTTTTGTTAATTTTAAGTCACTTGATGCATATTTTATTTTAATAAATTCAAAAATCTTTAACAAATCAAAATGTTAAAAATATAATTTTTAAAATACAAACTATACAAAAAAAAATCAATAAAAATTTCGTATCTGTCAGAATACTTCATTGAATTTTGGTAAATATAAAACGCGCAAAATTTAATCTTACTTTTTCTATACCTTACTAGTCTAGAGACCAGTCTACATAAGAGGCAATTATGAATCGCATAAAATTGTTTCAGAATCGATATCATTTTTAGTTCTCGAGATATGCGAGACGGAAAAACGATCAAGAACATACCTACACACATCAACACACTCTCTCACACACACACACACCCACACACACCCACACAAACACACACACACACACACCCACACACACACACGCACACACACACACACACACACACACACACACACACACACACACACACACACACACACACACACACACATATATATATATATATATATATATATATATATATATATATATATATATATATATATATATATATATATATATATATATATATATATATATATATATATATATATATATATAAACGATGGATTCGAACTCTAGGGACCTAGAAATGTGGAGGTATGTTGAAATTTTAAATTGATTTGTCCAACTTCTAATGGGTAGTTATTGTAATTATTCGAGGAATCAGATGAATGCGTTTCATTGTATAAAAATATTGTACTACTTAAAATAATGTGCATTTATATGTACGTTTTTAACGAAGGACGAAGTTTCAAAAAAATTAAGGGAAGCAGAAATGATACATTTAATTAAATACGCCCTTGTTCTAAATCCTAATCAATTCGTTAATAATAATAGGTTTTCAAAACGTTTTAAATCTCACAACTTATTAATAGTTTACAGTAAATGTAAAATTTTTAATAATTTCTTTTAATAAGAAATCGTAACTGTATTTCACATATTTACTGGATCAGAATCTGTCCTTAACTTTAGGTTTTACAGCTTTCTATTGTGTTTATCTGTTGTTCAGCATATAGAATAGAGTTCTATAAAATATAGTAAAATTTCAAAGGCCCACGAAACGTTTTCCATCTTTTTCTGTTTTTTTTAATACATAGTTAAAATTTTTGGATTATTTTTTTAATACATAGTACCGTGAAGGCTGTTGAGGAGCAGTGTATGAATAAAAATTCTTGAAATGCACTTTGAATATTAATATTTATAAATTTAAACATCTGGCCTTCTTAATTTAATTTTGACGGATTAAGATGAAATTAAGGCAATGAATGAAAGCGATTGTAATATATTTTAGGCAAAGTCGCGGAAACTTTACGAAACCGAAATAAAATATTTTTGATAGATGGAAATTTCTAAATTGATTATACTCAATAATCGGCTTTATCTATCATCGTACTAAATGGAATGATACATTTTTTTAACCAACTTCTGGAATATGGCCAATTAGGGCGAAGCAAAGCAGCTTTGCTAAAAATATATAGAAGCTTAAATATGATAACCACCGAGCATCATACTCTAAGTGGCGGGCATCCACCCGTCTGTTTTGTAATATTAGCTTTTCCGATTCGTGTATACAGGTTACATTAACCTGCAGATCCTCATGCCCGTGTAATAGAAGTTCCAATTTTAGAAAAACCTGCTAATAAATCATGAACGTTTCATCATTACATATATGACACGTCATACATCATATTTTATTATACATAAATGTAATAAATAAAAAATATCCTACAGATCTTTCGGTCATTGGTGCAACCCAACACCTTCCTCAAGAACAGAACAGACAATTTTAAAAATTTTACAACCATCGCATAAAGCTCTCATTAGTTTACAGTCTTACATCATGATTAACATCCATGACTTACAATCTTCTTTAAATTATTTTAATAAAAAACAAAAATTTCATAATTTGAATATTTTCTCATTTGTTTTTTTCATAATTTTTCCATTTATTTCGAACATGAAAAACAACAAAAAATTACAATAATTTTATTAGTTGAAGTTAAGGATATAATGGATAAACATAAAATAAAAATTCATAAAAAAAGGATAACTAATTTGAATGAAAATCAGTTTTTTCGTTTATTTCTTAGGTTGGTGTCTCGGTCTCTCACTCCCTCTCTATATCATATAGTACTTCCTGTGTGAATCATTTATCATCTAGTCTGATGTAAGATGAAAACACTCATCATCCTGTGTAGATCTTGTGCAAAATTACCATTTACTTTGTGCGGCGTTCGCCTAAAAATTATTATCGTAAAATTTCACTTTGTCATTTTGCTGAAAATTTCAGAGTAACGAGATCAACGACGGCGGTTCGCTTCAATGTATTTATACTGTAAAAAGTAGCGGGGGTTTTATATACGAGTACAATGACTTGACATATCTAGTTATTTTGTGTCCAGAAGAAGTCATGATTTAGAATTTTGTAATTTGTAATGTTTTTTATTATTTCCTGCTAAAATAATTTTTTACTCGTACAGTTTGTTGAATAATAATTTTTCAATTTCAAAAATTTATTAAAAAATTATTAATTAAAATGGGATTTTTTTATAATTTTATTGTTATCAAAGAACAAAAAAAAATAATGATAACAAGAAAGAAAGCAAAATTTTCCTGTTAGAAAATAAGTTTTTCCTTTTTTTAAATTTTTTTGTAGTGTTTGGTTTAGACCATTAATTAATGTCATCATAATGTTATGAATGGCTAATTATGCATAATTTTTTTGTATTTTCTATTTACTTATTATTTAAATGCTAAACGCAAAAGGAAACTAGACTGTTGGTTTAAACGTGTTTTTTCGTATATCAGACCTTCAATATAAAACCGCTGTGAAGTTTTTGGACATGTACAAATGTGTTGGACATGTATAAATTCTTTGGACAGAAATTTATGCGAGTGTTGAGTGTGCAGCCCTTCGACGCATCTCGAAACAAGGATTACTGAATTGAATATCTTAGTGTACTTTCTTTCAAACGTACTATATATAGTCACTATACCAACCAATCTCTGAGATTTTTATTATTTTACTTAGTATATTACGGTATATGATTAAAAGCGAGCGAATATTGATTGTTATAATTGAAAATAATATTTGGTTTTATTCAAATACACGATTAAAAATGCACAATTGCTTAAACTACTGCCAAGATACTTTTTATTCAAAAAGTGTACCCTGAACACTCGCATAAATATCTGTATAAAGATTTTGTATACATGTCCAAAAAATTTGTACATATCCAAAAACTTCGCACCAGTCAATACAAAGAAGAAACATTTTCTTAGAAAGTTATTTTGAATTTATATTTCGTCTGATCAATAGCTATTTTTTTCAGAACAAGTAAATGCCAACACCTTAACAGAAAAACTTAATAAGATAGATATAAAGAGATCTATAAGAAATTTTGGGTTATTCTGAATGATAGCCAGATATAACTTTTACATCGAGGTGAGGTTACCGAGACGTTGGTAGTTTGGTTTCGACTTAATGAAACATTGAATTTTAAATAAAAAAATTCGGTCTTTTCATCAGATTGCACTGACCAAACTACAAAAATATTGAAACTTACATGCTAAACTTACATACAAAATATAATCACAATGCCCTAGCGAATTATTATGTTTTGCTACACTTTTGTCTACCAATAATTTGTCAATTATTAAATGTTTCATTAGGTCGAAACCAAACTACCAAAGTTTTGTTAATATCTGCGCCTATCACGAAGAATAAGCCAACCAACACTTTAAATAATTAAAAATGTTAAATACAACAAAATTCGGGGTTATGAAGGGGTTGGCAAAAGAAACATAATAATTCGCTAAGGCGTGTTGTGTAGAATTGTGATTATTATACTTATTATGTAAGTTCAAAGTATTTTCAATATTTTTGTAGTATGGTCACTGCAAGAATTCAATGTTTTATTAGGTCGAAACCAAACTACCAATGTTTTGGTAACCTCAGCTCGATATAATGGGGTCGATTCTCGCTACATAAAATTCATATTATGTTATTTTATTTCCCGATTCCTATTGGATTTTGAATTTTAAAAAAACCAAAAACAACATAACATAAGATAACTTAAAATGTTAGATACCTGAATCGAGTCCAATACTAACTAATAACATATAAACGGACCCAAACTTTGGCAAAAATATAAACTACTAAAAGTATAAATTAATTAGAAAACAACAGCCGAATTTCATGACATACCTACCACCATGATTCAAATCAGATCAAATTTTTCATGCTAAGCTAAGATGCATTCATTCTTAAAAGTTTGAAGTTTCAAACGCCGCAAAGGCTAACCATTTTAAAATTTAAAAAAAACCCATGCTATGAGTATGAAATACTTATTAATTTGACACGATAACGAATAAAACAGATTTGCCAAACAGCGTTCTTGCAGATTTTGGGTATCAACGTATGGGTGGGACCATACGTCCCACAAGCTTTTTGGAGAAAAATTTTCAGTGAGAAATTTGATTAAGTCTCTACTGCCTAAAGTCATTACTGCCGTTCCAAAACGAAAAGAAAGTATCTTCTGTGTGATATTTCCGTGAAGAACATATGGAGGAGGAAAAGGAATCTTTTTTTCGAAGAATTTTTAACATCGAATACAATATCAGGCCTCCTCACCTGAGCCAAATCTGACGCATGTTCCACGTGCTTACGGTTTAAGGAAAGATTGAAATTTATAACAGACCATACAGAGAAAAGTACTATATTAACCGAGAAAAAACTCCACCTTCTTAAGGCTTCGGCTCTCTACGGTTTGCTCAAAAATACAGACCCGGCAATAATAGTATTCTCATTTGACTGCGAAAAAAACTTGCCGATACCTAAGAACCCGGATCAAATAGCGAATTATTCACGGCAGTTATATATATTTATAATTTTACCATCGTGCAGGGGACATCAAAAAGCCGCCTTACTACAGATAACGTTTTTATTTATGGCTGGTCTGAAGTAGAACGACCAAAATCTTCCAACGAAATAGCATCTGCGGTTTTTCATCGATTACATGAAACAAAATTTCTTCCTTCGGTGAAAGTAGTAAGACTTATCGCTGACGGATGTGACGGTCAGAATATAGATACAACTACATTAACTATGCTAGTTAAATGGTTAAGCTGAAGTTCTGGTCCAACCACTGTGAATACGATTGAGCTAATTTGTCCAGTGGTCGGCCATAGCTTTATGCCCCCTGACCGAGTTCGATCCAAGGATCATATTACTGAGCACAGCGAATATTTTGACATTTTTCATAGATTTAGAAAAGTAATAAACTTAGCAGGCCAATGGCACTTTCGATTACACGCTGGCTGCCAAAAGGTTGATCCTAACAAGAGGTGATAAAGCTGGGTGATCAGGTGCGAGCCTAGTTACATCGCCCACATGAATATTGGCAAAACAGTTTTAAAAAATTTCAGCAAAATATCATCAAATACCTTGCGGTTTTTGGTGAAACCTGAAAAATATATAGACGTCGGTGCGTTATTGAAAGCTTATTATGGTGAGAAATAGCGCAATATTAATCAACTCGTATATTATAAAACTGTAATAGATCGAGAAAATTTTCCAACTGAGCCCGAACTAGATGAAGCTGATGAATGTTGCCGTTTAACACCTGAAGATTTTCTAGTCTAAACTGAATGTTTAATATTATTTTTATTTTGTTATGTTTCTACTGTCTTAACTCAAAGGATGACTTAAATAAAGTTTTATTTTTGTTTTTTATTAAAGAAATATATAATTTTCCTGTTATGTTCTATAACTTGAATTTTATTTTAAAATGCAAAGGCTATAACATCTCAATCGGATAAAACTCCTTTATAATTGCCTATAAAACGATAAAAAGTATAATATTAGTACACGAACTCAAACATACGGGAAATATTAGTTTTTGTTGGCTCCTGAAAAATTGTGAAACTGTAAGATATCGCTTTCTACAATTAGACCACTCATATGTACATCTGTTGATTTATTTACTTTGTTTGCATGTACAGAGCGATAAGTGATGAATATTGACTTAGCGATGTGTTTGTGAAATAATAGATTTTGTACGATTATAATAGTTTGGATGCAATCTCCTAACCGCTTCAACACTCACAATGTTCCTAATGAGTGTAGTGGTTCAGAAGGTGTGTTTAATTGAGACAGTCCTTTTTTAAATTTCAGAGCCTGATAATACCGGCCTCCATGTGGATAAATACTACTAATCCATTTGTTTGTATGAGCATAATATTCAATTTTTGAGTCATATTCAAATGCAATACCATAAATTAAGATAATGTTAATGACCTTGATCTTTGAATTTGCATTCTATTAATCATTTGATTAAAGTTCTTTTTTTGAACGATAACACATTGCCATTACTAGTCTCATGGATTATTGTTTTATAGATGCAAGGCTTTGGCTTTTATGTTCATCAGTTTCGAGAGAACGTGCTTGTGCCATTGCGTGCCTTATTGTTTCATTTTGTTAACAATATCGAACAAAGAATTTGTCTCAAATTTTGTATTGCAATTGAAATTTTGTGTGCCGAATCGCTGAAAATGTTACAGACGGCTTACACGGTGAATCGACTTTACCAAAAACAAGTACATATGAGTAGTACAGTGTATTCGAAAGCGGTCGAGATGTGGTGGAAGATTTGTCTTGCTCTGGACGGCTATCAATGTCTTCAACTGAAGTTAACATCAATAAAGTGAAAGCAATGGTAACTGCAAATCGTCATTTAGTTTTGAGAGAGTTAGCCGCTGAATTTTCTGTATCTCAATAATGAATTCGTACCATTGCACACGATTGTTTTGGCATGAAACGCATTGCTGCTCGACTTGTTTTTTCCTGAGCCTAGAAGACCTGAATTTTCTTCAAAAACTCAGTCGTGTAAAGGTCGCTGAAGACGTTCTAGAACGAGTCATTTCCTACGAGTTCCTATGTTCTTACGAGTTTGACATGCAAACCAGTTAACAACCTTCGGAATGGCGCCGTCCAACTGAGCCGAAACCGAAATAACCACGTCAAAGTCGATCAACAGTCGAGGTAATGTTGACTGTTTTCTTTGATAATCACAGCGTTGTGAATTTGGAATTTTTACCAGCAGTTCAAGGTAAATAAAGAATATTATCTGGACGTGTTGCGGCGTTTGAGAGAGCAACCTTGTCGAAAAAGGCTAGGTTTGTGGAAAAAAAAACTAATGGATTTTGTACCACGACCTCCCACCATCTCACAAGTCAATCATTGTGAACGAATTTCTTGCCAAAAACTCAACAAATATCATCGAACAACCACCGTTTTCATCCGACCTGGCTCTAACTGACTTTTTTCTCTTTCCGAAACCCAAATTACCAATTTGAGGCACCCGTTTTCAGTTGATAGAAGATATAAAAGAGAATTCACGGCGAGAAGTGAAGTCGATTCCGGAAAAAGCGATACAATAAATATCAATATTGACCAATTTACGTTACTTTATTGACAGAATGACAGTATTCTTCTACACATTGATAATAATTTTTGGTAAAGCCTGCAATTTTTTGGGTGCACTAACGTGTTTATACCATTAATAAAGATATAAATATTATAAATAATTTTGAAGCGCGTTTGTGTTTTTAAAAGTATGGCCAATCAAGTAAGTTAGTAGTAGTAATTAGGTTACAAACATACCAAATCTAGTTAATAAATTATTTACAAAAAGTGAGTAAATGCTGTGAACTGTCCGTGATAAGTCCGTGATTAATAAAAATTATGTAAAAATATTATAAAGTTAAATTTAAATATGTGAAATGAATAAATAAACTAAAATATAAAAAAACTAATCTAAGTGCCTACATATGTGGAGAAATAATAACCTTCGATGGAACATTTTTGTGTGCACAACTAGTGAATTTAATGCGAGTAAAGTCTGGTTCATAAACTAAAATCTATTTTAAGTTAATTAAGTAAGTATATTATTAATCCATTAGGTGATTAGATATGATGGTTTATGGTAAAGCTGACCACTGAGGAATCTTCCGACGCTCGTCTCATCCTGACGGGCATTTAAAGTAATATTTTATATTAAATTTTTTTGGTTTTTAATTTTTTAAATTAAATTGTATAACATATTTATTATAACTGGTTAGCTACTATAATTTTCCCTCATAATTTACAATTACCATAATTGTTTATTCGTTTTTAATCTTTGTAATCTTTTGTGGGGTCGGAGAACTACAAACTCTCTTGCGGTTAACTTTTCACGTCCTACCTTACGTAGAAGCCAAATCGAGGACGTACGGCTATAGACCTATTTTATGTAGAACTCCATCTGTGCGTTGCATAGCTCCATACCAGCTTATAATACTGACATAGAAGTTGGGTCGGTCCATGAGGTCTGCACTCTGACCAGGAATCGTAATTGTGCACATTTTCAGCACCGATTGTAATCGATGCCTTTTGCAACCTGCTCCAATCGGGATTCGTATCCACTACTTTCCAATCCAAATCCAAAAGCTTTGCCTCCTGTGCCTTTTGATCGATTTGCATTACATTGGTTATTACATATTCTTAATTAACCAATCAGGATCGGTTGTAATTTTTCGGCTCCTGTGACGAAATCAAAAATTTACACATATTGAAGTATTACGAGTTGCCTGGTTTTGATTACTTGTTTAATATTTCATATTTGCCATTTATTATTCAAATATGTTAGTTTATACAGTTATAGTTCCAGTATCTAATGATTTCAGATTGAAATAGTGATCATAGATCGGCTTCACCTCGGTTTGAAAATTATTCTCTTGGGTTCAAAAATACCATTTTCGTTACTCGTAAAATATATACTATTTTCTACTACCGATAATAAGTGTTGTTTTTCCAAAAATTCCTAAGGCCTTTTAACATTTAAATTTGTTTACATTTGTTGCTATTGACATATACTAAAAGTGCTTTACTACCAATCCGCATATTCAATCGAAATAAAAATAAAAATTTAAGCTAAAAATTGTTTACACAGAAAATGTAAAGCAAATGTAACCCCTGAGTATACTCGACGCGACCGACGTGACTAACAAATAATAAAAAGTTCAAATATATGAATTTGCACTAAAGCGATTATACTCGACGCTTTAACTTTTTGTTGTTGTACAATACAAAGTGACATCTCACATCAATTTTATGAACGAAAATCTACTACTACATGGAGGGGGTGGGAGTATTTAGGACAAATGTCATTGTCAATGATTATATAAAAACTCGAAAGTATGTTTATTCATATATTATGGATTTTATTATACCATTTCTTTAAGTTCTGTAACCAACTACAGTGAATCGCATGAACGCCAACCGAGTGGGATAATTTGTCGACGACGACAACTGATGACTGTGAAGAGCCCCGTAATATAATGAAAATAATCCGAACCGAGCCCGATAGTCCTGATATATCGGACTCGATTACATCGACATTAACACAAATTAACGATTTCATGCGCAATGAAAATGTTCCGCGGCCAAATTCGGATGATGATGCATTTATTAGAATTCGTTGTATCTATGACGGGCTGGAAGCATCATCAAAAAGAGAAGCACTCTCTCATATGTTACAGTATTTGTGTGAGTTACAGATTCGTGACATAAGGCACGCAGGTTTTATATAACCTTGGGTGTCGAGTTATAGTTGCACTTAGCCAATATTATTACATATATATAAATATATATACATATATATATATATATATATATATATATATATATATATATATATATATATATATATATATATATATATATATATATATATATATATATATATATATATATATATATATATATATATATATATATATATATATATATATATATATATATATATATATATATATATATATATATATATATATATATTCTATATATATTTATTTTATTTTATACGTGATGAATACGTGATAGATACGGTACAAATGAATTTAAATATGTGATTGAATTATTTTGTTATTTTTAATTTTTTATATTGAAATATACATTGTTTTACATAAACATTTTATTTTATTTTATTTTGCCATTTTACTTTATTTTATTTTGCTGCCATATCGTATCCTGATTATTAAAATATTCTGATAAATTATCACGCATTTTAAATATTTGTTTGGTTGTGTTGTTGGACCCAAGTTTTTCCATTGCAGTCAACCTCATTTCTCCATTGCTCTGTAATGATGTTACCAGCACTATCTTCAGTATCAACATAAACTGATGGGCAATATTTTGACACACTCAAGTTATTGAGCATCAAGAAATTGTGCAATGCGACCGTTGCTAAAACAATCTAAGATAGGTAAAAAAAAATTTTAATGAATGAATGTATTTAACTATTTATAGGACATTTTACGTTTTCGGCGTTATGTGGCAAACACTTTATGCTTGTGCGCAATACCCTCCATCTTGCTACTAATATGCCAAAAGCGTTTTCAATGGTAACTCTTCCTTGTGATACCATATAATTAAATACCTTTCTTCACGAGGAAGGATTTTGCCTGGATAAGGTCTCATTAAATTCGTTTTCAAAGGAAACGCTGAATCTCCAATAAAATAATGTGCGAATTTTAGAGTAGAATTTCTTAATTCCCTATCATCCGGCAATGGTACTTGTCGCGAAGAGAGATTTTTTCCAAAAACACTTTGTGATTAAAAGCCCAAAGAAAGATATGAAGAGACATTTTATTATAAATTTTTATATATATATTTACCGCCATCACTTTGGCTTCCGTAGGCCAAGATATCCACCATTGTAAAATGTAATGCGCGTCAGATGTCGCTAGCATTACTACACTATAAAATTTCTTATAATTAAAATATTTAGATCCACTATAGAATTGAAATGTGTTTTCCATCAATGGCAATAACACAGTTTGCCAAATTCCACTTATTTTGGAATCTCTCCTCTATTTGCCGGTAGTCTTGAACGTTTGGTTCGGAGACAAACAATAGCGATAAAATTTACCATATGATATCGCACGTTTCCAAAATAATAACTCGGGCTGTGGCTCTGCCTATTTTAAAACTCCATCCAAGGAATTGATGGGTTACGCCCTGGTATAGATATCTGAAACCAAGCGTATAAATTTAAGTAAAAGAATTTTAAACAATAATAATTGGATCATAATACTTACGAGGGGGTAATAACTAACCGTTCCTCAGCAGTTATTCTTAAAAATGTATTTCGCTTGGTCAAACCAAGCGTTAGCATGGATAAAAGCTGTTCAAAAATTGGTATATTTGAAGAATTCTTCCTCATTATTTCTTATTTGAACAAACCCCACCTTATAAAACCCGTAAACGATTTGTCCGCGTTAGCGGGCCTTCGAAAATACCGGCGATATCTTCCACCAATTTTATTTTTTATTTTTCGAGATATCGTATTTATGTAAGTGCTAACAGACACGCCAATAATCCGGCTTTAATCACTTTTAATTTTTTATTGTTTTCCGTTTTATAATTCATATCAAGATTTTTAGGTTTTCACAATTATATTTTCGGAACCGTCAAATTCAAAATATTTTTATTTTTATTAGTTGTCAAAAAACGCGACTCAGAAATACTCAGTTTAGCTTGGATACCTCGCTAGTAACGTTTTTGACATTATTCGGCGTCTTAGTAACGTCGAGCATATATCTCCGGCTAATTCTATCGTTTCGCTTGTTTAGTAAAATTCATGCTCATGCAAAAATCAACCATTTTACGCCCTACATACAAAAATAACTAACTATTACATACTTGTTAGCTGTGATATTTGGTAAAAAATTAAAACTAAAAATTATTGGTGGTAATTTATAATTGCCGAAATTCAGAATCTTCATGATTAAAGGTGGTTTTATAACACAGACGTTATTGTTTTACACTTTACTTGCCAATTCAAATGATATCGTTTGCAGCATACAGTAGAGTACAATTTTATATAGACATTGGGAAATATGCAGATAATAATTAAACCTTACAAATTCTTTAGTTGTAAAATTCAGACTTGCCTTACAATGTTTGCCGAAATCGTAGAGCATTTAAATATGCAAGCTACATAAATACACTTGTCTAATAATACTTTGTTATCAAATAAATAGTTTGTTGCAAATCAAAAATCCCTACGGTTTCTTATAATAAACTTTCATTATAAAAAGTTCACCCAACATATGTGCATGCAAAAATCACTAAAAGTTTTGAGTGAAACCGAAACTAAAATTTTCCGAATCATCCTATATACGAGTATAAAATGCGAAATAAAACAATAAAATCGAGACAGATTTTCTCTTTCGCAATATATATTATTCTCAACAATAGTATTAATGATAATCATCAACATCATCATTCGCACAATCATGATCATCATCATCAATAGATACAAACATAAAGTATGTAAGTATGTATAACCACATAAATACAATAGAAATTCATTTTCTTTTCTAATTTTGCTTTTTGGTATGTGGGTGTATTGGTTGGGATAATAAAAAGGAAAAATTTATTATCCTTTCTGTGTGTTGTTGTTGTACTATTTTTTGCAACTTTTATCCACTCTTATACGTATACAAATTGTATGTCAAACAATCTGCCAATGTATGTGTTGTCATGACAATTTTTCACAATAATGCGCATGTCATCACAATACATCCTTACACAAATATTATGAAACAAAAAAATACCAAAATAAAAAGTGGAAAATACGAGATTCTCGTTATCCTTTTTTATCATCCAAATTTCCCATTGATTGTTCATCCTTATTTTCATCTTTTCACGATATGAACGAAGAAAAAACACTAAAAAAAGGAAAATGTTTTCCCTTAAATTTTTTATCGTTTTTTAATGCCACTGTACGAATTTTTTTGTGTTCTATCCTAATTTTCCTTAAGGATAGAAAATTTTATAAAATTTTCTATTCAGTTCATCAGAGTTTATCGGACGGGAAAGTTGTTTTTTGTTTGTCTCCGGAAAAATTTTAAAACCATAATTATAAAATTAAAACAGTTGTGAAAAAATTATTTGTATTAGCAAAAGAAAAGTTAAAAAATAAATTAAAAGCGGAAAACAGAATATAGTCGAACAATTTTATTTTTGTTGTAATTTGTTTAGTTTTAATTTGGGCAATGAATACATAGATAAAAATGCTTTAAGTTTATACAATAAAGTGGATTTGTTCCCAAAGTGTTTAATATTTAGATAAATTTTTTATCATAATTTTTTATTTAGTGTTGTGTAA
Organism: Nephrotoma guestfalica; assembly: GCA_963691935.1. NCBI lineage: Eukaryota > Metazoa > Arthropoda > Insecta > Diptera > Tipulidae > Nephrotoma > Nephrotoma guestfalica. The sequence continues at coordinate 110,680,895 of OY829915.1, forward strand.
ATTTATAAGTTTTTTTAAGTTTTGTTTTATTTTTAATAATTGTAGTTATAGTAATTTTTAATACAATAGTGACATGGAACACCGGAGTTGTGAAATAAGTTTTTTACAATATTCTAAAGGTAAATTACAAAATTTTTCGATTTATGAATTGTACATTTGACACAAAATTAAATTCCATGCTCTACATACTGAAACGAGATCCATATGTTGTGGTTATATTTTGTGTGTCTAATAATTTGTTTTTCAATTTCGCACCTACCTAAATACTCATACCGATTATTATTTTTCCGGGAAAATAAAATTTCTGTGGCAAAACCACAAATTAAAAATTTTCAATTCAATTGTAGAAAAAATGATAACAGTAATAATGATTCATTTCCATAGAAAGCGAACTTTATAGTTTCGTTAATTTATTTTGTAATTTATGTAAAAGTAGTAAATGAGGTAAGCATTTTCTCTTTGCATGCACATACATTGCACACACACTGTAGTAGTAGTATAGGACTTGTATCGAATAGTCTACCATAAATTCGGATGAAAACTACAATTTTTCAAATTACAATAAATTTAATCTTTTTTTTGTGCTTTGGGTTCGGGAATATTATGATGGGTATAAAATACCCATGGAGAGAGAGATAAATTTCATATATCTAGCATGTTGTATATATGCGGTTATCATGAATTATTTCTATATGATAGGAGGATGGTGTAGTTTCAGGCATTTTTCATTATTTCTGGATATCATTTACAGCTACCCCACATAACCCACTCCTCAACAACACACGAAAAAACTTCAGTTTTTATTTTTGTGCGATTTAAGTAATTAATTGATTTGAAAATTGAGTTGAAATCGTATATGTTTATAAAGGATTCGAAATATCTAAGAACTAAATTATGTGAATCTTGAATATTTTTATGGGGTGAGCATAAAACATAGAAAATTAATTTAATTTTGAGCATGAAGATAATTAAAATTACATAAATTGATTGTTTGTAATTTGTAATAAAAAATTTAACAACTGTGCTATGTTTTTATGGGAGTTTTGTGATTTGATTTTTCTATTTCATTGTTTTTTTTTGAAGATGGATGGAACGATATTGGGCGTTATTTTTTTACTCAAGTGAAATTAAGATATTCAAGTTGTATTTTCAAGTTTTATTTTGTTTTGTATTTAGCATCAGTTTTTTGGGGGTTGTGAGGTAGAAAATTAATTGCAAAATTGAGAGCTAAAAATCAATTTGGTCTTTTTTAATGGATGTATTTTGTGAGTGAGTATTTACAATGATAAGTTAAAATTTGTATTCAAAGTGTGTCATATTTTTATTTATTTTGTTTGGTTGTGAAAGTTGTTAGAATAAAATAACATAGTTAAATTTTTTCTAGAATATCATATTTGAGTTTTGATATTTATATTGAAGATGTGATTATAGTTATCACAGTGGATCAATGACACCTGTCCAAGACAAAAATGAAATAAAATTTAAAGTTGATGCACCAAATTTGAACTTTTTTAAAAACATTTTTCTGTCCGAAATGTACATTTTCAACAATAAAACAAAATGTATAATATTTAAGAATGTAAAATTTCTTGGAAATTATCAATTTTTTACGATAAATTGAGTGTGACTTAGAGATGAAATAAAAGCTAATTACAAAAGAAACAGTTTCAAGTTAAACAAAAATCGGTTTATTATACGAAACCGTTATTTATTTTTTATTTGTAATATAAAATTTAAGATTCACGTAGTTTTCAACAGAAATATCCCTAAAGCATAATTTCCAAATATTTTATTACATTTTTCGAAAACATTTATTATTTAAAAATTATTTAATCATTTTGATTTGTTCGGAATTTGGGCGAACGATTGCATTATTAACGCTGAATTATTTGCCATTTTCTGCTTTAATATTGTTTATGACGCCAATGTAATCTTTCAAAACTTCGATAAAGTTTTAAAATGATTAAAAATAACTCTAAGACTAAACGTAGTTAAACTATTAAATGAGATTTTTACCGGCCAGAAATGATTTGAAATGATTCACAGGTGTTTCCTAAGTTTAATGAATCTTGAAAATCAGCTGGTTATATTTTCGGGATTTTCATGTTTAGTTAAGTTATAATATATAAAACCTCATGTTACAGCAGGCTTTCTTGTACCTACATTCGCAAGAAATTACCTTTTCGTTAGTTCCTAGTTGGATTTAAAAGTACACGATTCTTCATAGTTGTATCATTACATTGGGAATACATAATTACTAGACAAAGATTCTAAATCTTAATGGTTTGATTTTATAAAAATATCGGTTTGTGTATTTTATTTTCATAAAAGTTATATACAGTATATTTTCACTGTCTTCTTCAACGTCAGTTACAAAATCAATACTTTTAGAGTTTGATCTACAGAAAAATCTATAAATTTGACTCCTCCGTAATTTTTGCTTAATGCGAAAAATAAACGACATTGGGTAATATGGCAAAGAAAACCTCTTTACGAGTTGACAACCTACATAACTTATACTCGTAAGTTAAACATCTAAAAGTTAAAAATATTACATTTTGCTAAATTTCAAATTAACTGTTAATTTTGTTCATCTGAGCGAGGGAATTATTTGAATACAATAATAAATTTTACCACATGTAGAGGAAAGCTGAGTGGTACCTGTTGAGATCAGCTGTTCAAAAACAAAATTTTCTTCAACAAAAATTGAATTGATTACCTTCCAAATTTGAATATAGCATTTTTACGATTTGATCGTATTTAATTTGGTAACATTTATATCTGTACACCCTAGTGTATAGTTCATTTTCCATTCAGTGTTGAGAACTGAACCTCGTTTTCGCTATGCTCGCAATGATAAGGACATTTAGGCAGTACAACTGGTCAGTTAAACAGGCCCACGATTTTCTTGTTTATATTGAATGAAGTGCTTTTAAAGATTTTATCTTATGCTATTATAATTTTCCTCAGGAAATCCATTTAAATTGTCTATGCCATAAAAATTATCACGCGATGAAACTTGATTTAATCGATATGCTCCAGAATGGGAAGAAGAACCCATTTTGTGGCGCATCTTGTTCCGTAAAACTTGAGGTCCTAATATTCTTCGAAAGCAGATGAGAATAGGTTTTTGGTGGTTGAAATATTTTCTAATGACCGATTTTAATAGTTAATGTATCATAAAAATGCACTACGCTGACATTTTATGGGTAAATGAGCATTAATCATGAGCATTTGGAATCGATTTCATGCACTGAACTAATTTCATTATACTCCGTTAAAAATAAAGTTAAGAAACTTAGTTTCGGCCCAGTGGAATAATTATATACTATTTATTAACTGCTATTTATTATTATTTATATACTATTTATTCTAAGATATTTTAATCATTAGTATTTATTCACTGCCTTTATAGGAACTGTATATAAAAAAAATAATCAAAAATTTTATTTAAAGAGCACACTAATACTACAAACATAAATACTATTAAATACTAAACACCAATTATGAAACTGTGCATTAGTGTACACCAAATATACTATCTCAGAATAATTTTACTGTTACTAGTTCACGTCGACAGGTGCATTCACGTTAATAATCGCTGTGTTAAATCTGTTAGTCCGGATCAACTATCAACTAAACTCGCATATTAAGCGAACGTCAATGACAATCAGACTTAAGCATCTACTCCGATACCTGATGCATTTCGGTTGATATTATCGTTAATCCCACTTCGAGGCGACATTTCTGGTTGGTTAGAAATGTTTTGAGAAAATTAAATTTCTAAATATTGGTTCGTTTACTTCGAATCTGTAAAGTTTGTTAAACAACAGAATTAAATCGGCAACATTGTTATTTTTGCTATATTTTTTAATAAATGACTAGCTTTATCGCACGAAATTTTAATTTTTTTTTTGGATTTTATTCATTCGTATACAATTACTACATCATACCTCCTAGGCTATAAACTGGCTTGCCACATTAATACATATTTGAGATATTACCATTGGCTTCTACTCTGTCTATTAGTTTCTACATTGCGCTGGTTATAAAGTGAACTGGAATGGTTTTATGACAAATGACGGTTTCATGACCTTTTGAGTCTTCTTACTATCTGGTAGTGAAGTAGTTTATTTGGTTTCAAGGTTTGGGTAGTTGTGGGCTAAACTGAAATGCATACGTTCATATGGGATTTAATACCTGCTTTTACACCACCAGCTTATTATTTGTTAATAATTGGTAGTTCTCTATGTCGGTATTTGAATCTGAGCTCTTCATGTTGATTCTCATTAGGTTTATTGTTGAGTTAGAATGTGGTAATGGAACATTATTTTGTATCATATGCAATATAGTACTCTGTTGGTGTAGTATAAAGGTACGGATTTTGCTTCATTCTATCTAATACGCTTTTGTTTCGTTCATTCGTTAAATCTGCAGCAAGATCTTGAACAGTGCATGTAAATTTCACGCTGTATTCAAATTGTATATGGGAAAGGAGCAACCACTGCTTTTATTCTAGTGTCTCATCATTGTAAATGCTTTTCCGTATACAATTTGAATAACGCCCAATCCTAAGTTTCGTGTGGCGTTCGGTTCGTGATGCCCCTGTTTAACGCACTTTGAGAAGTTTATTAGTTGATGAAAAGGCTTTCTGAAATGTAGATGGTACTAAAAGGTGGCATAATTGTGGTGGTGAAGTGATTTTTAAGTTTAACTGTTATTTCTAAAATGACTCTTGTTCTTTCAATGAAGAGTTTATCTATTGTAGAGTGTCAATCTCAAAATTCATATTTTTGTAAATGGTGTGTGTGTGTGTGCGTGTGTGTGTGTGTGTTCTTTACTTTCAATTAGTGGTTTCATTCGTTTAAATAGGTGGTTGTAGTGGTTGCAATCTAGTATTTGTTTTAATTTTTTTGTATAAATTATTTTAATAATTAATATTTTACTCATTTTGTTTTAAGTAGATCACCTTTCTTTTGTTTTAGGCTACTATACGAATATTAATTTGGTTAGTCTTTGGTATACGCAGCAATTTTAATTAGAAATTTTTAGTTTTTCAATTTCATTTAAATTAAATGACTGGAGATCAGTTTAATTTTTCATTATTCAATCATAATCACTTCCGTAAACTTCCGTTATCAGGCCACGGTCATTTTGGAATATACCCTTTAGGTAGGGTTCTACAGTTTCTTCATTACGTCTGGCCTAACTTCCTTTAGGTACTTGTTATTATATGTGGAATCTGAGTTAGTGGTTACAAATACTAGTTCAATGATTAGATTTTATTCCTAATTCTTATCCTTATTAGCTGGGTCAGATTATTTTTATTCGTAAGTACCTTTGTATGCTGTTATTTCTTAATGACTTTCCATTTTTAAGCAACAATCTCTCTAATTTCTTTTGTGTAAGAGGTTGCCGATTTTTTTTTTGAATAAAACACATATAAAATTATGAAATGACCAAAATTTTTTTTTATTTGGTAGATAATTTTTTGGCATTTAACATTTAAACACAATTTCTGGCATATGGCTACCACGACTATTTTTCACAAATGTCATTCTGGAGGTCCAATTTTCCAGCACTTTTTCAAGCATTTGAGGGCGTATGTCAGCAATGACACGTTGAATATTGGTTTCCAAAGCGTCAATCGATTGAGGTTTATCCACATAAACCAATGACTTCACGTATCCCCACAAAAAGTAATCGAGTGGCGTCAAATCGCACGAACGCGGAGGCCAATTCACCGGACCATTTCTCGAAATAATGTTGTCGTTGAAAGTTTCTTTCAATAAGTCGATTGTTTCACGTGCTGTATGGCAAGTGGCACCATCTTGTTGAAACCACATTTCATTCATATCCATATCTTCAAGATTTGACAACAAAAACTCATTTAACATGGTTCTGTATCGATTTCCATTCACGGTAACGCGTCGTCCTTCCTCATTTTTAAAGAAATATGGACCGATGATCCCACCAGCCCATAGACCGCACCAAACAGTACATTTATCAGGATGCATTGGTAATTCTAGAACGGCGTGTGGATTATCTTTGCTCCAAATGCGACAATTTTGTTTGTTGACGTATCCATTTAACCAAAAATGCACCTCATCACTGAAGAGAATTTTACGGTAAAAAAATGGATCTTCGTTCAATTGATTTAACGACCAATCACTGAATTCACGGCGCAAACGATGGTCGTGTGGCTTTAATTCTTGCACCAATTGAATTTTGTATGGCACCAAACCCAAATCTTTACGTAAAATTTTCCATAAAGTCGATGGACAAAGTCCAATTTGCTGAGCACGACGACGAATCGATAAATTGTCGTTTTCTTCGACACTGGCCTCAACGACAGCAATATTTTCTTCTGTACGAACTCTTCTCATTCTTGTCGGTGGCTTGGCATCCAAAAGAGTGAATGTAGACCGAAATTTGGTAATTACGTTCTTTATGGTGGTCTCTGACGGACGATTATGTGCACCATAAAATTCACGAAGTGCTCTATAAACATTTTTAATTGAACACTGATTTTGAAAATAAATTTCCACGATTTGAAAACGTTGTTCTGGAGTTAACCTATTCATAATGATTTGCCAAACAATACTGAGTAGAAATGCCACTTTGAGCTGTCAAAACAACTGTCATAAAATAAAACGACATCTATCGGAAAAACAAACCTCCTAAAAAAACACCCGTTATATCTTTTCTGAATTTTTCAACACCTCCATTTAGATATTCCTTCTTTTTTAGAGGGACATTAGATATTATCATATTAATTATTTTATTAGGTGTGGAAGTAGAAACCCAGCTTTTTTGTTACAAAGATTAATTATCGAAATATTTACCATTATTCTCTTTGGTCGTTTGCCATTTATCAGGTAAGTGATGCATGCCTGCGCGATAGAAACTTGGTGGTTTCGAAGCAAATAGTCATCGAACCCTTTTTGCAAATCTTTAGCTTCCGTGAACCGCTGGTATTTCAAATATGATGACATCGATCTGAATAAGTGATAATCAGAGGGAGCCAAGTCTAGAGAATATGCCGCGTGCTGTAAAACTTCCCAGCCTAAGGAGAAAATGAGTTCCTGGGTTGATTATGCTGTAGGTGAACGAGCGTTGTTATGAAGCAATATCATCCATAAATTGTCGTTTTTCCTCTAGAGCATCACTTAATTTGGTCAATTGCTTCCAGAAGCTGGTAGTTAATGATTGCTTTCCAATCCCACCAGACACACAGTATAACACTTTCTTGGCATGAATGTTCATTTTTGCAACTAATGTTGATGGCTGGCCTGGATCAACGCATGGTTTTCTGCGTTTAGGATTATCGCACAAAATCTACTTTTCATCACCCAAGTATGTAGCTACTAGGTAACTTCCTAGTTACAAAAAAGCCAAGAAGATCGTTAATTTTATTGACATCTGTTGGATAGGCTGGTTCGGAGAATGCCAACTACAACCACATTCTTTCACTGCTCGGAAAGTTGTTTTGTCTTTCTATAACAAACATTTTTCATGAACCTCAAGATTGTTTCACGGTAGACAATAAATTGCAGTAGCAATTAGTTAATGATTTTTTGATTTAATGCTGATAGTTTTTGCTTTTGTTTCATATTTTTATGCTTCGTTATGATAAATATAATATAATTTTGTTATCATGCATTATATCGAATGGCATAAGTCATTTGTTTATGGATAAGTTATTAAATAAAACTCACAGGTTAAAAATTTTTATTTAGTGACACCTGATTTTGTAATTCACGAAGTAGTTGTATTCATTTGGATTAACCGATAAAGGCACAAAACATAAACATAATTTTGGGGAAAAATAATATTTTTTTTTATATATTTATTTATTACAACTGATTTACAAATCATTTAGTAATTTATCTTTGATAATTTATATTCTTGCTTGGAGGGTTGTAGCCCTTTGGCAGGTCCCTTTTACAATTTGATTGGATCTAGTATATCATGTGGTTTCTTTCTTCGCAGCCGTCTTTCTGGGTTCAAATCATCCAACAGACGATTTATCTCAGCATTTTGGTGTAGACTAATACGTCGTATGTGTATCCTCGCGTGTTTGCTTATTTCTTCACTGACGAAATCCATCTTCAGATCTCTATGGAGGTTGTAATTTCTTATGTACCACGGTGCATTAACTATTCCACGTAGGGCTTTGCTTTGGAATGACTGGATGATATTGACATTGGCTTTCTTCGTACAGCCCCAGAGCTGAATACCGTAAGTCCACACAGGTTTTGGGATTTGCCGGTATAGTAGCAATTTATTATGTAGAGTTAGCTCAGAATGTCTTCCTAAGAGCCAATCCATCTTTCTGTATTTGATGTTTACTCTTCTTTTTTTCACATGCTCTTTCCATTTTAGTTTCGTGTCATGTGTTTCGAGTCTAGGGTCATGCCTAGATTTGTTGCCGCGTTTGCATAGGGAATTTGCTGAGAGTTCAGTTCTACTGGTATCCAGTTGACCTTCTTGTTGGTAAAGTTTACGTGAACAGATTTTGTTTCATTTAGTTTTATTCGCCATCTTTTGGTCCAGGTACTGACAATATTAGTAGCTCTTTGCAATTTGCTTGTAGATTCTTTTGTACTATTAGCAACTGCATAACTGCTCGTTATGTTAGTCTCTTCTATTGTTGGCAGGTCCGAGGTGTATAGAACATATAAAGTTGGTCCCAGAACGCTACTTTGTGGTACTCCTGCTGATATTTTCTTAATTTCTGAGTATTCGCCATCTAATTTAACTCCCAAGCCCTTGTGCCATTCTCTGCCAAAGGCCTGTGCTACGTCCAAGAAAACGCTTGAACATACTTTCTTTTTTTGAAGTACGTCTTCAATTATGTTTGTAATTCGGTGTACTTGTTCTATTGTTGAATGGTTTTCTCTGAAGCCAAATTGATGTGGAGGAATAAGATTTCTTTCTATTATTATTGGTTTGAGCCTCTTTAGGACTCTTCTCGAATAATTTTGAAATTATTGTTAGTAAGGAAATGCCTATACGAATTTTTGCCATTTAGTGTTTTTTGGGGTTTTTCTATCATAATTACTTCTGCTATTTTCCATTGATTTGGAACGTGTTTAAGTCTGAACTCTTAGTCAATTAACTATTAAGTCTGAGCTTTAACTATTTGTCCTGTAATTAAGTCATATCCTGGAGATTTCTTTGTATTTAGGTTGAGATTGGTTTTTTCTTTTAATTCTTGTAATGTGACAAGAGATATATTGCAGCTATTTATTTTATATACTGGTGGTATGTTTTCCTCTGCAGTTTGCTGAAACGTGATCTCGAGGTCGGTTGCAAACAACGAATCTTTTTGATTTGCACTTATAGCCCATGTGCCATTTCCATTTTTAACTGGTGGAATTTGTAATTTAGGTCGTTTTAAACTTTTATTTGCTTTCCACAGGGAGTATTCGGCACTTTTTCCCCAGTAAGGCCACTCAAGTGTTTATTAATGGATTCATTTTTGATTTCATTAATTAGCAACTTTAATTAGTGGCCTTTCTTGCGTTTCGTTTTGCTGTAACCAGTTCCCTTACTTCCAGAGGATAAATACCATTTCGGCGCATTTCCTTTGTACTTGAGGGGGTACTATTCCACGCCGCTTCTTGTATACTGTTGTTGAGTTGTTCTAGTTCCTCTTCTAGCTGTATCGGGTTTTTAATTGGCACCTGAAGATCAATATTATCCTCAACAAGTTTCTGAAATTTCTCCCAGCAGGTTTTTTGTTAGTTAGCCAAGGTGGACTAGTTTTTTAACAATCGTTGCACTGATTGTCATAATAAAAGGCGTGTTATCCGACATAATCCCCTCGCTGCTTTCTAGGTATATGTAGTTTTCGTCTATACCTTTGGTGATAAAGAAGTCAATGATATCGGGTATTTTGATTCTATCCGTAGGCCAATAAGTTGGTTGATCTCCAGAATGAAAATCACAATTGCATAGTCTTCCTGCTGCAAACAGCTCTCTTCCTTTTTTAGAGGGTTCTCTTGATCCCCAGTAGGTGTGTTTTGCATTAAAATCACCTCCGATTATGAAACTTGATCCAAGTGATTTAAATAATGTACAATAGTCTTCTTTAATTAAATTATATCTTGGGGGGCAATATATTGACGATACACTATATTCTTTGTTGTTATTTATAAATACTTTTAAGGTGACTACTTGCATAAATTCCTCTTCAATTTTAAGATCTATAAAGTGTTTGATGTTTTCTTTTATAATCACCGACGATCCTCCCCTTGCCCTTCCTGCTGGATGAATGGTGTGGTAACAATTGTATCCATATATTTTAAGATATGAAGTTGAGGTAAAATGGGTTCCCGATACTAGGCATATATCTAGTTTTTTCAGTATTTAGGAAAATTTATAATTCTGGAATATGTTGCATTAGCCCATTTGCATTCCAGGTTACTATTCTTAATGTTTTATTTGTTGTTGTTTGCATCATTTTAATAGAGCATTGATTTCATTTCATTTAGAGAGTCTTGCTTATCTAACCTGTTGCTTAGAGATTGAAGGCATTTCTCTTGTTTAGCTAGACGAATGTTCAGAGCTTCCATGCTTCTTAGTATCTTTTGGAGCACTGCTGTAAATTCGGTAGTACCCTCTGAAATATCTGGTTTTGTTATGGCTACTTGCGAGTATAGTTTTGGTTCTCCGTTTTACTAGCATGAGGTTTAGGAACATCTTTGGTGGAAGTTTGATAATTTTTTACCGATATTCCTTACTTTGTTTTTGCGTTTTATTTCTTATTCTTTGTAGCTCCTTAGCTATTTCATATCCTCAGTAGTTTGCGGGATGTAACTTATTGCAATTGATATATTTTGCAGCAATATTTTTACTGTCCGGGCATACTTGGGGATGATGCTTTACGGCACATTTCACGCATCTAAATCTCTTTGGCAATACTTCTGCGTATGACTAAAACCTTGACATTTTTTGCACTGCGGTATTAACCCGCTATTTTATTCCAACGGCTCTATTTTAACTCTCATGTTAAGTATTGCCTTGATATTATACACATCTTCCGCTTTTTGTTTGTTATTAAAAGTGAGCATAAATAGTGAAAACCCTCTTTTGGTAATTTGAACTCCTTGTTCAGTTTCGATTTTTTCTTTCATAATAATGTTTATGGCATTTTCTATTTGATAACCCTTTTGCTTGAGATCCTCAATAATTTCCTCATTTGCGCAGGTTGGGTGAAGACCGCTAGCCATAACTTTGATTGGGCGATCATTCTTATCCTCATAGGTAAACCATTGATGCCCCTCGGAATTAAGATTTGTTGCCAAAGCTCTATAGGTTTCAGAGTTTACAACATTAATTTTCCAGATGCCATTGTTTAGAGATACGAGTTTGTACTCGGCTACCGTAATCGATTTCATAATCGATTGTATAGTGGAGAAATTTGATATCCCGACGACATTTATTGGTGGAGGAGATTTTTCTTTTGGTTTAGCTGGTTGTTGTTCTAGAGCTAGTTGTTTCTTGATGATTAACTGATTTCTAGAAACCTCTTTTGAAGTTGATGGTAAAGTTACTGCCATTTCTGGTGAGTGTTGCGCTTTCCATTTTTTACTTGGTCTTTTATTCCGGTTGAACATCCAATTTGTTTCTCTATCTAATTTTTCTTCAACCGTATGGAATGGATTAATGTCATCATCGACTGCAGGGCTAGGTGTCGTCGCAAGTTCTGCTCGTGTTTCAATTGCTTTTTTCAGTTCTTCATTCTCTTTCTTTAAAATTGTAAATTCTTCTTTCAAATTAGTTGTAAATTGCTTTATTTCACTTAGTTGTTCACGGAGTTCGGCATTTTCGTTCTCGTTCTGAAATATATTTCCAGTTGAAGATCTTGGTGCCCTTGATAATTTTTAACTTCGTCCAAATGGGTTAAACAATGATTGGCGCACCCCAGAACCTAATTTTACACCACCAAGAGAATTTTCCATGGAGGAAAAGAGATAATAATTGCTTTGTGCCAGGTTCGGACTATACGGTGGATGCATAACAACCAAGCTTTCAAAGCTTTTGGCATTTCATGATGGACGTGTGATGCCTTTCGACCTGATGGAACAGGACGTCTCTCCTATTGGCTAATTCTGGCGGCGTTTGATCGATTTCTGCCATCAGTCGGTTCAATTGCTGGTGGTAGAGGTCCGAAATTAGCGACTTTAGCGGTTAAAACCTTGACGTCTTTGGTTTGCTTAGCACTATAAATTCACCTTTTGCTGTTTTCTTTGATTATTCTGAATTTCTTTGGCAACTTACAGCCTCTGTAGTTCTAGTTTACACCCTTTGCTGGAATTTTTCTGGATTTTGTACAATCCCTTGTTGGATTGGTGGTGGTGTGTGTGTATTTTGCATTAATAAACTGACTATTATTTTTGAAGTACTTCATTCAGTATCGTCATGTTAAAGATATTTCATAAATATTTTTTAAATCTTCCGCTTTATCGAATGTTTTATCTGTTCTCTCTGTATCTGAGTAATTACTAATTATGTACTTTTAAATTTTTCTAAAGTAATTCTTCGTTTATTTCTGTTTGTTTTCATACATGTACTTAGCTCCATAAATTATCTGTAAAAGAATTCTATCTAATTCTGGTACTGGCCTATCCAAATAGTACTAATTTGACCGATGCAAAAATTGGAAATGTTGCATTTGTCGTTGTGGTCAATTTACCGATAATGCAAAAATTTTACACGCGCTGTAATTGATATTCATTTTTGATTTTATAAATTGGTTGAGAGTGAATTTTCAAGTTAAGTACAAAAAAAATATTATTTCCCCCTCTCAACCAACTTTCTGATAAAAAAATAGAAAACCGCGTTTGGACCAATGTGTGGTCAAACAGTTTTTTTTTGATTTTGTGATTGAGTAAAATTGTTTTTTTTGTGTTTAGTGACTTTAAATATAATAAAATAGTGTTTGTTAGACCGTGTTTGTTGTTGTTTTTTTTTGATTTTTTTTCGGCGTGCCGATTTTTGATTTGGTAAGTAAAGAAGTTTAGGGAGTTTAATTAACACATTAAATAACTATAGTGTGTTGACACCGACTGCCCGTGGAAATAAATTGTTGACGCTAAGCGGCTATTTTCTTTTCTGCTGATCTCGGTAGCACACCACTATCATCTTTACTAACTCTACCTACCCCATTAGGGGGGTGAAACTGGGTCGGCTTTTGCAGTATCTAAACGGGTTAAACTCTAGTTACTGCTAAAACCAGCCCAGTTTCACAGAATTGCCATTACCTGCTTGGTACCCCACGCGGCATTGGTTCCCTCAGCTCAGTCTGATGGGGGGGTACATATGGGTACATGGGGTACCAGGCAGATAATGGCAATTCTGTGAAACTGGGTTGGCTTTATTGGTACCTAAAGTTTAACCCGTTTCATACCCTTCTCATGAAGAGACTCGGTTAAGTTTCGATTGTTAACTACATCTGCAACATTTACTTTTAGGACTTTACCGTTCGGTAATGTTGCTGAATTCAAAGTGTTGTTGAATTTCATCCGAGTGATGTGATACCAGTTTATTGGCGTGTTGACACTAATGATGATTTACACGCACCTCACTATTTAATTCGTCTAAATCCGTAGCATATTATTGATATTAGGTTTCTGGTGGTTTTGTCTCCCATCTCACGTGTTATTGCTTTTAGACGTTTTATTCCGCTCTTTACTAACGTAGAATTTTATATAAGAAGCGTTCTTTCTCTGTGACCAATTCATCCTTCTCGAGTGTAGTGATATCTGTTTTTTGGATCTTCAATTGTTAACCAGTTGGTCCCTCGAAATCAATGGAGCCGGCCTTGTTTGAGAAGGTGGGAATTTTCAGAATTAAAACTGGTTTACCATCGGTGGTCATGATTCATATAGGCGTGATCATTTCATCAGATATCATTTTATTTCCTATCTACTCTCCAGGTATTAATTGAAAATCATTAGATTTAAAGTTGTATACTAAACTTAGGTTTCTTTAGATTACAAGATATACTTTTGTAAGCCTTCTCTCAATAATTTTAATAATATAAGTGCTTTTCTTTTATATACGAGTACCATCATTATAAAACAAAAGGCTGGCATTTCAACATTTCATTTATTGAAAGCTGTATAAAAATTCCGTGTTATGTTTTAATTGTCATAATTTTTTTTAAATATCTGGTTGATAGCCAAATTCAAAGTAACTTCATTGTAACGTTACTCAAGTTTTTAAAAAATTACTCGGTAGTTCAACTTTTAATCCATTAATATTATTTGTAGATATTTTTACTTATCGTTATCAATAATTAAAGTAAGATTGTACATTTAGTTTTTAAGCACTTATAAAATTGGTATTTTAATGACTGAACTGAACTTCATTAAAATATCAATTTTGTAGGTTATATTGGTCTGTAGGTTATATTGGCCGATAGTTCTGGATAAAGTATGTTTAAACCAAATACATAAGTTAAAATATCTGTAAATATAAATCATTATTAGGGGTTAAAAATTGAACTATTGAACATTTTTTTAAAAGCTCGAGTAATATTACATTGAAGTAGACAACCGATCTCACAAGGCAACTTAAGGACGGCTTACGATTTTGCTTTCTTTTTTATTAGGGCTACGAACTGCAAAACATGTCAAATGCGGTTCTCAGGCACAATTAGTATTTTTATATTAGCTTCAATGATGCATGTGAAGTTAGACCTAACTAGGAAACTTTAGGCCTAGTTTAGCACAAATTTCATACGCTTTTATGCACGATTGAAGTTAGAACTAAATTAATCCGAAGCCAACAAAAATAAAAAAATGTGTAGATGTGTTGAAAAATATAGAAAACAATAACGTTTAGGCAAATTAACAATTAGCATTTAAGGAAACACTTAGCAACTTTATTTACAATTTTCATAAAAAATTGAATATCTCGAGAAATAATAGGTTTATCACCTAGTTCTGTATGATTTTATGAAAGGACTATATTAGAACTAGCGTCACGTGGTCACATAAATACTTTAATAGCCGTGAATCCCAGTAGCTTTTTAAATGGTTTAGTAGTTCGAAAGTCCTAATCGTAACCTTTCAGAAAATCATACAGAACTAAGTGATAACATATTCATTCTCGAGATATTCAATTTCTTAAGAAAATCCTAAATTCTTAGTATATCGCAGGTTATTAAAGTATTTATTTTAACATTTTAACTAAGCCAATTCGAAAAATGTTTTTTGTTGTTTGTAAATAATAAATTCAATTGGGAAAATATTCAAATATTGCAATATTTCGCCTAAATGTCACTTTCATATAAGTTTTACCAATACAAATACACTTTCGTTTGATTTTATTGCTTTAAGACTAGTTTAGGTCTAACTTCAAAAGCGTCTTAAACGATTGTATAAAAATAGCTAGAACCGTAATAAACCAATCTGTGATTTTATATATTGTTTGATTGTAAGTTTAGATCAAATTCGTGGTTTAATAAGTATTACTCTTCCGGCTCGATGCAGTGAACCTCTTGATTTATATTTAGGTGCAGGTGCAAAACCAGCTTTAAGGCAATCTGACTTCGATAATTGGTTTTAGAAATACAGTTATACTTCTATAAAATTTTAATTTTTAATTTAAGTTTAATTCATTTATCTTTTAAAATGTATATGCATTGATGAGCTATGGCGTTTCGATAGTGCTGCACCCACTTTTCTAGCTTTTCGTTTTGCTATGGTTAATAATTATATTCGATAAAATGTTAAAAGTGTCTATACTCGTAAATAATATAAACATCTCTGTATATACACGTGACATTTTTCTTAAAACAAAGAAGAAATTAATAAACCCAAAAATCACGTACCGCAAAATAGAATCTACCTCTTATTGTTTTCTTATCACCACATACACATAAATATATTATTACATGTACTTGTCTCTCAAATGTACATCACATACTCGCATACAAAAATTCTAGAAATGTAGGTATTCCAAAATCTCAGATTTAATTATCGTCACCTTCAATTTATACATTTCTTAAGATTTAACAAACTCGTCATTGTCATTATCAGTAACAATAACGTGTCACCATGACGAAAAAAATTGAGTGAGTAAAAGGGAGACCAACCTCATGATATGGTATCCAATATGCGATATGCTTTCTTGGCAACTTTTGTTTTGTCGGCAATATAAAAAGATTGCGTGACAACCTAAATGAAAATAAAGTTGTTAAGTGGGTTTGGGTGATATATACAAGTTATAGTGGGTGGTAATTGATTGATTCAATGAATTTTCTCCTCGAATATTTGTATGTAAAAGGTTTTATATATGTAATGGTTGGAGATCGATTATATATAAAATAACTCATTTCATTTTTTGTTAACACACTATCATTTTACGTAGCGGTATGGGTGATGACTATCTGGCAAACATGTCAATATCTATAGATTTGTAATCAGATATAAAGGAAAAATATATTTAAAATCAATTTTCATCATTCAGATATGAGTACAGTAAAATGTTCACTATTCTTAAATATTATATGGAAACTATAAGGTCAACACGAATTATTATGTATACCCTTCTCAAAATGAGAACCAAAATCTAAACACACTCACATACAAATTCATTTTTACTAACCAAAGAACATTAATATTCGTTTCTTTTCATATGTATAATAGTGGAAGAGATACGAATTCGTACTCGACACAAAATGGAAATAAGCTTGAGTTTCTCAACAAAATATCTTAAAATAAAATCAGAAAATTATATTAAGTTTTTCCTATCATTTTGCTGGCTGACGTTGTTATTGTTGTTGGTGCTGTCTAATATAATTTTCTTCTAACAAATTTTCATTTTCTTATCAAAAAATTAGTTTTTCATTTCAACTTGATTCGGTTATGCTATATTCGCATACGTATGCTGTATATCCTTACATGAGTATTGTTTGTGGTTACAGTAATTTGACCCTTTTTCTTCAACCCGTACTTCTTCGTGTATACAGTGGGTATAAAAATCCCATCAGTTTGTTGGTGTTGTTGTACTGGAATGGTTAGGATACTTTTTTTCTTAAGTTGTTTCGTTTAAAATAAAAGCAAAACACAAAAAAAGGAAATGAAGATTGTTTTCTTGAGATTCGATATTTTTTTCGAAAGGCGAGAAAGCAACATACTTTAAAAATTCATTTAGTAAATGGTAACACAAAAAAGGATTCGGGATACTTCCTAAAGGATAAAAAACCTCTCTCGTCCAAATATTTATTATAAAAGAGATCTATTAACACTAGGTGTGTGATATAATGTGAGAATGAGGTTGTCCGGTATTAAGATTTAATTTCTGGTGGCCCTTTTTCGCACGAATACAATGTAACCCTTAAATTTGTATCTAATATACATCCTTCCTTATCCCATGCCGCAGTAAATTGGCCACTTATGTACAATTTATCAACCCACAAAAAAGCCAACATTGTTAAACTCAAATATAAAACTTGAACCTTATAATTTGCAACCTTGTAATTTTCCTTCCTTTTTTTGTCGTGGGATATGTGTGTATGCGTGTGTGTCCTTTTTGTTCGTTTTAGTGAAATTGGTTTTCTTTCAACATATTTTGTTGTTATGTTTACATATATATGTTTTGATGCTCCGTCTCCGGCAACTCTCTCATATCACAAGTGTTTATTTTGAAACGAGACTGACACATTTGACATTTCCATGAAAGATTTGTGTTATGAAAAGTACGGTAAAATATATAAAATGTACAAATACATCTGGGTGTGTGTATTTGTATGTCTATCTATGCGTTGTGTAAAGAGGAAAATGTATACACTCCAGAAGAAAAAACGGAAATGATTTTTCTAGTTGTTGTTTGCTTGTTTGTAAAAGATGGAACGTTTTCATTTCAATTCATATTAATACGAAAATTAAGAGAGAAATGTCGAAATAAAAAGGAAAATCTTTTATTACATACATTTTTAACAAAACATAACAAGTGTGAAAGTCTAAACTCATTACAGATAATACTTTTCCTTCTTAAAGTTAGAAATAAAAATTTCAAGTTTCCTATTTTCGAGTGTTACATTTTTATAATAACCCTTCTTCATATGTATTATAATAAATAGGAATGTGTATATTAAAATTAAAGAATATATACAAAATACTTTTAAAATGAAAGGTGTTACCACACCAACAAGACGTTGTGTTCTCGCAAAAAAAATAAAGGGCAATTTCGGATGAGGTGACAATTTTCTTTATTACTTCTTTGTACAATATTCTTATTTTTTTGTGCCTTTCGCAAATCCGTTTACGGTTTATATTTTTTTTATCTTTATGTTACAAGTTGAACGTTGCCAGAGATGCGGAAGGAAATATTGAAATAAAATAAAAAAAATTGTGAAAGTTATTTTTGTATTATACTACCTTATCTAGCTTAAAGCATTCTTGAATGACATGAAAATTACTAGTTTTAAATTTTAGATCTTTAGTGTGATTTTAATAATCATAAAAACGTAATCTAATAAAAAAGTAAGTGAGTATTTTCGATGTGGACTGAAAATTTCACGTTTTACTTTCATAGCCGGCTAATTTTTTTCGAATGGGTTCGGCCACCGATCATTATTGATATTTTCTTATCAGTATACCTTATACCAGTCTAGTAATTATCTTTGTAGAGTTCTTGATTAATGTTAAAGAATATCAAGCATAAGCGTGAATTTATTATTAAAATAATTGAGTACTGGGATTGGCGAAAGATTTAGGTAGGTTAGACGATAACATGAAAATATTCAAGGCCGACATCAACCTTCACTTGAAAGATCTAGCATTGGTTACATGTTTGACTAGGGCCGTCTATAAGTTATACCATTATCCTCAAATTTTCCCTGGCTGAAATTATCTTTCTTTCTTCTTTCCCTTTTATTTTGCTTCCTAGTTTTTCCCACAAATTATTAATTATAATTTTTGAAGTACGCTTTGTTTGTCAGAGTCATCATTAATATCATTGTCCAGAATCATCATAATGAGACTGACATATCACACATCCTAAAACAGAAAATTAATTTTGATAGAATTATAAAACAGTAAATTAAAATTTACGAATACTTATCTTTTAAATTATCGTATAGTTGCACATGTGCTATCTAATGAAGTTTTATCATCCTTTTCCTGTAAATACAGCTTAACTCGCATTCGGCCAGAAATGATTTTTTCCCATATATTGATTTTTTGCTCAAAATTATATTCTTTGATGACAATAGAGCTCTTCGACACTAAGAATTTGTTTTAAAATAGTTTACTTTTCTTGGAGTGATTTAGGAATGAAACCACACACGCATCACTGGCTGATAAGTTTAGATTAAGTTACTTTGAATAGTTTTAATCTAAGAACGAAAATACGTTTTATATTTTGATAAACTTGTTTAATCAATTTTATATTTCAAATTTCTATAGCTAATTTTTTATTGTGTACATACATTCTAGTTATTTATTATTCAAGTTGATATTAATTAATAGTATCATATTCCTCAAAACACAAAGGTCTTTGTCGCATTTGCCGCAAATAGTGTGGCCAAACGATGAACAGTTTATGCCAGCCCATCTACGTCTATTGTCTATAGGTCAAACATAATGGTCAACTTTGTCAAAACGTAACGCTTCCGACAACGTTTGATTACGCTTTTTATTTCCTGTTGACTTAGGAGC
This sequence comes from Nephrotoma guestfalica, assembly GCA_963691935.1. Lineage (NCBI taxonomy): Eukaryota > Metazoa > Arthropoda > Insecta > Diptera > Tipulidae > Nephrotoma > Nephrotoma guestfalica. Next base: position 110,700,574 of record OY829915.1, read on the forward strand.
TATGCCATAGTGTACAAAGTAGTAGGTAGCCAATTCACGTCTGAACTCTTTATGGCTAATTGCCTTTTGTATTCTGTGGAATTGCCATGCGTTGTAAATGATCGATGCACCGATCAACCAAGTAAAAATGCAGCTCCACCACCTTTACCCCTTTATATCAATACAACCTGATGTTTTGGCCAATTTTATCCACTCCACACATATATTTATTATAAAAATTAACCACTGTTAACCACCCTGTTTTTTTTGCTGCCACAGAATATCTTTGCACTAGCGAAGCGACACTGGATTTATTCCATAAGAAGATGGTGCCAAACAAAACATTGCATTATTAATCCAATTTTGCCTAATGATTTTCACGAATCGTTCCTGTTGCTTTGTAGCCACAGGATTTTAAATACGCTAATGCTGGAATCCCAGTAAACAGATTATCAAAGTAGAATGAAAGCGGGAGCAGCCTTACATCGGAATCAAAATCATCAAGAATGTTGAAAAATGATGCAATACATTTACCCAAAGCGTTGCTCATATCCCGTATTTTTTCTATGGGTTTTTCCTTGCTATATTTCAAAATGTACTAAGTAACCAGAAGGAGTCCAAAGTGACCAAACTTTGTAACCGAAACGCAGTGGTTTCTCGTTTATAAACTGCTTACATCCGTGACGACCGAAATATCCAAATAACCATGCTTTCATCGTACGACCGGTTTCGTTCAGGATGAAAATGCTTGATCATGTTAGATTTCAAATGATCTGTAATTGGACGAAGCTTCCACATTTCATCAGCACCGTCATTCTTGTCGCTGATTTCAAAATGAAGGAATCGTTATATTTCTTTGAAACGATTTTTTTTCATGTAATCCATTTTGTCTATTTTAATCAAAAATGAAATATTACTAACCAGTGTTTAATTGTCATTAAACACTGGTTAGTAATTGCAGTTCAAGATATGCAATACTGAAATGATGAAACAACAACGCAGGTGTTCTATGCTAATGAACAAATATTGGTGATGTGTAATCACAGATAATTTTCGTTGTGTGAAAATTTGAGCGTAAATGATATTGAAAATGCCAGGTGCTGTCGATACTTGGTTGCAGATTCAATCGAACTAGGCTACAATGAGTGTATATTGTTGCATTTTTTTTTATTTGTTACTTTGCAAAGAGGCGTTGGTCAGGTTGATTTTGATAAACACTCGGTATTTACTCAACTTCGATAAAAAAATGTCCAGTGTTAGCAATGGATACTTGTTTGGTTCTAGGTCTTCATTCCCTGTTGAATAATCGGCACAAATACATATACTTTTGTCCTTTCTTTTGAAAGCTACCAGTGGTGTGGCGAAATCTGTCAAATCAATCGAACTGATTACCCCCAGTGATTGTATTTTCTTGAGCTCACTTTCAGTCGCTTCAGCTACTGAAAAACGCACCGAGCATCTACTGCGAAAGCTTGGCTTTGTTCCCGCCTTCGATGTTAAAGATGCTTTCATCTTGCTACACAAACTCAGTGAATCAATGAAAAGCGACGGAAGTTTTTGCTTTATTAATTCGCCCATTTTTTTTGATTTTCTTTTTCTTAATTTTATGGCAGACGCTTGCAATCAGCACGCAACGCTCCATAGATCTACAACTTCCAACCAATAACTTCCAGTATATGGACGTTCATACTTCAATTTGTTACGTAACACGTACCGACGTCTTCTCAGTCGTGCAATTTCAACCGTGCCGTAATTTGTCCAAGCAAATTAAATGGGTCCTCCGAAACGATCATTGCTTGCTCTTCGCACGTGGCCGATGCTCGCCATCCTAGCTGATTCCAGTTGCTTTCGGAGTTAATCGTCCAGAGAGAGAGAGAGTCTATAAAATTGAATAAGGCGAAGTAATGGTCCAATTTGTCAACGGGCTTGTCTAGCACACTGAGATTCTAACTGTTTTACTGATGAGTCGTCAAATTGAAAATGCAACTTTTCTTCGTTTTTATTGAGTGCTCATTGTGAAATGCGCCCAATGTTACATCTTCGACGAGTCTATATTTTGCCTTGGATCCTTTGGCTATCGTAAATAGTGAACACAAATTTTGCTCATTGCTCTAGGAATTGCGCAAAATTTAACAAATTGAAAGTTTCGATTTTACAAATTTTTCACCACTAACCTCTAGAAGTAGAGTAATATATTTAAATTAAACTATGTATAACTAGTTATTTAAATTTTACTTATCTTATTAAATTTAATTAAACGGATACAGTCGTAATTAATTATAGAATTTAATCGCAATTATTAAACACCAATCTGCGTGAAATGGGACTTATTTTATGAATAAAGGTATTTTTAAAATACGAAACAAATTTGTTTTATAGATTAGTGTAACAGTAGATTTATTGCACATTCTGGCTCCAATCTCTTGTTTGGCTCCTTAACAATAGTTAATTACCTTAATAATAAGTAGCCTAACGGATATTAAAATTCAGATTGATCATCTGTTCCTTTCACTCAGCACTGTCCATCTAGCAACCGTCTCAACTTATTTTGCGGCTCACGAAACTTTCTAGCGTTTAGCATTCTTTATAGCGTTTAGCATTCTTTAGTAAAAAGCCCTGGATTGAACATGTTTTTTCTTCAAGTTTAAGACTTTTTCAAAGTAAGAGTTCCTTAAGTATAGATGCAATTAGTGAAAGAGAGGGTTGAGCAATATTCAGAACCGGTCCTGTGAAAGAAACGTAACTTGAGGCGGTATTATCTATGTTTAAGGAATTACACGGCAGACATGACAGTGGTGTTGGTGATGGTTTGAACAGTTCATTGCAGCTCCTTGCTAAAGTTGTATTTGTATGTTTAATGACGTAATTAATATTGATGTTGCTTCCGGTGATCCTAAACGTAAAATAGAATTTTGCAACCCGCTAATCCGTTTATTGCATCTAGCATCTAAAATAAAAGAATATGTAAAGAAGTATCAAACTATATACAACAATAGTACCTATGTAATCTGAGATATATAAATGTAGAAACATCTTGCAAAGCTTTTATATTAAAAATATCATTGCACTGAGAGAAATTATTGCCCAAAGAGATATACTTTCATAGATTTTTACATATAAAATATATCTCGTTTCGGGACAAGAATATTTTATATCTGTAAAAACGAAAATATATCTAATTTTGTACAACGTTTAGAGACATAAATATATCTCTCTTAGCTCGGTATATAATCCTCAAAGTTTAAACCAAATACTAAATTCGCAATAAAATATATCGATAGCAAATATATGAATTTCCCCAATTTTACATAATTATAACTGGACAAGGTATTTGTAGCGGCCTGTTTCGTCTATAACACAAACAAATTGGTAACCAGCTGAAACCAGATTTGGTGGATGCAATTCAGATTTTTATTGTCTTGTTAACCAAATGCAACCATACTGGATCTATCCAACTTTTACGATCCAGATTGCATTACAAAATTTTGTATATAAATTATACAAAATTTATATTTTTTTCTATTCAGTTTTGGATTTTCGAAGGTGCAGCAGCTCAACAGCACAGCAGCCGAAATTATTATCATTTATTATTTAATAAAGTTTTTTTATAAATTTTTAAAATTTAATTAACTTTTGTTTTTATGTATCATTATTATTTTATTATTAACTTATCCAAAGTGCGGCATTTTCACTTCACATTCGGCTTTTGAGAAGTGAAAATAATGTTAAAATTTTTTTTTATTAAAAAAGTGCATGTGAAGTTTTTTATTTTTATTAAATATTTAAAAAAAAACGACGAGTTTTATGAAATAGTGGCCTAAGCTCCCACCCGTGGTAAGCGCACTATTTTCATAAATCGTCAAAAATCCCCTGGTTGTTTTTTAGAAACGTGTCCATTCCGACACCATTTCTAAAAATTCGTAATCAAAATCCACTTAACATTCAAATATATTTTTTAAGTGCGATTAAATAATATTTAAGTGTGTGAAACCATAAACGTCAAAGCATAAGCAATTCAGTTTGTAAATAAACAAGCATGCTTCATGATGAAAATAATCGGCAGCAACAAGCAAAAGCCGAACCTGAGATAGCAAAGTCAAAACATTTGACAAAGCTACCAGCGTTTTGGGAAACCAATCCAACGTGTTGGTTTTTGACTGCCGAAATTATGTTCGACGCGAACAAAATGATTAGCGACAAACTGAACTTTGCGCATACTGTGCTATCTCTCTCGGCAACACAGGCGGAGAAGATCAATTACATTTTAGAAGATCCTCCAAGCCAAGATAGATACCAGTCAATCAAACGAATACTAATTGATCGCTACTCCATTTCCGAGGAGCATAAATTAGAAACAATACTCAGCACAATCGAAATAAACGATCAAAATCCATCGGACATGTTACTCCAAATTAAACCGTTAACCGGCAAAAATTTCACGGCCAATATCATTATAAAACTATGGATCAGGCAACTCCCTGATTACATACAAACAGCGTTGATCCCGCAACAGGACAAACCTGAAGAGGAACTCGCTAGTATTGCCGACAAATTATACGAATTAGTTGGCACTCGAACTCACAATTTCAGTTCGATTAATCGCGACACGCGAACTAATAACTCAAAAATACACGCGCCAAGTACAAGCAATATCCATCTCAAGAATATGCTTGAACAAATTAACGATAGGTTAATTAGGCAAGAGAATATTTCACACGCACAGCGACAATCTTCGCGTTCACAATCGCCCTGGAGACAAATAACTCCCCCTTACGAATCGCAATCTCCACCAACACAGGGAAGTTTCATTCGCAAACGCAACCAACAATCGCCTAGATATCAATTTCCACACAACTGGTATTGGTATCACGACAAATTTGGCCACGCAGCATCAAAATGCAATCAATCATGCACTTTTGCTAAACAACAAACAGGGTCCGCAAATCGGTTCCCTAAACCATTAAGTCTTAAGGTCGCAGCGGCAGACTTAAGACAAGCGCAACACAGCCGCTTATTTATTCGGGATTCAGAAAATAATATCAAGTTTCTCATTGATACCGGCGCTGATTTAAGCGTAATCCCGTGCCACAAATATTATCGCTACGGAACAAATCGCAATTCCGATTTAGTTCTGTCAGCAGCAAATGGTACCACAATAAATACTTTCGGTACCAAATTACTCAACGTTGACATTGGACTAAGACGTTCTTTTAAACACGCATTTATTCTTGCCAATGTCAACCGCCCCATCATCGACGCGGATTTCCTAACGAAATTCGGTTTGTTAGTGGATCTGAAAAATCGCAAATTGATTGATCCATCCACTAAGCTTTGTATCAACACAACATCAGCACTCGTTGATACACCAACACCATTGTTTTACATAATCGGCAATGGCTATGGAGCATTGTTAAAGAAATTTCCTTCTTTAACAGCTCCACCGAAGTACAACTCTCCGGTAAGGCACAATGTAGTACACCACATCGTGACTACAGGCCATTTACCATTTGCGAGACCACGTAAACTTGATCTAATTCGGCATAAAGCGGCATTCCTAGAATTCCAACACATGGTGGAACTAGGAATCTGCCGACCTTCTTCTTCAGCAATATCATGTCCATTACACATGGTGAAGATGGGACAACGACTGGAGACCATGTGGGGACTATAGAAGGCTTAACGCTGTCACAATTCCTAACCGTTATCCTATGCCCCACATACAAAACTTTTCCATGCAGTTACATGGATGCTCAATTTTTTAAAAAATCGATCTCGTCAGAGCGTACCATTTAATACCAATAGCTTCTGACGACATACATAAAACCGCAATTACCACACCATTTGGCTTATTCGAATTCACCCGAATGCCATTTGGACTCAGAAATGCTGCGCAATCATTCCAGCGTTTCATCAACGAAATTGTGAGAGATCTTGATTTCGTTTTTGTTTATATTGACGACATTCTCGTAGCATCTAGAGACGAGAAGCAACACTTACTCCATTTGGAACAACTCTTCCAAAAATTATCAGATTATGGTGTCAATATTAACACAGCAAAATGTGTGTTTGGGACAAGCAACCTTGACTTCCTCAGTCACAAAATTACTCCTAATGGCATTCTGCCGTCCGAAGGACGAATTAAAGCAATTAGAGAATTCCCAGCACCACAAAGCTTTAAGCAAATTCAACAATTTGTCGGTATGGTTAACTACTACCACCGATTCATTCCAAAACTCGCTGAGATACTTGCCCCAATTCACTCACAATTGACAATACTTCTCAAGAAACCCAAAACGCCTCAACATTTTTCTTGGCCTAAAGAATGTAAAAATGCATTCCTTCAGCTCAAGAACAGCTTAGAATATATTGCTCTTTTAGCGCATCCGCTAAATGCAACAAAATATAGCATCACTACTGATGCATCTAACACAGCTATAGGCGCGGTCTTACAGCAATTAAATAAAGACACTTGGGAACCTCTTGGATTTTTCTCCAAGAAATTATCAGATGCCGAAAGAAAATATTCTGCATTTGATCGCGAATTGCTTGCAATTTTCCAAGCAATTAAACACTTTCGCTATTTTGTCGAAGGTCGGGAATTCACTATTTTCACCGACCACAAACCGCTTACTAGAGCAATTACCTCTAAAGCGGAGCGGAACCCAAGGCAAGCTTGTCACTTAGATTATGTCTCTCAGTTTACGACAGACATACAGCACATACAAGGTAAAGACAATGTGGTCGCCGATACACTTTCTCGGATTTCTGACCACGAGCTTGCCTCCGCAGCAACTCGCTACGACATCACAACTATTGCAAAAGCACAAGCTTGCGATCAAGAACTACAAGACTTACTCTCTAGTTCTACAAATCGGCGCTTTTCTAAGTGGAAGTTAGATAAACTTTCATTAGCCGATTTAACAGTTTATTGTGAAATAACTACAGGCACCAATCGCCCGTACATTCCAGAGTCATTACGTCGAACAATTTTCGACACTCTGCATAATATTTCACATCCAAGTGTACGAGCAACTCGCAAACTCGTCACTTCTAAATACTTTTGGCCTAGTATGAATAAAGATTTAACCCTGTGGGCGAAATCTAGTTTATCATGCCAAAAATGTAAAGTGCAACGGCACACCAAATCACCTCACGGGAATTTCCAAATTCCACCAGGTAGATTTGAACATATCCATGTAGATATTGTTGGACCACTTCCACCATCTAATGGATTTACATACATTTTAACCTGCGTTGATCAATTTACGCGGTGGCCTGAAGCTTACTGTATAAAAGACATCTCCGCATCAACAATAGCAAAAACGCTCGTCGAAAACTACATCTCTAGATTCGGCGTTCCGGTCAAAATTACGACCGACCAAGGCACACAGTTCGAATCTAAGCTATTCGCTGAGCTTATGCAACTCTTAGGCTCACATCGAATACGAACAACTGCCTATCACCCACAAGCAAACGGTATGGTTGAGCGCTTCCATCGCCAACTTAAAACAGCTCTCAAAGCTCGTGCAAATACCGTTAACTGGAGTTCAGAGATCCCAATCATATTGTTGGGAATCCGAGCGACAGTCAAAGATGACCTAAAATGTTTACCAGCAGAACTGGTGTACGGTCAAACGATCAAATTACCTGGGGAATTCTTTGTGGAACACCCACTTACACCCCAAGTAACCACTGACACAGTGATTGATCAATTGCGCTCCACGAAGAACAACCTCATCCCAACGGACACGCGCAAAACCAATCAAAGCGACATATTCGTACCAAAGTCACTGCAAACTTGTGACTACGTTTTCGTACGAATAGATAAAGTTCGCACTGGCCTCACACCACCATATGAAGGCCCATACAAAGTGATACGACGACTTCGTAAGCACTTTGTATTGCAAATCAGAGACACACATATTTCTGTCTCTATTGATAGACTCAAACCAGTCTATGGAATACTGAGTTCACCCGATCAAATATCGGGAGTGAAGAAAACTGTCCGCATTTTCGGGTAACACATTCTTCACCCAACTCAAACATTAAACTCCAACTCAAAAGTTCCAACCACAATCGCTGGTGGACATGAAGACAATATTTTTCTTATGACGATCATACATCGTCACAATGATACATTAGCTATCATCAATTTTCGCTGGTAAACAATTACATCACCACTACTATTATAATGAAAATACCTCATTATAATAGTACAATTCCCAAAACTCCATCCACATTTGCTGGTGGACACAAAAACCTACAAAATGGGGGACTTTTTCACTGAGGAGGGAGTGATGTAGCGGCCTGTTTCTTCAACTACAAGAAACACCGCACAATATACAAACGGACAATTCTCCGTAGACTGAATTATTTATTAACGGACAATTCTCCGTATAAATAATTATATTCCAAATGAATATGCAACAACAGTCTTGTAACATAAAATCGGTACACACAACAAAAACAATTTTGTACACAAAACAAAATTAGTAAATTTCATTATCATGCCGATTTTCATATCAATAAAAATCGTTACCAATAATAACTTATCATTGAAACGAACAGTATTGCAATCGTATCATAGATGCCACCATCCTTTTTGTGATAACCAAGACACAAGAATATTTAAATTAAACGATGGCACGGTAGTTATTAAAATTGTATTATAGATGCTCCCCATCATCATTAAATAATTGTGATAACCAATGACACAATCATTTAGTAACCAGCTGAAACCAGATTTGGTGGATGCAATTCAGATTTTTATTGTCTTGTTAACCAAATGCAACCATACTGGATCTATCCAACTTTTACGATCCAGATTGCATTACAAAATTTTGTATATAAATTATACAAAATTTATATTTTTTTCTATTCAGTTTTGGATTTTCGAAGGTGCAGCAGCTCAACAGCACAGCAGCCGAAATTATTATCATTTATTATTTAATAAAGTTTTTTTATAAATTTTTAAAATTTAATTAACTTTTGTTTTTATGTATCATTATTATTTTATTATTAATTTATCCAAAGTGCGGCATTTTCATTTCACATTCGGCTTTCCAACATCAACATATTTTACTTGTTAAAAAAAGTTGTATGTTCATCTTAAATTCAATATTAAATTTAACCATTTAAAATGTCTTACACATTCAGTTTGGATGTTTTTATACCTCAACTGAATGTGACATTTATAATTTTTATTTTTTTATGATTAATTTTAATATTTGTCCATTAATTCATTGGTTCAATCCAAACCAATACAAAAATGTATTGTCTCAGATCGATAAGTCATATTTCAATCTGATCCATCAGAACTCTGGTTCAGTGTTGCCAGGTCGTGGGAATTTTTCCCTTTTGAGGGAAATTTGACTTTCGTGCGGGATGAAAAGAGACGAGGGAAAAATGCAGGAAAATTGGTTTAAATTGAACAAAAAGTAAAAAAAAAAAAATTTCTATAATATGTATGTATATAATACAACTTTCAATTTCAACCCGAAGAAAAACTACCATAAAAAACCGTACTACTAAAACGTAATACAAATCATGGTTAACTGGGATAATATAGTATGTGCATCAGTGCATACATATTTTCGGTTTGCAGGGCTGTGCTTTCACGTTTTATCGTTTGACAGATTGCTATGTTCTTCGATACTAAACTAAACAGGTAAGTGAAATTTTGTTTAGCACAATAAAAATTATATTTCACACATATTTCAAACAACTTACTTGTTTCTTTTAATATAGCCTATTAATTTTGATATGAAATACAGAAAAATAAACCCAAATTGCATAATAAAAAACGATTATTAAGTATAATTTTTACATTTTATGCAAGTCCTCCATAACCTTAAAATTTTTATACAGTGACATGAAAATTGTAAGTAAAATAATTTGTCAAGTATAATATAGTTTAAAATAAAATGTTTCTTTATAGTTTCAAGGATGTGTGCAAGTGCAGCTACAAAAATAATTTCATCAAGCTCGTCTAGTGACGATAAAGGCAATAGTAATGACGATCGCGATGAATATACAACACCTGTGAAAAAATCGAAAAAGAAACAAATCCTGGTAAATAGAAAAAAAAAATTTCAGGAGGTTTGGCTAAACGATTACAAATTCAAGCACTGGCTTTTACCGGTAAAAGAAGATGCATACAAGGCTTATTGTAAAGCCTGCAAAACGAATCTTGTATGTGGAGCCAGCGAATTAAATAAACATTCACAGTCAAAAAATCATAAAATTAATTTTGAAAATATGCAGCATACTCCTTCAATAAATTTGTTTCTCGGCAGTAGCTCAAATCATAAAAAATCTGTTAAGTATGCAGAATTGAAACTTGCGAGCTTTTTTGCGGAACATAACGTCTCGCTTCATGTTATCGATCATTTAACTCCACTGCTTAAACAAATTGCCCCAGATTCAAAAATTCTTGGTGACATTCACATGGGCCGGACGAAAATCGGCAACATACTATCGCAGGTATTGGCGAAAGCACAAGATGAAGATTTGGTGGCTATGTTACAGAATAACGAATTTTCAATATTCTTGGACGAATCGACTGACATTGCCAATTTAAAGAATATTTGCATTCTAGTAAGATACGTGAACAATTTTAAGGTCGTTACACAATTGTTGGAGCTCGTTAATATAGATGCGGTAGACTGCTCAGCAATTAAAATGTTTGAAAAAATCAAATATTGTTTTGATAAAAGAAATATTAGCTTGAACAACATCATCTCTATGGCATCGGACAACGCATCCGTAATGATCGGAGTAAAAAATTCCGTTTTTACTTTACTTCAGGAAGAAATTGGCAATCACCATGAAGTAATTTTATTAAAATGCATTTGTCATTCGTCAGCACTTGTATTAAAATCTGCCATGACTAAGATTCCGGATCGAGTCGAAAAATTTATCAAAAACTGCGGGAGTTATATGTCCGAGAGCCCAAAAAGTTGTGCGGTTCTAAAAGAATTTCAAGAGTATTTTGAAACGGCCCAAATTAAAATTTCAAGCATTGCGGCTACACGGTGGCTATCTATGCATCCTTGTATAGTAAAAATTTTAGATAATTGGTTGGTGCTAAAACATTTTTTTATGCATGATGCTACATTGACGCATCGAAAGAAAGCCCAGAACATTTTAGAGGAATTTGAAAACGTGGAAACAAAGGCTTATTTATTATTTTTAAAAAATATTATTGTGTATTTCAACCGCTTTAATGCGCTTTTCCAGAGCGAAACCGTTCTTATACACAAGCTTTATCAAGAATCTAAAAATATTCTGGTTATTATTGCCAGATATATTCTAAAGCCTGAAATTGTTCAGCTAATTTCTACTGGGAAATTATTCAATTATGCTGTTTTAGCCAATGCCAACAATATATTAAATGTGAGCGATATTGAATTCGATGCAGAGTTTACACAATATATTAATGAATGTTTAGATGAGAATCAACGGAAAGAAGTCAAATACAACTGTGCGAAATTTGTACAAATTTGCATAGAAAAAATTATGGAGAAATTTCCGATCAACAATATTTTTTTTAAAAGTTTGGAATTTATAAGTCCCCAAGTGGCTCTTTACATCCCCAATAGAAATGATTCTAGAACGTTAACAGTAATATCGAAATTTGTAAAATGTGACATATATAAGTTAGAGGACGAATGGAGGGATATTCCGTTGCAATTTTCAGAAACAGAAAAAAAAACTCTAATCGAATTGGATGTCGCAGAATTTTGGAAGGTCGTCAGCACCAAAAAGGCCCTAAATGGAGAGTTGCTGTTCCCCAATTTAATTAAATTGGTAAAGTTTACCTTATCGTTACCACATTCCAACGCAGATGCGGAAAGAATATTTTCGATGGTAACGGACATTAAATCTAAGAAAAGAAATAGACTTGGCGAGGAAACTTTAAATGCATTGTGCGTATTTAAATCAGCGTTAAAAGGCCAAGAAAAAAATTGTTTAAGTTTCGAACCTGAAGAACGGCATTATTGCTTATGTAGTTACAAGAATCTTTACGCTTAAATTATTAGATATTAGTTCAACAAAAGTACAAACGAATGTCGGTTGATAATTAATATTTTTAAATTATTATTATTTTATAATATTTTAAGTTTTACTAAAATAATTTTTTGTTATTTTTTGTGTTATCAATGAATGTGATATTTATTTTTTTGTTAAATAATTTTACAACAATTTATTTTGCCTTATTTCTGTATATAGATGTAGAGCTACGGCTACCTTGAAATGCTACAATTAATAAAAATAGCTTTCTGTTTTGAAATGTTGTCCATTATTTGTTTTGGAATTTTCACAATAAAAAATTTAAATTTAATTGTGGGAAAAATGTGGGAAATTTTGGATACTCCTTGAGGGGAGAAAAGGGAAAATTTACTATTCTTGTGGGATTTTGGTTTTTCAAAACCTGGCAACACTGCTCTGGTTAGATTAGAGTTCGTCTTACAAAAATTTAAATTCGCGATATATATTTCTCATGTGCATATTGAGCTAGTGAATTTGATATTTATGACTAAAATTAAAAAATAATATGTAACTTTTAGAAATAGAAATTATTTCCCACATCACAATAAATATGCTTTACCGCGAATATATTTTATTTGGACTTGGTTAAAATATTTATCTCTGTTACGCATAAAGTGTAGAACTGAAATAGCTAAATATACACTTATAAAACAGATACAAATATTGCAAATGTAGGAATTTGAATACCTCATTGTAATAAAATTCACGAGATATGCATTTTGAAGCGATTAGGCTGTTTGAGATATATTTTTTATCGAACTTGGTTAAGTTTAATGTGTATAATGCTTCTAAATTTATTTCCAAATCAGTCAAATGTTGCAGATAAATCAATATATCTATATCGAAAATATTTTTTTTTCAGTGTGGAGTTGCCATAATGCAAATGTGTAATCGGGTTTTACTGGACGACTGGCGCGGCAGTGTTACCTGTTTTTTACCTTTCTTTGTTAAAAGGTAATTTTTGAATGTACTTCCCACTGAATTTATATTTACCTTTCCTTTCTGTCTTCGAAGGATTATCTTGAGAAAGGATAGCCCGCGAGTTGATAGAAGTTGTATAGCGATGACTTAGTGTAATACTAAATTAAGCGCACAGGTATGAGTCAGTTTCTATCTGCATCCTCTCGACTATTCTGTTTGTTTTATTTCAATAGAAGTCTCATCCGCCTCTCAGACAAATTTACTAGTATGATAGTTTGCTTAAAAAGTACTAGTTTCGAATTGAAATTAATGAAACTCATGAAACCGAGTATCCCTGAAATTCCTCAGTTTAAAATACAGACTCACAGGACCAGGTAATCCTGAAGTTCAGAGTGCTGCTTTTGAAGTAGTTTACTTTAAAACCACTATTTTCAGAAGTTTCAAACCACGGGTGGTTGGGGTCATCAGTTTAACCAGGGTCATCAATTTAACATTATAATATTTTATTATTAAATATATTTTTTATTTATTAATAATTTAAACTTTTAATTAAATAAAATATTTTTATTTATAATTTGAAATGCCGGACGATTTGCGTGGCCCGTGGTTTGTTCTCGTCATAAATAAACAACCTTTTAAATTTTGGTGGTCGTACCGCTCCCCTAAGACGTCCAAACGGAGCACAACTTAAACTCTTTCGCTGATTGATACTTTACTTGGCGGCTAGTTGAGACGATACAGTCGTGTCGCTTTGTGTTTTCACGTGAGCGTCAATGTTCGTCGTGTTCTTTGTCACAAAGTGATAAGTGATGAGCTAGTGATGTGGTTGTGAAATTATAGATTTGCGACAGCTACATTAGAAATCAGGAAATTAACTAAAAATAATACATTTTACTAAACTAAAGAATTATATTTTTTTATTGAAATCTGTTTTTTCTGGTACTTAGTAAAAAACCTTTTTTATGTCAAAAGTAATATGGAAAATTATTCCCAATTTATTTTATTCTTCTAAAAAACTGTGATTATCTTTTTAAACAGAAATTATGTTCTCAGGGAAAAGCAAATTGTGTCACAGCAATCATTAAATTTAGCGTAAGAGTTATTTGATCTGAGCAAAAATCTATAGAGAGTAGAAAACGTGTTAAAACAGTTTTGCTAATTAAGGAACCTTGTTTAGGGGAAATCGACACTCCGGAAGAGTGAGGTTTCCGGTTGTAAATATATAGCTTAATTAGTTAGGATGATAATTATATTTAAAATGTTCACGTAATTTGTGAGGTTTGACAGGTTTCGGTAAAGTAGAGATTTCAAAACGTTCAAGTTTTTGCAATTATCCGACGTAATTCGGAGAAATGCATGTTTTGCGTTTACCATAAATTCGGATGGTCATAAGCTTTAGGGAAGATAACTTCTTGATGTATTGGGGTGGGAATTCAAAATGGTTATTTGAGCTTTTATTGAAAATGTAGTTCCCTTTGATGGATTCTGGATTTCAGCAGGCATCAAACATAATTCTTCAGAGGACTTTATATTTACTATTTTCATAAAATGACAGTACTTTTTATTCGGGAATTATTGTGATGATTTAATCTAAATAGGGTTTTCACTAAAACCACGCCATATATACACTTCCCTAAAAATATTTTATAAGTTGATGCAAATAACCAGACTCCTGCTTCCCCATTCATCATCGTCGCTTTTAATCTTTAAGCTAACACCAGCAACTATTATTGATGACCGATTCAATTTAATTTCCCAATTCAACGAGAAAAAAAAAATCAATTTCACTTTTATGTTTCTTTTATTTAGCACAAGAAAATTATTTACTTCATGTTTATATGAAAAACTTTTTATGTCATTTCCTTTTATCAGCTAATTCAGCGTTTGCAGAGTAATAACAACGAGTGAAACAAAACTTCAAAATGAAATGATTAAATAAGTGTTAGTTCGAAACTGCAGATCAGATTATAAAAAGAAAGTTTTGGAGATTTTTTTGTGTAAATTTGTTTTTGTTGTTGTTTATCAAAAGCAGAGTGGAAAATTTTCAAGTGATTATATTAGGATTTTTATTTCGATGGTATACGAATACATTTTTTAAAAAGACTTCTTTCTGTGCGTTGTTTAAGTTGTTGAACTGGAAAATTTTATTATTCAATCTTGTAGAGCTTTCATGTGGAAAAAGCACACCATTTCCTTTTGTGTATACAGTTTTTGATATTTTACATACACATAACATAGATGGAGATGAGAAATATGATTGATATAAAAACCGAAATTGAAAAATCGAGGATTAATCGATGTACTCAAATAAAAGTATATCCGGTTTGGAATGGGTACGTGTTCTGGAAATTCTAATTTTAATTTTAAAAGCATATTTGCAGTATTTTTGTACATAATGAAAAAGTAAATTATTTTTCTGTAATTTTGGTGTAGAAGTGGTCTCTAGAAAATCTCTGTATTTATCAGGGAGAAGTGCGATATCGTATAAATCCAGTATAATGGTGCTGCACAATAATAAAATATCGCTCGTGTATCTACATTTGCATATAAAATACGTATCGATATTTTACCGATTTGCTTATACGTTAGTCAATAATTTATTATATATGTATGTAGTGTTGTTGAAGCTCCCAACCAACTTTGCACTCGTATGTGGATAAATAATATTATTACTGTATTATAATTTAATTCTTTTTTTATCTTAAGTCCACAAAACAAAACAAAAAAGTATTCGTGGATATTTAAACATGTAAAATATCCAATTATTTTTAATGACATAAAACAACATAGAGAAAATTTTCCAACATAAAACGAGAAATAGCTCGTATTTGGATTATATAGGAAATTTTTATTGGTATGAAGAAGTGTGTTGTATTGTGTATGGGAAATACTCGACTGTGAAACGGGAAAAATATGTATTCTCCTATATATGTGTTGTAGTACAACTGGACATAAAAAATAGATCGTTTTAATTGATTTCGTTAAGTTAATCCAATTAAGCAAAAGGATTATTTTGTGCTTTTTCCAAGCTTTTTATAATATTTTTTAATTTTTTTTGTGTTTGGTTGCTGATGCTGTTTGTTGTATGTACTCGTGTATGTAAACACGGAAACCAAATATTACATCACAATCAAAGTATTTAACGTTTGCTTGCATACGTTACTCCTTTTGTTCTTTTCCGTTCATTTTTGATTCAGATTTTTTTGCAGAAGAATGTGGCGCATCGAGAAACAGAATAATTATTATTTGTATTGAGGTAAATGGATATGTAATACATTCTAAATATTTTGTCATGTTCGTACATGGATTTATTGTTTTATGATTTTTAATCCATATGTGTGGTAGTGATGGTGCTTTGTTGGCTCGAAAAAATGCACTTTGTTTGCGTAAGATTATAATTTGTGATATGGAATCACTGTTAAACTCAAAATCTGCCAATTTTAGCTGTGATATGAGTCTGCGCGAATACCAGCAATGTTTATGTCATAAAGCTGTGGGAGTTCCGTGAAATTTATATAACCTGACTATAGAGACTAAGAAAACTAAGGCCTTTAATATAAATTTCAAATGGAAATAGCTCAGTTTTAATAATCATGACATAAACATGTCATTAACATTAAATTGAAAATATTTTACAAGTAGTTCAACACTGAAGAGATAATTCGCTTTAATTGCGATTTAACTTGCCAAAAAACAGTATGTATGTCAACAATAAATATATCTAAAAACGCAGAAGAATTTAAGCACTAGTTAAAATTATTATTATTTTTATTTATCAAATTTAAATTACATAACCTGCTTGAACAAAATTTATATTTTTACCAAAACCTTAGACAGTAGTGAAGGCCATAACTTGTCCCTGAAAAAGTGTTGTTCACGATTCGAATTAAACTTATTTTTGAAGTATTTACATATTAACACTTTTAGGTTTTGATCTAAAGTAACAATTAACAGAACAAACAATAGATGTCGATAATGCCAAATCAAGAGACAATTATTTATTTGAAAAAAAAAACAAAAAAAAAAGAATTGCTGGTAAGCAAGATCCAGTAATTAGGGCAGATCCTTTATTTACAACCTATGACTAAGTAAAGTAATTAAATCCGTCAAAATTATAGACCGAAAACCACGGCACGTAATGTATGTACCATAGAGACTTTCTAAATGCCATAAACCACATCCAAAAGTAATTTTCGCTTATTAACGGAGAAATTTAGAAACAGAAACTCAAAGTTTGGAACGTGTGAAGAAGACGCTCGTTAATTGGAAATATTCCCTAGTAGTTTAAACCAACAAAATTAATCAAATTGAATCTAGTAAAAAAGTGAGCAGATATCACGAAACGTGGCATACTCAAACACAAAAATTACTTGAAAAAATAATGTATTTAAATAAATAGTGTCCTAATAACCCCGAGTGTCAAAATCTTAACTGAAAAAAGGCAACGGAAAACTAAGTACTCGTAACAGGAACTTGTCTATTGTGAAATACCAAAACTAAATCGATCATACGAAACCCAATTGTCATATTTTGTTTACTGTCTAGGAAAAACACGCACATCTACTAGGCTTACTATTGACTGATGATCAGAATACAACGTGTAATTCTTGTTAAACTGGTTATAAAAATACCTAAATCCCCATATCATTATTAGGTGAAAATGTTAGTCTTTGCCATTTGTTTTGGGGCCAAAGCACTGCTACAGGTCCAAATCTTACACTGAAAAAAAAAATATTCTCGATATAGATATATTGACCTATCTGCAACATTTGACTGATTTGGAAATAAATTTAGAAGCATGTGTATTAAAATTAACCAAGTTCGATAAAAAATATATCTCAAACAGCCTAATCGCTTCAAAATGCATATCTTCTGAATTTTATTACAATGAGGTATTCAAATTCCTACATTTGCAATATTTTTATCTGTTTTATAAGTGCATATTTAGCTATTTCAGTTCTACACTTTATGTGTAACAGAAATAAATATTTTAACCAAGTCCAAATAAAATATATCGCGGTAAAGCATATTTATTGTGATGTGGGAAATAATTTCTATTTCTAAAAGTTACATATTATTTTTTAATTTTAGTCATACATATCAAATTCACTAGCTCAATATGCACATGAGAAATCTACATCTCGAATTATAAATTTTTTTAAGACGAACTCTTCTCTAACCAGAGTTCTAATAGATCAGATTAAGATATGACTTATCTGATCTGAGACAATAAATTTTCGTATTGGATTTGGATTGAACCAATGAAGTAATGGACAAATTATTACAAACAACAAAAAAAATAAAAAATTATTAATGTCACATTCAGTTGAGTTATAAAAACATCCAAACTGAATGTGTAAGACATCTTAAATGGCTAAATAAAATATTGAATTTAAGATGAACATAAAACTTTGTTTAACAAGTAAAATATCCCTTGTCCAGTTATATTATGTAAAATTGTGGAAATTCATATATTTGCTATCGATATATTTTATTGCGAATTTAGTATTTGATTTAGCTTTGAGGATTATATTCCGAGCTAAGAGAGATCTGTTTATGTCTATAAACGTTATACAAAAGTAGATCTATTTTTCGTTTTTACAGATATAAAACCTTCTTGTCCCGAAAATTTTATATCTAAAAATCTATGAAACTATATCTCTGTGGGCAATAATTTCTCTCAGTGTATGCAATGCACTTTCGACGTGCCGCCTTAGTAGAAGAATTTATGGTTACTGACGTTTTTCTCGCAGTTGGAAATTACTTATTCCCTAAACTATTTTGCGACGTTTAGGATTTTATTTATTTTACAAAAATAATTTCATTTTCTACTACGCATTCCTAGCTATTTTTGAACTTATTGCAATGCCTAAAGCATGTCATTCTTTCATTGAAATTTATTTATATTCGTTGCCATCGACAGCGTGCCTAAGGTTCGTTGCACACTTGAACTATGCTAACCGAGATAACTTAGCTGTAGTTATATAGAATAGGTATATTAATTTATTCCACTACACATTTCAGCTAAATTAGTTCCAGGACCAATTCTTCTACACACAGCGCACGTACAAAAATTTGTTTGTTGTATTTTAAATCCGATTCTACTGACGAAGAATTTGAAGAAAATATGTTGCTGATATGTTTATCACGGCAAAGAGAAATAAATTTGATGTGCACCATTTTTATCGAAACGATTAATCTATGGTAAGTTTCATTGCTTCTTACTAGATTTGTCAGACAAAGAATTTTTTATGTACTTACGGTTATCAAGAGACTAATTTAATGAAATCCATGAAATCATATAAAATTATATTGAAGCTAGTTTAGAATGATAATACACGTACACATATTTTATTATTTTATCTCAAATATGTTGTATTAATTGTATTGTTGCCATTCACTTCTTGCCGCACTCTATAGTATAAATGAGCTTGAACGCCATATGGAAGAAAGCTTGCAAGAAGTAAATTTGTTTTTGAAAAGAATCTATGTCCGATAATCAAAATTGCTTTTATGTCTGCTTTTTTCATTCAAAATTTGTAATTTCTAATACACAAATAAATAAATAGTAATTACATACACTATTCTTCATTTGAATATCAAACATACATACTAGCCGTTTGCATTTAATCGTACAAGTATGAATATATATACGATGGTGATATCCATGATGTTGATTTTTAAAATTTAATTTACAAATTTCATATTTTGTATATACACAATATCTAATGCAAACCACACCAAAAACCAAATATTTCAAAAATTACAATCAAATCAAACGAAAGCACACAACAAACAAAATATAAATAAAATAAAAGCAGACAGAATTCACATAAAAATAAAATAAAAAGCGAACGAGATATCAAAAACGAAAAGCTTTAAAAAAATCAAATTGAGATAAATAAATACCAATTTCTGTTTATTAACTTGAGAGCTAGAGATAATATCAATTTGTATGATTTTCATTTGAATATTTTCCACTCGTTTTGTTTTTTCCTCAAAATTTTCCTAGAAAATGCCAACAACAACAGTAACAAACAGCGACAGTATTTGTTATTATTATTGTTGGATCACTCAACTGAAATACAGATTAGCTTAATCGAAATAATAAAGGCAAACATCTAAAAACTCGCTTTGTAGTTGTATTTGTGTATATCGGATGTATTTTTGTAAACGTATAGGAAAACCATTGGATTTCTGCTTGTGTTTCGTACGAAAAATAAATATCGTCATCATTGAAACGAGACGATCTAGATTAGGTGCACTTATATAAACCATATTGTACTGGTCCAAAATATTAATTGACACTCCTATATATACGTTATAACTACTTTGCCTGTCTATTGCACCGTCTAAATAATGTCGGCTAATCTATTTTCACCGATTTTTCAGTAGATAAAATAGCATTTTCTTTCTAAATAATCATCATTCTTTAATTTCCTTACCTATGTATGTACCATGTTCCTAAGGCATGTATGTACAGGGTTTCTTGCATTAACTATCCAATCTATGTAAGTAGGCTATGCAAAAATTACCATGATCAGAATTACGTGTGATTTTGTTATACTTAAAATGGAAGCGAAACATCTATGTAGGTGAGGTTACCAAGACGTTGGAATGGAAGCTTGATTTTGAACTAATGAAACTTGTGAGGAAGCTTACATTCCAACGTCTTGGTAATCTCACCTAGATGTAAAAGCAATATCTGGCTATCAACCAGAACAACCCAAATTTCATATATAAATCGCATGGATGCGTTAAATACAATAAAATTCGAGATTACGAAGGGGTTGACAATTGCGTAGCGAAACATAATAATTCGCTCAAGCATTGTGATTATACTTTACACGTAAGTGCGAAGTATTTTCAATATTTTTGTAATTTGGTCATTGCAGTCTGACGAGACGACCGATTTTTTCAAATTAAAAAAAAATCAAGTTTCATTAGTTCAAAACCAAAGCAATATCTAGCTATCAACCAGAACAACCCAAATTTGGGAAGCGAAACGTGAACTTGTTTTAAAATTGCATCAACCTTTTATAAAACATTATATTTTTAAAATTCTGCAGTCTATTGGTATAAAACGCCAAATCATATGCCAAACATTAAAAATATTAAAGGATATAGGTACGGTATAAAACACATACCGAGGGTTTCAAGAAGTGGACAAGCAAAAAGCCTACAAAAAACAAAAATACTGGATTAACTGAGGCTCAGAAAAAAACTAGAATCGTAAAATTTAAGATGTTACTTACTTGACACGATAGTGATGAAATTTTATTTTCAGGTAAAAATATGTTCGTGCTACAAGATCATACCATAACATAACAAGCAGAATATTTTCTGGAAAAGATTGGAATTGATGAATTAAATTATAAATATTTCGATAATTATTCGAAATAAAAAAAAACTTTATTATATTATTCAAAATTAGTATTTTAAATAATATAATAAAGTTTTTTGGATGTTTATGAGTTGTGGTTGTTTTAACTCTTTCGATGGGACAGCTAATCTGAAAATCCATGCAATTTGTATCTGTTAAAGCTAACACACGTTTGTCTTCGTCGGCTTGGGACCAAATGTTTTTTTTACTTACCGGAGGTATTTAATAAATTCAGTAAATCTATGTATATGAAATAACGGAAATAGGAATTTTTTATTTTGTTCTAAGTCTACCGACAAAACTAAATTCATACAAATCAATCGTTTCATTTAGGTTTTGTAAGTATGGGTAGTAGAATAGAATCAGGCACGATACGAGGATAGGGCAATTTAACTTTCTTCTATGCACTACTTATAATAAATGAGCTTGTGCTCAAAATAAGAATTGAATCTCACAAAATTATTTGTATTTAATGTTTGTACATATGCATGTATTGCTAAATAATTAAATAGTGATTTAATGAACACGGCGGTACGAGTACCACCTGCCAGAAATTTCGAACCGCAAGATTGCGTTTATTACCAAATTAAAATCACAGCACGATTGTTCACTATTTCCGGCTTTTTAAAATTTTCAAAACACGTGTTTATTATATCACACAGAAATTAAATGAAACAATTGATGTCCATTAATTTTTTTATTGTCGGTTTAGTCTACCGGAATAGAGGCATTAAAAATCAAAATAAAAAATTTCTACTACCGTTATTTCATATATGTAGATCTACCGAACTTTTTGAATACACCCATCGTATATTCTCGTTTTCATTTTGTGTTTTTATAATCTAGTTGACTTTCAGTCTTTTTAGCTTTCAGTAACAGAGTTTGTTTTTTAGATATGGTGTGGTGGTATTCGTTTAAATTTCAGTGCTCGGTCGTTTTATCATCATTATCGAAGTTTACGTCTTCATTTTGTTTATCAATTATTTTTCTATTGCTATCATAACCTACTGCCTACAATTGATCAGTATTTCACTGATTTCGTTCAAATATCAAAAATAAATTATTTGGTGACACAAAAGGACTAGAAACACCACAATTTTCAAATCTAGCAGGCTGGCAGGAGATATAAAAATAGAAAGAGAGGCAAATTTTACTCTAGAGAAACGGAAAATAAACGATAAATTACCAAAAACGGCGATGTTAGAACATCCCAGCACAGCTGACGTAATTCGTTTAAATGCTGATATTTAGATTTTCTTGACTTTTAAATAAAAAACCTGATGATTATAAAACCAAAAACTAAAATAGTAAAGAATTATGATGACATTTGATTTTTGTCATTGGACGAGAATTGGATTGTACTATTTTAATTGGATTGTAAGATGTACATATTTTGAAGAATGTTTCGAAATTTGGTTTGGTTATGATCTCGGATATTTCAAAACCAATAAAATTTAATTTGGTTGCAAGTTTATATTGTTAATTTTATAAATATTGCGAATGATGTTCTCGAATTTAATTATAATTAATTTGGTTATATAATTTGGTTTGTTCAATCACATTGTAAATCTAACACAAATTTTAGAGGAATTTTTTATATTTTACTCCTCTCCATTCCCTAACGAACAACTGCGAGCAACCAATTAAGGACAGAGCTTTAAACTTGCGTTCATGTATTAAAATTATTGTCAGTTTCTGGCCAATATCTCAAAAATAATCACTGGTTATCAATATGTTTTTGGATTTTCTTTGAGCTTAGGTCAAACTGAATATACATAGGAAATGCAGAATTTGGATATCATACCATTTGGAATTCGCTTGATAATTTTTTAAGTTTTCGGTGGCCTTATAAATTATTTTCAGATTTTAGCCAATATTTCAAAAACTCTTTCTAGTAGCTATATTCGTGCTGAATATACATGTAAAATTTGGACGATTTTTTATAAATAGGGTGGCCCATTCCATTCCAATATTATAATACAAGTTTTGTTACAATTAGTTAATATATAGCCATTGGTGTTGTAACGGAGTGAGAAGTCAATCGGGGCATTTGTGAATTGTGAGAAAACGGAGCTCAATGCAAGGGGACAGTAAATTTATTAACTAATTAAATCTTCCATTCAAAGGGGGCTTATTATAACAGACTACCGCACAGTGGATCAGAATTTCAAAATTGCGACTTTTAATGGTAAGGAACATTTAAATCATGCTCAGAAAGAATTTCTCTCTAATTAAAGGAATTTTCTATGGATCTTGCAATAAGATATTGTATACCAATCCATAATCTTGTGAAACTTTAACGAATGGCAATCAGTAGAGGTCCTCAGGCAGTACAGATTTAGATAAGTTTAGTTTATTTTAAATCTGTCTTTGATTTATTTTGTAGTAGTTGTTGGTGAACTATATTTACCACTGTTAAGGAAATAAACAAACGATTAAAGAATTAAAAACTAGTAAATTTTGAAACAAAAAAATGTTCATTCAGAAAACATAATCAAAACCTAGTCGGTCACCAAAGACTACGGGGCTTAGTTTGATAAACAGGAGTGTATGTACAGTGCTCGAATTACGTGGAATTAAGGGAAACGGATTTTCTTTCCTTTTAATTTAATCATTTTTGTTTCACATCCGATAGTTTTGTATAAAAAAACTATTAATTGCAACCCAAAAGGCAAACCGTACCAAAAGGAGATTTTTTGTTCATTCGTTTGAAAAGGATATGAAAATGCATTGTGAGATGAAGAACAGAACAGACCGTAAAAATAAATTATCTTTTGTCACTGATGTAATAGAACGTAAAATAGTTATGTATGAGAACAAAAAAAGTGGGAAAATTACAAGTGAACAGAATAAGGATAATTTAAATTTATATCTAATTCGTTTGGTTGACTGCATCCTTTTTATTTTTGTGCCATTTTCTGAATTCTTTTATATTCCAGTCATGTAGTGTATGTATATGTTCTCATTTATTAATTTGATCAGAGCTGGTCCTGAGCAAATGTTCGTAGACTAGAAAAAAAATGTTAGCCGTAATATCTAAAAATGTACGATTTTATTTTTTAAAAGCTTCTGAGGGCAATGCCGCTTGTTCGTATTGTATTGAGACATTCACCTTATAATATTTTCACGTGGAACGAAAATTATCCATGAAAAATACATATTGTCACTTTTAAAAATATATGTACAATGAAATGATGTTTGAAAATAAAAGTATATGAACTTTTTGAAAGGATAATAAGTAACCCGTCAAAATGCATCGTCCATTCCTTCTAAGGTATATTTAAACATTTGTATGAAACGAAAGGAATCGAACTGGGCTTTTTTGGTTATTTGCAGCGAACGTAGTTTCAGTGTTGCGAAGGTAAAGTACATGTCTTGAAAAATGTCTAGCAAAAATTTCAGTCATATTAGTCAATCAGTTGTTAGTTTACACTCATTTTTAGCTCGTCGTTATCGCGTTCCTGCATTTGCAAGAAAATACGTTTACGTAAATTTAAGCCGAGTTGGGTGCGGCATAAGTGAACTCTGCCACCGGCCGCCGGAATTTAAAAGAACCAAACACTTGTTGATCGATGGAAAAGGTGGTTGCTGCTAGTTTTTTTTATAGATAGAAGTTCATGTTTATCGACTATTCAGAAAAAGGTAAAACAATAACGAGGGTCGTACAACACACAGTTCTACATCAATACAACGTATTGGCTCACATTTCGACTTTCGCCATGGTCAATATTCAGCCTCAAAGAGAAAATGTATACCAATTATTTATTTACGTTAAAACTTGGTACTAACCAATAAACTTGGTATATTATGACGGAAAATTGTAGTTAATTTTTCACACTAAAATACGAGGACCAAATTAAAATTGTTTAAGAATCTAAACAGAATGGGCTTTCCATTCGGGAATAAAACCATAATTATCCCCAAAAAATCCTTGTAAATCTTGTTTTTTGTAGGGAATTTGCCTATTCTCAGAGAAAGCCAGATTAATGCTACAGGTTGGTTAAATTTGGTTGCAGAATATCGGAACTTCTCAATAGATTTTTTTCTAAATTACAAATTTTGTTACTGTAAAAAATAATTTTTAGTAAATTTTTTAAAAATTCAGAAAGTAAAAAATGTTTGCTTCTTAATAGAGGTTTCCCAATAGTAATAAAATATTAGTGGGAGCACGGACGAAAAATGGACGAAAATTACTAATTGTTGGCTAATCGAGGCATGTTTTGTAAACAATGTGTTATGATATAGTGGATTGGGTCGCAAGTAGTTCTTGCACGTATAATAAAAGTGTATTTTGCAGATTATATAGTCTATTAGTTCAACAATAGTTTCCCAAGAGAAAATTAAATTTCTTTCTAGCTTTTAGACAAAAACAATTTGTCTTATCATCTAAACTGTCTGGATTTTTAAGGTTTGAAAAACTATCGTTTTCAAACTATAACGCTTAATAGTCGGACGATTTTAAAGTTGTGTTTGTTAAAAGATTACGATCGGTGACGAAAATTAACGCAACGATGACTCCCTATCGGAGTGCAGACCTCATGAGCCGACCCATCTTCTAAAGGCTGGCATGGAGCTAAGCAGTGCGCACATATTTCTATGTAAATCAGATGTGAATAGCGTACTGCGAAAGAATTGGTGAAGAAATGCTTTGGCCCCAGAACAGATTGCATAGATTAAACAAACGAAGGTAAAAGATAATAAAAATTAAGGTTTTGACCAGACTAAGTGGGTTTATGAAACCAATCTATGTCTAAAAATGGGGGCCTATTGTTAGAATCTAATTCCATACCCGTAGTGTACTTTATGTGATTATTTTAGAAGAAAAATGTCATCTGCATTACCAAAGAATAACGTTCCTGAAATCGAGCGAATTATCATTCAACATATTCCATCTCTAGATCAACAATTGCGGATTAGTTGGAATTTTCTTAATTTTTTTAGTGCGATTTTATTTACTAACTAAAGTAAAAATTATGTGACTTCAACCGATTGTATAATTTAATGATTTAATCGGGATGATTTTTTTAACAATGAAATTTGCGGAATGGATTTATATTTAGGTAAGATACTTACTTAAAAAAACGTTTTTAGGATGGATGTTTCGGGCCAACTTCTACTTTGATGCCGAATTTATATTAATCTGAGTTAAAATTTCTGCGACAACTTTAACGCACCTGACGCGGGATGAAATTTATTTTAAACAGTAAAACTCCAATAGGATTGAAGGTAAAATGGCGGCAATACATTGTGCATTTGGCGACTTGATTAGTGTAATTTATCACTTTAAGCAATTCTGCCTCTAAAATTCTATTAAAATTACAGCTTAATCAATAATATAAAGTAAAACTTCTAAACGTTACTAAATATTCTGATTTTTATCTTACGTTCGGGTAATCTTACATAAAATTGATTAATTCATCAACTAATTAAATTCCCCTGGTTTCCCCACTGAGAAGTTTAAGCACAATTTATCTGGATGAATCTTTTACTTTTTACCCATTTTTAAACCCGTTACTTTCATAAAGCTTCGATTTAACGGATTATACCAATCAACATCAATGATTTTATAGATTAGAGGCTTCTCAATGATCAACTGCTTAATAAACTAAAAAGGAATCTTGTGACAGCAGCTGCAAACAATAAATTACCTACAAAATCGAAAAGGACCGAGGCAAAATTTCAATTTCATAGCTGTGTACTGAAATTTTCTTAAACAATTTCAAAACTCACCTTATATAATATATCTACTAGTATTCAAAAAACATTATAAAATTATTTACAATCAAATAGAAAACCAAAATAGAATAAAAACTAGATTGCATTTTTTTGTCCGAGGCACGGTGTATAGCCGAAATGTTCTGTTGACAAATAGTCCTCTCCAACATGAACTTCAAGTAATTCGGCATACAATCCTGAGTTCATATGAAGCAAAATTATAATAATAGACGACCATTGTATCCAAATGGACTCCATATCGTAGCTACTCCAAAGTTTCGGGAAATCCGGTATGGTCTTTTAACATCGTGACATTGTTATTAATATCCACCTTTTTCTTCGTTGTTGAATACCAGAGTTGTGCAAAAAATACGTATACCACGGTCTTCTTACTCCTGGTAACACGCCCTAGATTACAAGCATTAAAACTGAAGGCACGAATGTTGCTGCAAAAGCAAATGTGAATATTTTTGTTATTTTTAATTTAATTTTTATCCTTTATTTTTTAAATCAAACATTTCATTAAATTGTTAACAATGGAATTAATTTAAAATAAAAATTTGTTTAGACGTCCTCCACCTTCGTTAATGCAAACCTTGCGTCTGACCAAAACGTTGTTCATTGCCGTTTATGTTGCCCGGGGTATTACTTCAATAACAGCCCTAATGGAATCTTTTAACCTGTTTTTATTGCGTGGCTTAGTTTTATACGCCTGTTTGCCTTATTCGACTCAATGAAGCTATATTAAAATCAAAGCTTAATTATTAATCTCAGACCTATGCACAGTATAGCTTGTTATAGTTGAATGCAATCTTAGACGAAATCTGATAAAAAAAAACCGACCGAACGTAAAACTGAACATTTAAAGTAAAAATCCGATTTCACGATTCTTATCACGAAAATGACAACGAATTTTTCCATTTAACTGTATCAAACCAGACAAGGAAAATTACATTGTTATCACAGTTATAATATATATTTTTTGTTGTTTCTTCTTCTTGCAAAACAAAAAAATACAAATAATCTAGTTCCAAGAAAATAATAAATTTGAAAATTAAGATTTTAAGATTTCGAATAAAGAACAACAAAAAAGTTAATTTATCACAACAAAAAATGTTAAAATTATGATAGTCCAACTTAATTCTTAGATAAACTGATTCTGTTATTTAGTGTTTTAGAGCTTTTTGCTTCTGTGTAATGCTTAAGCTGTTTATTTATTTTAAGACTTCGTAGACAGTCGTACACGAAGTATAAGTAAATAGACGCACACAAAAGATAGAAAAGCAGAAAAAAATATAATAGAGCTTTTTGATATAAATGTATTTATCTAAGTTAAAAAAAGCTTTTTCTGTTAACCCTTTATCATCTTCACACATTTTATATAAATGTAATGTTATTTATTTATTTATTTTGTCGTTGCTACTTACTTTTTACAATTTTTTATATTTGTTGTGAATTATAAATGTGCTTTTAGTTTTGCTCGCTGTTTGGGAGCTTCTTAAAAAGGAATTTTATAGTACATATAAAATATATATATTATTAGTATATAGAATTAATTAAACTCAATCATCGTCACAAATTGCTTAACCTATTTTTGAGTTTATTACTATGTACTAACTGTTTTACTTTGTTAAGCTGATATCTAGATAAAATAGAAGCTCAAAAACTTTTAAATTATAATAGAAAACCAGATATGTTTGGAATCACATTGCGTGACTAACAAATTAAAGTTAAATATAAAATTTTATATTATGTTTGCTCGTATTGTTATTGTTATAGCGAAAGCTATAACCATATTCCACAATTATATACTGTCTAAAATATTGATTGATTTTTCCTGGATAATACGAAAAACTAAAGGGTAGACAACCCAACATACATATCCTTATAACAGTACATTAGATTGTTTGATGAATGATAATGTAACAATAATTAATTGAAACTAAAGCGTATAATAAATGGTTAAGTTAAGTGGAAATTATTAAGTGAGATTATCGTCATGACATACTTTACATACGAGTATACATAATAAATCCCCAAATCACCACCATCCCATTATACTTACTATACAATATGTTTAATTAGTAACATTATTTATATCGTAATATGTCGTATAAAATGCAATATTCGTAATTTTATAAAATTGTATATTTCCGAAAAAATTATAATTTTATTTTTTGATACAATTTCGATTTCCGAGTATTTTGAAACGTAAACCTACATAATATTACAGAGTTTTATAGATACACAAAAAATAAAAATGAAATCGAAAATTTTCCAATCAAAATGGAAAAATAAAAATATCATATGTACAACATCGTTCAACTGGCTGTGTGCATACATATCTGTATGTTTTCAGAAATATAATTTGTTGTAGTTTTAATTAAAATTCGATTGTATCTCTTTAATTTGATTACATTTTTATAAAAATAATAAAATAATATTAAAATTAAAACTCGGATATATACGGCAATTCGATCCTTATACCATATGTCAGATCAATGTGCGATTTGATTTTATGATTCGTTGTGAAGACAAGTGGAAACAATTAATGTATTTTGAATGAAATTTACAATTGGAGTAGATTTCTGTTATATAACTTTTTGCACTTCGCTACGAAATTGTTTATTGATTAAATATAATTTTCTTTTAAATCAAGATTCATGAATCGCCGAAGTATCTCTAATCATTGCATAATAACTTATCTAGTAGTACAATGGTAGCTTACTACATGCAATTTAGGATGCCGCCACGAGTACTGATTTGAGAAGTTTATTACTTTCATGGGGTAATCTAGGCGATCATAAATATATTACACACATAGGTTTGAATGAGCTAACTATACAAAGATTTCCAGTGTTTCTCTTTCCGTGTTATTTTCTTAGAATGAATATAAGCAACTGTCAAGCGTCAAAAATCGAAAAAAAAGAGAATGCGCATAAATAAACAGGGCCGTATTTAGAATTGTTTTCGATCGAATGCAATGAAGTTAGGAAGATGAAATTAAAAACACAAATTCAAAATTATTTGTATTCCTCCAAATAAGTTCATTAATTGTTTTTATTTAAATAAAATATTATGTAGATTCTGAAGATGCGTGTATTCAAATAATTATAAGTTACAATTAAAACTAAATTAAAGTTTTTTTACCACCGTCATGTTTTGTATTTAATTTGCTGTTTATGAATATACTCAGTTCTGCACCTCCCAAAAGCAAGAGTATTCGGCGCGTTTTTTTAATGTGGTATCCCCCGTAGGCATAATCCACAGCATATATCTTTATTTTTTCTAATTAAATGTATCGTGTTGATTGTCACATCACCTAATAAGTTCAACGCATACTTTGGATCTTATTCAACATGAGAAGAAACTTCAAAATTAGCCCCAATAATATCGTCAGAATCATTTATAGAAGTTGGGCAAACGTCATGGGGGACAGATTTAGAATAAGAGTGTTCGGAGCATCCAACTATGTTTTCTTCAGTATGATATGGAATTACGGTACGGTACATATTCCAAAATAAAAATAAATTTTGTAAAGCAAAGCACTTAGCACATGAAATAAAGGACGTTTTATTGAACTAAAATAAGAAAAATGCGGCACTGGTAATAACATATGTTTACAAAACGATAAAAACCCACGCCAACAACCATGTATGTGAAGTTGGCCCAAATGTCAGCCCAAAAAAATGGGCTGGCAACACGAAAACTATAATTTCTGTCATGTATGAACTGTCAGCCCAAAAATTCGTATGTCACGACATTTTAATGATGTTAGCCAAAAAAACAAAAATGTTTTTCATTGTAGATTTTTGGAGTAAGCCAATATTTTTTTTTATCTTGTCATTAACAATTGTCTTGACAATGATGTCGAGCACACTCAGCTCAAATTCAAATTTTCATAGTTAAAGAAACCATTGTAACCGTATAAAATAATAATAATAAACCGTATAAAATAATTGGCTGTTTTACCAAGAAGCAATTATTATTATTTTCAATTGGTTCATGAAAATATTATTTTTAAAGAACAATAATATATGGCCCCGAGTTTCAAAGACTGGCATACAACAAAATTTCCGATTTTTGGAATTTAAACTGAACTTTCTACGTTTGTTTACTATTTTTCGAAATATGTAAACTTTTATTGAGAAAGTCGCAGTTTTCGTAATTTTACATAACTAATACCAAATTAAGAAAAGATTCAATAGTAACCAATGTCGGAATTTGATAATAAACGCCTCATATATATATGTATCCGATTAGTTGATCCGTTCACTAAAAGTTTTTATTTTAATATACTATACATATATACTATACAGCCTCATATCGAGAATAAACTATATTCGGCCGCTTTACGAACAACCATAATATTTAATGGAAGTTGAGATTTTCCATTACTTTACCTCCAAACAACGTATTTTGAATATTTTGGCATTTTTCGGGGTTTGGCCCCTAAATTGAAGTTAAATGTTTTTTTCAAAAAATTACATTATACATGTATTTAAAATGAAACAATAAGCCAATAAGCCAACAATAAGCCAATTTGCAATAAAACATATTTGCCCAATTTATTTCCCCAGCACTGTATTAAGGAGAATTATTATGATTGTTTTATTACGACCGAAGAGTCGATTTAACTTCGCATAACACAGATTTTGTGCAATATTTATAAAGATAATAAGTACTATTAACTATAATTAGTGTATTGCTACTGTAATAAAGTCAAAATTATATAGTTTAATATGCACAAAAAAATCCTGTTTTAAATTAGTAATATATTTAACTAGCGCGCATTAGCCGAATTAGTAAAATTATTGCATAACTTAGTTCCGATTAACGCGCTACCTGGAACTCCATCGTCTAAAGATTTTATTCATATGATGATACCACTATTATATGCTTTCACTATGATTTAATCAACGACTGACAAATATAAACTAAGTTTGCAATTAGTGCTTATATATATATATATATATATATATATATATATATATATATATATATATATATATATATATATATATATTTATACATATATATATATACGAGTATATATATATATATATATATATATATATATATATATATATATATATATATATATATATATATATATATATATATATATATATATATATATATATATATATATATATATATATATATACCATAGCATATATACCATATTTTATCATAAGCTGTAAATAAAGGAGGTTTTTGTTCTTTCTAATAAAAATCAGTGTAAATTTTTTTTGAAATACTACACAAATTCACAGTTTTCGATAATCAGATTTATTTTTATATGCAAAGGAAAATCTGAAATAAGTATAGAGAATTCCGTCATAAACTTTACAAGACGTTTTCCAAAATATAAAATAGTTAAAAAAAAATTGTATCAACAATCACCACGACAATTTGTTTTTTTATTTTTTTTTTATTAAGAAAAATACCACAGCATCAAATCAATTTACATACTTTTTTATTCTGATCCACATAACTAAACAGAAAGTTCATTTCTATACTATAGTGAAGTTTCTGACAAACTAAAAATGACAAAAACTTTACAACAGCCCACAAAGTGTAAACCTACACTTTTTCAGAAATACGTGTTTTGTAAATCGAAATAAAATGCTAATAAAAATAAATTCACAATGGCAAGCTAATTTAGCCATAACAATAAGCCACAACCTTTCAATATATTTTAAAAAAACCAACATATTTATGCGGTGGGCAGCTCTACATTATTTTAATTTTAAAATTTTGCTATAGTAAAATGTTTAGTGGCGGTTCAAAGGTCAATGACAAGGCATCGTAGAGATGTCTACGTTTAACAACATATGAGATTATGATAATTAGGCAATTTTTAATGTTTTCTAGAAGCCAACATATTTATGCGGTGAGGCAGTCATAGATGTTTTTCAATTTAAAAATTAGAATTAAGAATTATTTGAATTCAATTTATTTTTTAACAAATCTAGTTTTGGTAAAAGAACTGTAATTCAGCAAATTTATCATCGGTCTCACTCTATTTTATGTTAGCAAATTAGTAAAACCATCAAAATTTTCAAAACAATCCCTTGATTTTTACTACCCCTACGGCCTAAATGACTTAAAAAAGCGATTGTTTATTAACTATCAGTGCAGACCCACCATACAAGCATCCTTGATTAAGAACTTTTACTCAACATATACTGTTAAGCGTACACATCTCTACGATGCCTTGTCATTGACCTTTGAACCTCCACTACACTTTTTACTATAGCAAAATTTTAAAAGTGAAACAAATCTATGACTGCCCCATCGCTTAAATATGTTAGCTTCTAGAAAACATTAAGAATTGCATAATAAACATAATCCCACATACCGTTAAGCGTAGACATCTCTATGATGCCTTGTCATTGACATTCGAACCGCAACTACACTTTTTACTATAGCAAAATTTTAAAAATGAAAAAAATCTATGATCGCTCCATCGCATAAATATGTTGGCTTCTAGAAAACATTAAGAACTGTCTAATTAACATGATCCTGTACACTGTTAAGCGTAGACATCTCTACGATGCCTTATCATTGTCCTTCGAACCGCAACTACACTTTTTACTAGAGCAAAATTTTAAAATTAAAAAAAATCTGTGACTACCCCATCGCATAAATATGTTGGCTTCTAGAAAACATTAAAAAGTGTCTAATTAACATGATCCTATACACTGTTAAGCGTAGACATCTCTACGATGCCTTGTCATTGACCTTCGAACCGCAACTACACTTTTTACTATAGCAAAATTTTAAAGTTAAAAAAAATCTATGACTGCCCCATCGCATAAATATGTTGGCTTCTAGAAAACATTAATAATTGCTTAATTAACATGATATTATATACTGTTAAGAGTAGACATCTCTACGATGCCTTGTCATTAACTATTGTTCCTTACTAGACATGAATAGTGTAGGTAAAATTTAATCAGAATATTTGTGTGTATACACTTTTAAACATTTGTAAGGTTTTTTGTCAATTTATCGGAAAGTTCACGCTACCCATTTCTATAGAAAAACATTAAAATTATGCTTCTCTTTAGTTTATTTTCATTAATTACGAGTACATATTGGCTTATTTTCAAATAAGTGTTTTTTGAATATTTTCTTAACTGTATAAAACAAAAATTTAAATTACTCGTTTAAATTTTTATGCTTAAACATTACTCCACAAATTGGTTACTTTACATTGTTTCTTATGGAAACATAGTAAAAGCTTCCCCTCTTAATAATATTACGGCTCTTTAAATCATAGATAGCTCTGACATTATTGATCGGCTAGCTGGCAAGCAATAGGTAATCGATCATATGAAAAAATAACTTTGAAATTTAAAAATTCCCTTAGGGAAATTGATCGAGTGCCAGGATTTCGGCTAGCAAATTGCGGACGAAAACGGAGCGAACGAATTCGAGGCGCGCAAAAAACCACAAAATTATTTGTTTTTGAAAATGGGGCAACCACCCAAATAGGGCATACACCATGTCAATCAAATTATCTCTGCATATATTATAAAGCATGCATGACTCAGAGAAAAAATATAGCTGAATTGAACAATATGAATTTTCATTAAGTTCATACCTTTATTCTAATTAATTTATTTTATTTATATTTTATTTAATATAATTTTTAAAATAAAGTAATAGTTTCAAGAGATATTTTTATAACCAAATCGTAATTATTGTTGATGGTTTTATAACATAATATAATAGGTAGGGGAAGAAGTTCGTGGCCTTTTTCCCGGTAGATGGCTTTACATTCATATATCTCAGTAACCATTGATCGTATCGGGCAATTCTAATTGAAAGGTGACATTTTAACTTGTATTTTGACATACAAACTATTAAAATCGGTGAAGTGAATAAAAAGTTACAACATTTTAAACATGGAGATAAATAATGAACAAATTCGATATATTTTACGGATATATTTTATTATTTGCGAAAATATTTGTGCTGTTTATGGAAAAGGTGCTTTATCAAAATCAGCAACAAAGAAATGGTTCAAGCGCTTTCGTTCTGGAAATATGGATGTCAACAATGCACTTCGCTCTGGTTGACCAACCACTGGAAAAGTCGATGAAAACATGCAAAAAATTGAAGAAGACCGGCATATAAGCAGCCATGCAATTGGTAAAGAACTAAATATTGATCACAAAACAGTTTTAAATCGTTTGAAAATGACTGGATGCAAAAAAAGCTTGACGTTTGGGTGATGAACATGAATTATCACTTAAACATTTAATGGACCGGATTTCTAACTGCGAAACGGAACGAAATGATTACTGGTGATGAAAAGTGGATAAGATACGACGACAACGTTGTGCGAAATAGATCATGGACGAAACGAGGTGAAGCTTTCCAAACGGTATCAAAGCCAGGATTGACGCCAAGAAAGGTAATGCTGTGTGTTTGGTGGGGTTGGAAAGGAATCGTGCTATATGGGGTGCTGCCGGCCAGACGATTGATTATAATATTTACTGTCAGCAACTAACGCGTTTAAGGCAAGCAATTCAGTTAAAACGTTCAGAATTGATCAGCAGAAAGGGCGTTGTGTTCCATCATGATAACGCTAGACCACACACATCTGATGACCCGGCAGAAACTGAGAGAGCTTGGCTGATAAGTTTTGAAACACTCACCATATATTCCTCCCTTGCACCATCGGACTACCATTTGTTTCGGTCCATGCAGAACCATCTTAATGGCTTTACATTAAATATAAAAGAGGCTGCGAAATGAGTTCTCTCGATTTTTCGCCTCTAAACTACAGAAGTTCTAAAGTGATGGGATCCTAGCTCTACCAGAAAAATGGCAAAAGGTCGTCGATCAAAATGGCACATATTTGGTTTAATAAAGTTCATTTGAAATAAAATAATTGTATGATTCAATGTCATCCAAAAAAGGCCACGAACTTTTTCCCTGAACCTTTATTTCTCTATTAAATTAAGTTTTAATTAATTTGTCTAAATTAGCCTACCAACTCCAGTGACATTTGGTAATCTCACCATGTACAAAATATCTGTCCGGCTATCATCCATATGAGCCAATTTAAAAAAAAAACGAATTTGGGCGGTAAATATACTAACCCGAAATTACCATATGTTCAACAATTATTATTAGTTATAATTATTATTAATATAATTCGCTAAGTCAATTTGCGTTTGCTTCATATATATAGATACCCAACGTATTCAGATTTAGTTTTAAGCTTGCGACCTCTGCAATGAGCAGTGTTATGAGACTAGAGCCTTGCGCAGATACGTTTTTTCGTATCCACATCCGACCCGCATCCGCCGAAAAAATATAAATTTATCCGCATTCGCACTCGCGAAAAATTTTAAAATACGCATCCGCAAAATCGTTTTTATATGAATTTGCAGTGAACACACAAGAGTTTAACTTGTATTCTGTTTGAACCATTTGCATGATCGGTACGACCACCAGTATTTTAGGAATCCATTGTTTAGCAAAGAGAGAAAATGCAATACCCACTTCACCATACACGTCAAGAAACCATAATTTGTCTAAGTACAAGTTTGGGTGATCGCATGGAAACAGCACATAAGTAATTGGTAAAATGGAAGGGTAACACGAGATCATTTCGAACGAGATCAGCAACAGTCTTCCACTTCCGGCCTTGGGATCTGGCTTGGATTTAATGAACTTATCAATCATTAATCTGAAATCAACATGATATTGTAACCTCATTTGAGGAGGCCAAATCCCTAAATAGGATGCCAGATAAATAAATAACAATATCTACAATTTGTCATTGCAAGGTAAACGAAAAACAGTTTGAAATTGTTAAGCATGCGGATACATTCGCTTTAATCGATACAGTGCTCTAGACGAGACCATTAAATTTTTGAATTTATTAGATTCATCAATCTTGTTCGTTTGAACCAAGATACTAAACACTTAGTAACCTGGCTAGTATCTAGTAGAACCAACTTGTTATTTTTTTTCTAAAAGTAAGTGCTCATAAAAATAAGTCAAATTCAAACATGATGCAAGCACATGGCGCTGACATAAGTCTCTTTAATTAGGAATTATTATAATCAATTCATTTGTTCTAAAAATTAAAATTATAATTATAAAAAAATTGCATTCAAATTAGAATACACTAGTATCTATGAAATGAATTACATGTATTCTGCATGTTATGCATAATTATGCAAGTTTTCCCTATTTGTAAATTTGATGTGAATCAGCAGTTTTGATAACAGAAAAAGGCCAAAAAAATCTAAATCAGTTCGAACTTCACGGGTTATTGTTCATTGGCTTGTGTAATTCCCGAAAGAAACATTAAAATATTTTATACATCACTGTTAAGCATTAGACATAAAATGTTTTGAACATCGTAATTATTAATTATGTGTTAAATGGACTCAAAACAGACTGTAAATGTTTTTATTTAGATTTAATCTTGGCAATCTGTTTTGGGCCGAAGCACTGCCAAATCACGGACTTGCGGCTATAGGTCCGATTTACATAGAACCATCTGCACATTGCATAGCTCCATGCCAGCCATAGTACTGACATGGAAGATGGGTCGGCTCATGAGTTGTGAACAGAGGGTCATAGTTGTGTTCATTTCCAACACCGATCTTATTCAGATTGATTGAAACGTATGGCCAGGCAATTTAGCGAGACTCCCCGATTACGCCGGGACCGCAATACACCTTTATTACATTTAACAACAAGGAAGGATAGGATAGGCATGTTAAATATGACCGAACTGTCCCGGTTGCAGACACCTAAGTAGTCAATAGTTGGTAAGTTGTTCGTTGAAAATATAATGTAAAACGATTAGCACAGACAGCAAAATTATTTCTGATTATTAGGTTATACATATTTAGCAATCAGCATCCTAAAAAAAATTATAATTAATTCAGTTGCCGCCTTAATAATAAATTTCCTAAAATGACGCTTTCATTATTATGTGTTAAAAATTCAATAATTAGAACAATTGAACAATCGATTGTTCAACGCTTGAATTATAAAATAAATGATTCAGGAAATATTAAAATAATACGTTCGAAATTTATATATGGTCGTCAACAATAATATATATACATAGATCAATTTACAACAGTATTAAATAAATTATAAAATGAACAACCAGCGATAATTATTTATTCATCCTAGAACAAGCAAAACAAAACCTTTACCAATTTACAGACTCCCGAACGACCTAGAAACTAAGTTAATTAAAGAAGTGTCATGATCCCGGAAAAACAATCTAAGTACAGTTATATTTAACTGCATATCAAATTTAGATCGTAGCTTCAAAGCTGCAAGCTCAAAATTCAAATATCCACTGAAATATCAAAGTTATTAGCAAACCCAATAGCCATTATGATTCCCACCTTGTCTGCTCCGATAAAAAGTCAAAAAATTATTTGCAAGCTTCCTCATAAAAATATTAATTAGAATTTTAACATTTATAGTTTTATAATAAATTAATAAAATATACTTATTTGGCCAAAAATGGAATATTAAACATTGTAGGTTACAATGTTGCTGTATGCCTACCCTACAACAACAAAATGTGTAGTTTACGAAAAATATTTTTTTATATCAAAGATCCCATCTAGAGCATTGAATACAATAATTTAATAAATTATTTATTTAAACAATCATACTTCATAATTTTTCATTAGTTTTAATTCCCTTTATAAAAATTTTAATATTGTGATTTCTAAGATCACATTTTTGGTAGATAGAATAGAGAAACTCTTAACTAATCGGTACGTGTAGAATCGCAAAATAGTCTTATGTAAGAGAAATCTCTTAATTATGAAACATTTCCTAGTTTCCTTTTCAAATTTACCATTGAAATGGATAGCGGCTTCCGATAGCGGCCCCACAAAAATAGGTAGTGCAAAATATTTTCATATCAATTTTTAAATCAAAAATCTTAGTTCGAGGTTAAATAAGTTAATTATATGCAACAAGAGCGCGCCCAATACAAGTTTTGACACGGAAAATTGGGTGCTTCAGATACAATTTTTCGGGTGTCAATAAACAGACATGGCAAATGTATTTTTACTATAAACTGCTTCATAAAAAATGATGTTTTTAATAAAAATGAAGTTGTACAAAAAATATATTACGTAACTTGGTATTAAAAGTCGGTTATTGCTTTCGTTAAGTTACCGCCCCGCCTTCGGCCCGGATATTATTTTCTTCGCGCGAGCAATAATCTTCTAGTTTACACCTTTGATGCATAATACTATTTGTTTTTTTTCCCCCCGAAATTCGCTTCTTTTAACTATTACATTAACAAAGGCTGCCTTTCGACTTGTTCATCTAACAATTTAAGCTGTGTCTTCTTTCATTAAAATTTTTCATGGCATCGGAAAAGTTGATAATGATGACCTTTCTACGTTATCTTAATTTTTGGTCAAACCCAAGTTTCAGTGAAAAATAATGCTTCCCTTATCATTTGGGTATTTTTCAGATTAGTATCAAATCCTACCGTTACTCTTTTCCTGAAATTTGTTTTAAAGTTTGGTTACTTTCAAAATTTTAAAGTTCATCAAAAAAGATTGCTACTATTTCAATTAATTATTTTATGTTTAATTTGGCTTTTATCAGACAAACTACAGTCCTTATGTTGTGTTGTTTATTCGTTTTCGTACCTGTAGGGAAACGGGTTTTCTAAAAATGAGTAAATTAATTTGAAGTTTATTCAATTAATTTTTGAAAAGACTGAAATTTTAACGAACTCTCATTCGGTAGGTGCCAGGATGCTTATCGCGATTTCTAATAATTATGTCCATAAACTTTAGTAGTGCTGTGAACTTTGGAGTTATTTGAAAAAAAAAAACATCTTTATTGTATAGAAGATTTCATCTTTATTGTATAGAAGAATGCTAATTAAGTTGATTTTTCTAAGGATTTGGGCATCTTTTTTTCGATCTGCAGTCGATTATTTGGTACAAAAAAAAATTAATCCAACCTTTCCAAGAAAATAAATAATATTTATCTACTAAAATCAATTATTACATATATTTATTTTCTCAATTTTTAGGTAAGACCGCGCAAGGAATCTAAAAACATATTACCATGAAAGATCATACGAATTCCCAGGTAATTATGAAATGTTGACATATATAAGACAGTGTTTACACGGTATACTCTAATATTTACAAAAATAATTGTAAAAAATATTTTATTGTTAAGTTTAACAAACAGGTACACACGCACTGAACACTTATTTATATTACAACGTACATCATTTTTCCAAAAAAAAATCTATTTAATTTTTTTGTGCTTACTTAAATAAACTTCTCCTTCGCACATTGAAGCTTTTTCGTTTTCGTGTAACGAGAGTACATAAAGTAAGATCTTGTGAATGTATCTATTCAGTGTAGTTATTATTTTTTTTGCTATTCGGAATAGAAAAGTAAGCAAGCTACTGACTTTACCATTCATCTTAAAATGTGTACATATAAAATAGAAAATATAATAATGTTAAAAAGACGAATATATAACTTAAATATTATATTCATTTTGTATGTATAACACAGACAAATAAATATAAACACAAAATTTTATAACCACTTGGAGCTTTTTTTATATTATACATAGGGAAAAAGCTTTTCATTTTCTTGTTTTGTATTCTACTATGATATGAACGTACATATCTATACGTAGTGTTTTTTTTATTATTTATTGTAGTCATTTTAATGTAAACGTATGTATGTGAATGTATATAGAATTTTCCATTAAATATTTATTTTCCTATTTAAAATAAACGAATATAATTGAAAAGGAAAATTAAATATTTCTAGCTTTTCGTCAAGTGTTTTAATTCTTTTATTTTGGGTTTGTTGCGTTTTATTTTTTAGCAATTCTTTTGTTTTGGGAACGTGGTTAATGTGAAAAGTCGGTTACAAAATGAATCTTTCTTTTGTAGCAGTGAAATTTAATATAAGTTTATAAAATAATGTTAGAATATATTACGTAGACTTTTGAAATGTGTATGAACTTTCAAAATTCGTATATCCTTGCCGTTAACTCTTCAGTGAAACTTTGAAGTATCTTATTTCCAAATTCTTGAAACCAAGCATCCATTCCAACGTCTTGGTAACCTCACCTAGATGTAAACGCAATATCTAGCTATCAACCACAACAACCCAAATTTCACAATAAAAATTCTAAGTCAATAAATTTCAAAACTCTCGGACAGTAAAATTCATTGTAAAAGTTGTAAAATATTAACTAATACATTACTAGAAAATCATTAGCCCAAAAATTTACTAGATAATATTGTTTGTAAACAAATTTATTTTATTATAAATTCTAACTCTCGGCCACAAAATGAAACTTCAAATTATTTGGCAATTCCATTACATTAAAAATGTATACGAGAAAATTAAACATTTTCTCAAAAATTATAATTTCAAAATTATTGGACGTTCAGCGACAAATTTAAACAGTAATGTATTTTCGAAACTCAAAGATCTGGTTCCATTAAAAGCAATCTAATGTTGTTTTCACATTTTCTTGCATTTGTAAAACGACTTATGTTGGCCAAACCACACAGTTAATTGAAAAAAGATTGTACTTGAAATGTAAACAGTCCTGACAAATATTTTAGCGCACTTACACAACATTTCAGCGATACTAATTACATATAGCGATACAATATTAAAATTCTCGGAAACGAAAAAAAATTTAACAAAAGGTCAATTTTAGAAATGTTACATATCAAAAGTAGTAGTTATTCGATAAATATCGTAGATGATTGTGCTTATGTTGGTAATACTTATAATTTATTTGTCTAATTATTGTTGTTTTTGTCTAAGGGTATTTTCCAAACACCGACTTATTTGTAGACAGCGACTTATTCAAATAAGTCAGCTCGCGAGGGGACTTATTTGAATAAGTACGCCTACACAAAAATGTGTCTCGACTAAATGTAATCATCGAGGAATAATTATATAAGGAAATCAAGTAGTGCAAATTGGATAAGCCAATTCCTCCGAGGTTAATCTTATTTTATAGTTTTGATATATTTATATACACAAATTTAATTTTTTGCTATATTTAATCCATATATACGTATTATATACACACCTTGGCATAGTTATTTTATAGTTATTTGTGCTTGTTAGGCTTATACAGATTGCCAATAGTAAAATAGATTGACCTCGGAATGTCCACATGAGTCCTCTTATGTATATTTTGCTTTATGATGTAATATAGTGTTTTCCAATAGGAATGATATGATTTTTAAGTGACGTTTCGCCCATTTGAAATATGTTATGATCTGTCATTTTTTATTTCATTGTATTCAGTAATGTTTACATGAAATTGTGGTGAGATATACGCAAGAAAAACGTTTACAAATTATTCAGTTTTATTATCAAAATAATCGTTCTCCAATTGCAAATTTTCGTGCGCTTTTGCCATTTTATAGTCGTAATAATCGTCCAAGTGTGTTCACTATTCGTCGAATTGTTGAAAATTTTGAGCGTACATTTTCTTTACATAATGTTGAAGTGCCAATAAGACAAAGATTCGCTCGTAGTAATGCAAATATTGCAGCCGTTCAGGCAAGTGTTGCTCAAGACCACAATTTGTCGATTCCAAGACGTTCTCAAGAATTTGGACTGTCTCAAACCACAACCTGGCAAATTTTGAGAAAGGATTTGGGTATTACATCCGTATAAAATTATTCTCACTCAACAACTGAAGCCATTGGACCACCGTAAACGTCGTGAATTTGCTGATTTTGCCTTGGAACAACTTGAAAACGATAACGATTTTTTTAAGAAAATCATCTTCTCCGATGAGGCTCACTTTCATCTGAGTGGTGCGGTAAATAAACAAAACTGTCGATTCTGGTGCGAAGAAAATCAACAAATTATTCATGAAAAACCATTACATTCACCTAAATTGACAGTTTGGTGTGGTTTTTGGTCTGGTGGAATCATCGGTCCGTATTTTTTTCGAAATGAAGCTGGTAAGACCGTTACTGTCAATGAAGATTGGTATAGATCGATGATAACCAACTTTTTATGACCGAAATTGGAAGACAATTGTGACCATATGTTGATCTTGACAACATTTGGTTTCAATAAGACGGAGCTACGTGCCACACAGCAAGTGCAAACATTGAAGTATTGCGAGAAAAGTTTGGAGATTCGATTATTTCAAGAAATTGTGATATTGAATGGCCTCCAAGAAGTTGTGATTTAACACCATTAGACTATTTCTTATGGCGTTATTTGAAGTCATTGGTCTTTAGCAATAAACCAAACTCTTTTCAAGCTTTACAAGTCAATATTGAACGTGCTATTCATGACATACGACCTGATTTAGTGGAAAACGTGCTCGAAAATTGGGTTCATCGAATTCGTTCCTGCAGAAGTCATGGAGGCCATTTAAATGGCGTTTTATTCAGAACTCACATTAAATAAAAAACATTTCAATTTCCTTAACAATTAGTGTTTTTTTTAAAGAAATCATATCACTCTTATTGGAAAACCCTATACATGTATTTTTTATGTTCAAATCTAGTGGCAACGACCAACATGTCAAGAAGTTTTTTTCCTTCCAAGTAATAGAAATTGCGTTTTGTTTTTTGTTATTACGTCACATATAAGTCGGTACAATGAATTGGAATGAGGTGAAGTCACTTATTCAAGATGGCGTCAAATAAGTCAACAAGTCTGTAATAAGTCGGTGTTTGGAAAACACCCTAATTAACATATTCAGTTTAAATTTATTTGTACAACGTTTTTTCATATAGTTCGCGTTCTTCTAAAAAATTTACTTTTAAATTTTTTTCAAAGTGTCTGAGATAGCCCTCTTCTATGAAACCTCGTTTTTTTCATTTTGCTATACAAACTTTGTTTTTATAAAAATAATTGTGTTGTTCATTTGCAGAGCTTTTGAAAATGACACCGAAAGGGTGTCGAAAGCTCAAGCAGAAATAAAATATTTTTGTAAATATATGAGTTTCATTACCAATAAAAATGTTTAAAATACATAACTCAATATATTTTTAACCGAATTCGGTTCAAAAAATCGTTTGCTGATAATTCCTGTGGCAACCATATACAATTACATATGTATGGAACATGTTTCCGCTCAATACGCGAGAGAGAGAGAGTTGTTTGACATTCCTCTATCTTGTGCAATATTTCGAGTTGATCTGTCTTGGTCCGGTGATACTGCAGCCAGTACTCACGGCGTCTCGTTCAATTTCCTATGATTCCTATGGGTTAAACGAGTGAATACACCTGTTACAAAGAGACGGTCTGGATTCCATTGAACGTATGTACAAAACGTATGCACA
This sequence comes from Nephrotoma guestfalica, assembly GCA_963691935.1. Lineage (NCBI taxonomy): Eukaryota > Metazoa > Arthropoda > Insecta > Diptera > Tipulidae > Nephrotoma > Nephrotoma guestfalica. The sequence continues at coordinate 110,744,970 of OY829915.1, forward strand.
AAAAATACTTATTTATTTACTTTTAACTCCTTAAAAGGACCTCCTCCCTAAAAAACAATCTTTCTTCAATATCCCCCATGATCAAGATCACCGCTAAACGTCCCTCTAACCACTGAACAATTTTCATTAAAAGTAATTTTCTCCTTTCTAGCACCAAGTCCTATATAACAGCCAGGCATTTATTAAAAACTCACTGTGGTGTATGAAAAATTAATATTGTATATATAATATATGTAATAGCATAATATATAAAGTAATATTGATCGACACCTTATTACAATTGATAATAAATATAAATTTGATATTCATATTGATTACATAACTAAACATGCTTATAAAATATTTGGTATTATTTTGCGTGCATATGCAAACTAAGTGTGTCATAAATCATTCATTTTTATTTTTAATACTTTAGTAACAACAAAATAGAATATTTATCTACTATTTGGAATCATGATTGTCTTATTTATCTTATCTCTTTGGAGTAAGTTCAGAGAAAATAACTTTAATATTAATTATGAACCGTATATCAATCGCCTAGAAAGATATATTTAGCATCATTAAGTTATACTCTAAGGATACGACTTGGCGCAATCACATTGTTCAAAATTATGAATAATTCTATAGATAATGATTTCACACAAGTTGTTAGAATTGGCCAATGGTTCAATTACTTAACTAGGAATTCTAAATATTAGGTGTGCAAGTAGAAACTCTGCTTTAATAGTCAAATACATTTTTATTGAAAATATAATTGTTACAAAGATCAGTTTGCCATTTATCAGGGAGATGATGATTGAAGAAACATTCAGAAACTTGGTGGTTTCGAAGCAAAATAGTCATCGAGCCATTTTTATACATCTTAAAATTTCATGAAACGCTGGTGTTTCAAATATGATAATATCGATCTGAATAAGCAGTAATTAAAGGGAGCCAAGTATGGATAATATACCGCATGCTGTAAAACTTCCCAGCCTAAGGAGAAGATGAATTCCTGAGTTGATTTTGCTGTATGTGGACGAGCGTTGTCATGCAGCAATATCACCTTCCGCCTGGTTCGGCCCGTAAATGGTCTATTTTCCCTCCGAAGCATCAGTCATCACTTAATTTGATCAATTGGGCCTGAAAACGTCAACTATAACAGTTTGACCAGGTTTCAGAAGCTCGTGGTAAATGACTCCTTTCCAATCTCACCAGACACACAGTAATACTTTATTGGCATGCATATTCATTTTTGCAACTGATGTTGATGGCTGGCCTGGATCAATGCATGGTTTAATGCGTTTCGGGTTATCGTACAAAATCCACTTTTCATCACCCGTACGTATTGATTTTGTGGCAAAAATTCTTTCTTTTGTACCGACAAATGCAAAATCATGCAAATGTCAATTCTTCGGATTTTGTTTTCTTCGGTCAGTTTATGAGGAACCCATTCTCCTTCCTTCGGTATTATCGAAATGATATTGGTTGGTGAGTAACTCCTAACTCCTAACAGCTCTGTTTGAGTTTGACACGAATTTTCATTCATAAAACTTACGTTCTTCGTCTTCAAATTGTTGCACCTGGACGTGGATCGTCCTCAAGACTAAAATTGCCATAACGAACTCTTGTAAACCACTTTTTTATTGTTAAATGACTCACAGAATGTTCACTCAAATGCAAATTAATCAATTCCATAGCTTGAGCAACTTTGTTTTCATTTGAAAACAGGATAAAATCCAATAACGTAATTCTTGCTTATCGCCATCCATCTCTTAAAATTGGTGCACACGGAACAACAGCTTGTAAATGAATGACATATGTATGCCATGAAAACAACAATGACTAAGCTACATATATCCAAAATGGCGGGCGATTTGGATGCATTCAAGTATATTTTAATGCAACCAACTTCAGAACAGAGTTTCTACTTGCCTACCTGATATTTTGGTATACCTGCTTACAAAAATAATTTAATGTTTTATTCACCGTCCATTAAAATTTATACTTCAATAAATTTCTTTTAGTTAAAAACAAATTAAATAGGAGTATAATTTATCGAAAATTGCAGTTATTAATTTCATTTAAATTTAAAGGGTGTCACATTTAGACCGCCTATTTTGAAATTCCTCTTCAATAATTTGATTGTTTCGTTCGACGTGTGGCAGGTTGCAGCATCCTCTTTAATCCTTATGTTGTAAAGATCCATTTCAGTATTTTGAGGCCAGAAGAAGTTGTTTATTATCTGACCACATTGACAGACGCGTTTTCTAAAATGAACGGTCTAATCACTCCGCCACACAAAATGCTGAGCAACTCGTGGTGGATGCATGGATGTTGAAAGATCACTCTTAGAGTCTCGGCTCCCCAAATGTGAGAAGATGATTTTCTTCGAAAAATAATCATTCACTTGTTGTTGCGCTAAGATCAATTATGTGCACGTCAACTGGTAAAAGACGCTCTATTACCGACATAAAAATGGCGCTAAATTCTAAATAGGTGATCTTAATGGAACTCCCTTTATTATTTATATTATCATTTTTATATTATCCGTTGGAACATACTGTTCTGTTGTTACAGTTTTGTTGGTTAACAGTGTAATATAGTAAAATATGTAATATTGTAACGAAACCGAAAGGCCGAGAAAATTACTTAGTTTTATTGGAATTTCATTATAACAAATTTCCAATTTTTAGTTCAAAAAAATTACATATTTAAAAACTAAATTACAGTGTATTTCAAATTACATATTTTTCGTACGAGGTTATAATACAAATCACAGACTGCATTTACAAAATCCGATCTTATGATAATTAAACCTAAAAATAATTATAGATGAATAGATGTACAAAATGTAATGTTGTCACATCTAATCCGTCTGATTATACAGATTCCAATTAAATATATAATTGTATGTACGTAAGGAGTAGGTACGTACATCAGTACTAACTAAAAAATTAGTTAGTTTTAATTGTAACTTATTATATGTGGCCGTTTTCAGTATAAAATTGTCGATGACCTGAATAATGTTTCATTGAGAGCATGAGTTACCGTAGTCCAGATAATCTTGAAATGTTCATGTCACATTTCAAGATTATCTGGACTACGGTAACTCATGCTCTCAATGAAACATTATTCAGGTCATCGACAATTTTATACTGAAAACGGCCACATATAATAAGTTACAATTCAAACTAACTAATTTTTTAGTTAGTACTGATGTACGTACCTACTCCTTACGTACAATAATTGAACTCCATAGCGTTTCTCACTCAGTATTGTTGTTGTTTTGCTCAATTTAATTCTCAATTAGTTGAACATCAATCTTGATCGTCTTCTGATTCGAAAAGTTTTGTTTTCCGTAAACATTTCGGAATGGTGGAAACCAGAACATCCTATCCGGCCGCCGTACATAGCTCACATTCTCTCTAACATTAATTTTGCCTGGGTCCCAACTCCAGGGGTTGAGAGACAGATGTACAATGAGGTGTACAATTGTCGATCAGCAATAAAATTTTGCAATTTTATTTGATTTTGATCCACCTTTAAAATTTTCGCCTTTCAGTGTGAGTTTTTTAATCGGCAGAACCTGGTAAAACACGCCCATTCCAGCTGCGTTTATGTCATATGCTTTTAAAATGTTCTGTGTCAACTTTAAAAAAGAGTTTAAATATTTTAAATTCCATAAATATAAATGTCAAAATATATTAACTACGAGCAATTCATTCACTGTATCTAGTGGTATACTTTTTTCTTCGCCACAAACTACTTTAAATTCCAGATCTATCATGAAATCGGTTTAAACAACCTACACCTGCAACTCGTTATGGCCGTAAAGTTTGAACAACTCTAGAGCTTTCTCACAAATAAACGGGCCATTGATAGGTATGTTTCTAGATCGTACATATGAAACCCCTTAAAACAGCATTTCAACATTAAAATGCCGACATTAAAATTTTTGAGAAATTAAATATTTTGTTGTTGTTTATATATATATTCCAATTTTTGCCCAATTATCTAATTTCTCTAATTTACTACTAAAACATAAATATTAAAATAATATTTTTTGCAAAAATCTGTTATACTCTATCGTTTATTTACACAATGAAATTGTGTCATTGTCTCCCATTAGTAAAAATTGCAATTGACAGGTCTCCAATTATACTTGGAGAGTTTTTAAGAGAAATTTTAAGATTAGTACCAACAGAATACCAATTAAGAGATTTTCTTAAAAAAATCTTATCGAAAACCCTCTTTACTGTTTGTAGCGTTTGTCTCTTAATAGTCTTAACATCAGAATAGCACGATTAATTTGAATAATAACGGGTGATTTTTTAAGAGCTTGAGAACTTTTTTTTAAAAAAAAACGCATAAAATTTGCAAAATCTCATCGGTTCTTTATTTGAAACGTTAGATTGGTCCATGACATTTACTTTTTGAAGATAATTTCATTTAAATGTTGACCGCGGCTGCGTCTTAGGTGGTCCATTCGGAAAGTCCAATTTTGGGCAACTTTTTCGAGCATTTCGGCCGGAATAGCCCGAATTTCTTCGGAAATGTTGTCTTCCAAAACTGGAATAGTTGCTGGCTTATTTCTGTAGACTTTAGACTTGACGTAGCCCCACAAAAAATAGTCTAAAGGCGTCAAATCGCATGATCTTGGTGCCCAACTTACCGGGCCATTTCTTGAGATGAATTGTTCTCCGAAGTTTTCCCTCAAAATGGCCATAGAATCGCGAGCTGTGTGGCATGTAGCGCCATCTTGTTGAAACCACATGTCAACTAAGTTCAGTTCTTCCATTTTTGGCAACAAAAAGTTTGTTAGCATCGAACGATAGCGATCGCCATTCACCGTAACGTTGCGTCCAACAGCATCTTTGAAAAAATACGGTCCAATGATTCCACCAGCGTACAAACCACACCAAACAGTGCATTTTTCGGGATGCATGGGCAGTTCTTGAACGGCTTCTGGTTGCTCTTCACTCCAAATGCGGCAATTTTGCTTATTTACGTAGCCATTCAACCAGAAATGAGCCTCATCGCTGAACAAAATTTGTCGATAAAAAAGCGGATTTTCTGCCAACTTTTCTAGGGCCCATTCACTGAAAATTCGACGTTGTGGCAGATCGTTCGGCTTCAGTTCTTGCAGGAGCTGTATTTTATACGGTTTTACACCAAGATCTTTGCGTAAAATCTTCCATGTCGTCGAATAACACAAACCCAATTGCTGCGAACGGCGACGAATCGACATTTCACGGTCTTCAGCAACACTCTCAGAAACAGACGCAATATTCTCTTCTGTACGCACTGTACGCATTCGTGTGGTTGGTTTAATGTCCAATAAAGTAAACTGAGTGCGAAACTTGGTCACAATCGCATTAATTGTTTGCTCACTTGGTCGATTATGTAGACCATAAATCGGACGTAAATCGCGAAACACTTTTCGAACCGAACACTGATTTTTGTAATATAATTCAATTATTTGCAAGCGTTGCTCGTTAGTAAGTCTATTCATTATGAAATGTCAAAGCATACTGAGCATCTTTCTCTTTGACACCTTGTCTGAAATCCCGCGTGATCTGTCAAATACTAATGCATGGAAATCCTAACCACAAAAAAATCACCCTTTAGTTACTGCAGATGCCAACTACTCGTATGATGAACAAATTTCTTCTGCTATAATTTTATTTTTTTTTGAGACCAAAGGAGGTGATCGTTTAGAAATATTACTGACCATTAGAATGCTCGGTTGAGCATAATCTTTGAATTAAGCATATAAAATAAAGATACAGTAAATAAATATCATCTAAGTGTGTGTGTGTTTTTATTAATCATTTTAAAAAAGAACAGCGCGTGCATATAAAATAATAATTCCTCTCTATAATTACCAACAATGATGATAAAATTAACAAACACAATCAGTTCGTATTCTCAACACAAAACAAACCAATGCGCTGCCTTCCATAATTTAATAAGAATTAAAAATCCCCCGACCCTCGCTAAGTCTAGTATTATAAATTCCCCAAATTTTCAAATTACATTCCAAAAACCTAGAACCGTAGATTGAAAAACAAAAAAGGGGATGTGAAAAGGGTGGCATGAAGTAAAAATAAAAATAAAAAAAGCTCAAGCCAATGTTAGACATTCATGGTGATGATAATAATGATGAAAATAGGAGCAGATTTTAGATTTTTTTTGTATTTTCTAATTCCATACGACTTTTTATTTTATATTTTGGATTCTAATTTAAATATATTTATAAATTTAATATAAGTAGAAAATATAACAACGGCACATTAAATAAAAAATATAATGTAACAACAAAAGCTTAGCATATTGCGGGGGGATGCTGTACATTGTTGCGAATGTTGGAAAATTACTGAAAGCAATCTTCGTATTTACATTTTCTTCTGCATATACAATTTCATGTTTTCTGGCATTTATGAATTGATGGAACAGTAGCGCACACATTTGTGCAGAAAAGGGTTAACTTGCTTTATTATTTTTATTGCACAGTACAAAGTTCAATCTTCATATTTTATATGTATAAAACGTGATTTTTAATTGCAAGTACTATATTTGTTCGACACCAACATACATCAAAATTCAGCTTAGTCCTTGGCCTCGTGCGTACTATGAGATAGCTGAATCAAAGCGCAAAGGTTTACAAACATTTTCTTTACATAAAATAAAATCAGATACCTACGTTGTTAATGTTATGCATGATTGTTGTATAATCTATAAAATCAATATTTATTTCATATGTGGTAATACTGTTTTGAATTAAATTTAAATAAAATACCAAAATTTGATGTTGATACAGCAAAATGTTTTGTGGTCAATTTTATTCAATATACAAAATTTTGAAAATATAGGGTTTAGATATTAGTTTGCCACAAATTTGATAAATTAAAATGGTGAAATTATTTATTTTGGTTTTGTAACAAGAATATAAATTATAAAGATAACATTTGTTTATAGTTAGCGTTCTCAGCGGGCGAAGTGCATCAATCAAATACATATACATATAATGTAGACTATGGCATCAGTTAATGTTTTAATAACAAAATCTAAATCAAACGTCACTTATGCTATAGAATACCTTTGGATGAATAATAATTATTACAGCCGTGAACTAGGAAAACAATAGGAACATTGTACCTAGAAATAAAACAATCCAAATCTCTGCGGAAAACATATTGGGAGTACAAATAAGTTTTGAGGGATTTACAAGATATAACGTAACACTATTAAATCATATCGGGCCATCTTGTAACTATATTCATATTAAAGCGTCTTCTTATCCCTCTATAAATCAGTATGTGTCATTTCGCTGAAGTGTAAAGAACCTATTTTTTGTGCTCTAACCCTCTAAAAGTTGTTTTAATTCCTAGAGAATAGCAACTAATAGACATCGACTGCGCTGTGAAGAAAGAAATTGGTACAATGTATTTTATTCAAAGTATTGTGCATCGTCAGGTACGACTTTTTCCCATCTTTCAGGCAGCATACAAATTCCGCGTCGAAAAATTTTCTCGTGTTTTGAAACGATCCAAGAATCCACCGATTCCGATTTTGTCTTTGGAGCAGTTGTTCGCACGTGAAAAAACGGATTTCGGCGTTTCTTAGCTTGAGTTCATACAGAGCCAAATTTTCTTGTTTTTGCACCATACCCATGGTCTTGAGACGGTTTTGAATCGCTTGTTGAGTCACTCCCAAGCGTTCTTCGTCATTGGTATCAAAATCGCCACTTTTAAACCAGTACTCATATGTTTTTATTGAAGGAGCGTGTTCCTCTTATTCTTCACACCGCAGTCGATGTCTATTAGTTGCTATTCTCTTGGAATTAAAACAAAAAAGCAGCACTTTTAGAGGGTTAGAGCACAAAAAATAGATTGTTTACACTTCAGCGAAATGACACATACTGATTTTTAGTATGTGTCATTTCTGATTTTTACAAGATGGCCCGATGTGATTTAATAGTATTACGTCATATCTTGTAAATCCCTCAAAACTTATTTGTACTTCCAATATTATACATTCTGTATTATTTTTGTTGCAAAATAAAGTACTGTCCTTTCTGTTAAATTTAGCTAAATATTGTAGTTTTCTTTTAAAAATACTACATTGCAAAAGTTTACATTATTATTTGCCAAGGGTCAATGCATAAGAGACTAGGCTCGAATATTGTTTTAGAAATATTTACAAAAAACGGAAGATCTCCTCCCTCCTTGGATTTTAGAAAATTGATCTGAACCGATGTTGTTGCAAAATAAATTTAGAATCTTTTGTTTCATATTTGTTTTTCTTGTCAATGATATGCTTTGCAAAATATTTGCGAAAAAGCTCCTATATGAAAGCTGCCACTTCCAGAGGACCAATTTCGGACAAACAGCATGGGTTCTCCCAATTTATGAAAACTGCTGAAATATAATGGGTTATAGCGAGGACACAGACATTTAGTCTGCACAGCACTACCCATTCTGAAAACCACTTTTCAACTATAGTGAATAGTAGATCTGCAATAATCTTGAGGTCATCATCTTTCATGATTACTACTCATTATTTTATTACGCAAAGGAAAGTAATTAAAAATGGATTTAAGATAAATAAACGAAACAATCACTGAAAACAAAATAAAATTTTTGTGTTTAACCACTTGTAAAAATTATGTTACTCCACATGTTTCTAAAATTTCTGAAATATGGGGCAATTCTCCCAACGCAACCGGATTTTACCGCATGAAAAGTTAAAATATCCCTTGCACTAATGAATCTTATGAACAAATTCATTAAATTGTTCAGCACAATGCTAATTACTCATCGAAAGAAAATTCTATACAATTTATCTGTGGCCCAAGAGTATTACCGAGAACTTCAAATATGTTTCCATCATTTGCTTTACTTACATGGCAATCGTAAATGGAATCTGCAAATTTTGCAATATTACTTCAAAAAATATATTATTCGTATGGTCGTGAGCGTTTTAGCGCTACTGTGATTAATACCTGTTGAATATTTTCTGGTACGGTAGGGTGTATTCGATTGAACCTAGTCATTTGAATTAGTAAGTATTTCGGAAACAGCTAAGTCGAAAAGTTGCGTTTGATGCGGCACTCTTCACTTCAGCTGAAAATTGAGCAACTGAAGTAACTGAGGATGCATTTTGCTCTTGCAGTTATTTTTGATGAACAGCTACTTTTAATTATTTTTAAGTGCAGAAAAGAAATCAAAGGTATCTTTACTTCATTAATTTACAGTTATTGAAAACTATCTACGCGTTGTGCTACAGTATTGCTTAGAAACAACACATATAATGAAAACGTTTTAAATACCGCCCATGTACCGGACAGCGGTTGCAAATTATACAAATTTATATAAGATTATGAAAAATTGTGACAAAACTATTAAAATTATAACTCAGTTTCTTCTCATGATTGTGAAGTTGCTAAAGAATTATTTTATAATTAACTCAGCTTCACACTAACTATACTTGCAGTTTAAGTTTTAACTCATAGAAAATCATTGTTAGTAATTTAACCACTAACAGCTCATTCAAAATAACGTCACTAAAGTTTTTGGGGTATGTGAATCCTCGGTTCCAAAGCTGACAGAGGTTCTATGAATCAAATAAACAAATTATGTTATTCAGAAAAGCAAACGAAATAACTAACCTAAACAACCTCCTTATCTTTGGGACTATACAATTAAAATTAACTTCTAATACAAATTTAACTAAAAAACAGTCCAAGAAAACAAAATTAAATCTAGGAATTAATGAAAAGTTTCATGTTAATTTTTTTTTATTTAAAACGTGTATTAAACGGTTTAACGAATTTATCTGTTATTAAATCCTTTGCTGTCAAATCATACTCGTAATTCTCCTTATTCTCTTTAAAATATGCTCAAACAAGGCAACTAAATTTAAACGGCTTATTTACCATAATAGATATACAATGGTTATTTGTGCTTAAAGTGACATCACTTAATTAGAGAACAGTACAAAACAACCCTCATCCTCATACACACAATGATTTTTTTCCTCCACATTTTACTTACAAAACCTCTTTAGAGACTGAAAATAAATTAAAATCCTATAAAAAAAATATAACCTACAACAATCTAGCATCTACGGTATATAGTTTTGTTTTAAGTAAATTAAATTTTTATTCATAACTTATAGTTTAAAGTTTCAATGAACTTTCATTACGTATACTACACTCGCACATCATCATAACACTACGATGAGAGGGAAAACGGAAAAATAATGAAAACTTTTGTTTTATTTTTTTATTTTTCTCCAGCAGATATTTTTATTTTTGTGTGCTGCTGCTTCTTTTTATTTTATTTGATATTGATTTCTATTTCTTTTTTTTTGCAGAAAAGCTTTTCGTAAATAAATATCGATATTGTCTATGTGCGCTTGTCTTCTTTGTCTATAAAAAGTACTGTCATCTACAAAACAAAATATAACAGAGTAGTTTTAAGATACATAGACATACGTTTTTTGGGAATATACTCGTATATGGAACCCTTGTTCCGTTTTCTACTTCAGTGCTGTCGTTGTTTGTTATTTCTGTGTTATTATTCGTTTGTTTTCCTTGATGTGGAAAAACAACTCATTGTGTGTGAGTTTAAAAGTCGCGGCGTCTTAAACAAAATGTTCCCAGTTTCCGAATATATGTACATAAGGATGAGAGGAAAATTGATGCTTTACAATTTTCTGATGGCAGATTGGATATATACAACTGAGTTTCCGCGTGTAATAATTAAAATACATGAATCGCAAGAGGCAAATCATAATAAATATGGCAAATGACAATTTAAGCCATCGCTGAAATAAGTGTAATTGTAAGAGTTGAGAAAAATTACGATATATAAAATGAAACGCTGGAACCATTAAAATTGAACATCCCTTATCACCAGAACAATAAAATTTATAATTCTTATGTTTTTAATTTTTAATTTTAATTCCTTTATACTGTACACTCCCAACATCATCCTTTATCACTTTCACAAGATCCTCATAACTATATTATCCAGTAGTAAGTACGTAAGTATAAAAAGGATAAAAGGGAGCTAAAAAGCATTTTAGATATTTTTCTTGTCTATGGTATTGCGAGTTCGTAGCGTGGGTATGAGTAATGCTAAATGTAAATTGTTCCATTGGGAATATGTGTTAATAGTAAATGGGATTTTTATTTCTTTGTAAATTCTGTGCTTGGTTTTAATTTTAATTTTTTTTTTGTAATTTTAATAAATAAATTGAAATTATTAATGAGAATAAATAGGAAAAACGTTTCATGTTTTCAGTAGATTTGGTTTTGTTTTAACGTTTTGTTCTGCTTACACAATAATACACAAAATATCTAGAACAATTTCCCAACCACGAATTAAGTTGAAATTCCAAAACAATAATAAAAAAGAACTGGACGATTATTGCATTTGGGTTATGCGAGCTTAATTGAAGCACGAAGTATTTTATGGTGCAAACATCGTGCTTTGTAGTTTTTATTACCTTATGAATAATAAAAACAACATCTAAAATTAAAAACATGATAATTGGCACAACAACATTTGATTCTTATCCTAATCTACTATTTAATAAAGAAATCTAATGTTTTGTATGTTGAGTGCTAATTAATAAGTTTAAGCTTAGTTGGTAATGTGTCAGAACGTGAATTTACGTTAATGACTCTCTATTTATAATACCAATAATGACCTGTGCTGTGTAAATAAGCGTTACTATTTAAACAAAATAAATCATACAACGTAAGGGTACCGAGCAGACCCGACTAGCCTATGTACAAAAACCTTGCTAAGTGGTCCTGAAAGTTTGAAATGGAATTTACTTGTTAATGGAAAATTTAGAGAGTTTAGCACTAGAGTCTTTAGATTTTCAGCCTTTATTTTATTATCGTTATTTGGATGATATTATTACCGCTATACCAGAAAATAAAATTGATATATTTTTAAATAGTTTTTACTAAAATATACAGTCGAATAAAATTTACTTTAGAAAAGGACGTGAAAAGGTTGGACGTTGAAAAAAGGTATCTATCGTCAAATAACACGACAAATTTTATTGCGTGAAATATAAAAAATTGTCATTTATATTGCAGCAGCCGTAATAAGTTTTACCTTATACATTTATCTTTATAGTCTTATTAAACAACCAAACAAACCGCAATGGATGTTTTACATAACTAAACAGTTAAAGGTTCTGCAACACACAACGTGCTACATAACGATTAGAATAATTTAAATTTTACTATTAAATGCGCATTCTACGATATTCTCTGAAAATTTGGGTTTGTCCAACAATATGTACAAATAAAATATATAAAGAATTCTGCAAAACTGCAGGTTAAACTAACTCACTGGTATATAGAATCTCTTGGAATTTAGAGATGTAAAATAATTTTAATCGACAGAATCTCGATGGTTCTATTTGTATTTTAATCTAAATTTTGGATAAAATTACACTTTTAGATTATTTTAATAAATAGGAAGTAGAAATTTAAAAATTGTTTACCACAACAGTTTGAGAGACGTACTATTCATCTTATCGGCGAGTTCAGAAAAATGATTTTGAAATGTCTCGAATTTCGATTTTGTTCCTTGATACATGTTTGGATAACCAATTGGTGGAAAACAGCTCATAGAAATTTTTGTTTTTTTATAAATATTTCTAAAACCTTCAATTATCAAACCCACGATTAAGAACAAAAAAATGTAAAATTAAGTTAAGTACAAAATAAATCCTGATGATTTTTCAAAATATCAAGTATTATTGTTGTCATTTTCTGACACGGATTATTTGATTCCAGAAGTGAAAGATCTCGGAGCTTTCTGACGATAATGAGAAAAGTCTTATTCTTTATAATAAACTAAATTAAATTTATTTTATTTAAAATTTATAGATTTATGGTAACTAAACAAATTTAATTTTAAATTGGTAATTTTTCATTTCTAATTTCATTTTGGTAAAATCGTATGAAGATTTCACGTGAAATCCAACTGAGTACTAGGCTTTATGGAGAAACGGCATACTTTCCTTCAAAATTGTCGAAACATACCAGCAACAAATGTTCGACAGCATACCAAAAACAAATGTTTAATTAAATATAATTTATAGCTTTGAATTAATTAGTTAAATCTATAAAATTTAATTCAACCGTTAGCTCTTTAAGGTAGTTAAATAAATTTGTTTAAGAATTTTCAAAGTTTGATTCTCTATCTGACTATTTTGCTATCTCTCTGACTTTTGTATGCCATGAAGGTAGTTGTACGATCTCCATACTTCACGTATGCCGTGGCTGGTTGTTGATGGAATACTCAAATCGTTTAGAAATTCCGAAAACGTGTTGTAATGAATTCTGTAAAACAATTTAGCTTCGATAGTTAGGCATGTTTAACAATCATTAAATTGGACCAACCCTATAGGATCACATTTTACGGTATTCAACTTCAATAGGATGGAAACTGTTTGGATCAGACAATCAAATTCATTGGTATGGATCCCATGAGGGTGTAGTACGATCAGTATATAAGCAACACCAGATTTTGTTGTGGGAGGGACTAACTTGAATTCGGCATGCCAAACTTGTGTAACTTGAAATAAACGAAATTTAATCGTTGTTTGATCATATTCTAAAATTTTACAAAATCCCTTACTACAAATAAACGGGATAAGTTTGCCAAATTCCTAAACAATTGATCTTCTAAACCTAAATTATAAGCTCAAATGGTTTCTCTTCAATAAATACTAATTTCTTTTATAGTAGTCGCTGTTCCCGACGCTTGGCCTGATTCAGTCCTTCAAATAAATTTGCGATGCTTGAAAATATGAAATTAATTTTTTTTCATTTGGAATCGAGTAGGTTTGAATTGCCAGATTAATTGAAAAAATTACATTTTCATTATTTCATGACTTGACTCCTTGTTCAAGTTTCACGAAACCACGCGAAGCTCCTCACACGGTTTCATATCATAAATTGTTGTCTAAAGCCTGCTGCACGACTGTGAGATTTTACCCGCACTCACAATCTGAATTTAGCAAGTATGACTTGCCCAATAAAATTCGCCTAGAGTTTTTGACGTTTCCTTCATTCGGTTGAAATTTTCGTTATTGTTTCATTTATTAATAATATTTTTGATTTATGAACGTCTTTTTGTGTGTGGAATTTTTGTTTTGTTTTAAAACAATAGAAATGGCCTTTTCAAGACAAAGAATAACACATATTTTGTCGCGGGACATCCAAACGATATGCGCGGCGCTCACCGCGTATTTAATTAAACACAAGCGCCGGTTTGGTGTTAATCCGGTAAATCGCGAAAGACAGAGCAATTCTATTAGCTAAACCTTGTCGCTGAAATGCGACTGAACGACATCGAGACATTTGTAAATTATCATCGAATGTCTCCTGACGCTTTCGATGAGTTGCTTGCCATTATGAGACCTTGCTTTCAACGATTGGATGTAGGTAAAAGATCCATCAATGCTGGCGAACGTCTAAGAGAAAATCAAATACAATTTCATATAAAACTGGAGCTGCAGAACTAAATAAACAATTCTCCAATTTGAAAAAAACCCTTTTAAAAATTAAGCGATATCGCTCAAAAACTGTTCACGGGACGTCCAATTGGAAATATTTGAACGATTTTTAGAGATAACAAAACTGTAAATTTGCAGAATAATGGCGCGTTTTGGAACCGACTATACCGTAGCCAGATTATGAATCTGTTTGCAATAAACATAGCGATTCATATTCCAGTTTGTCGAGTTGTGGGAGAGTTAGTGAGCAAAAATGCCGGCAGAACATTATAAAATCAATTAAGAAATTAACCAACGCAGTAAAATAAAGTAACAACATAGAGAAAGGAAGGAATGAAATTATTAAAAGATATTTTAATAATAATACTTCCCTATTATCTAACATAGGCTCATTAATAAAATACGGCAGTTAAGTTAAAATAAAAATGCGAAATATTTTTTATATTTTGTACTTCATAAAATTCCTTCCAATGCACCACAACTACATTTTTAATAACAATATTTATATTATTTTCGTCAATATATTTAAAACGCCTGAATTTGCCTTTTAATTGGGCGTATCTTTTTCTATAACTGATCGAACAGAACTGGGTTGGTTTCGTGTTATATATACTCTGCTGTTTTGTTAGATGGCCGTTGTCTCTGAAGGATGCTAATAAATAATTTGGTGCACTGTTCCGTTTTACAAAAATTTGTAAATAGGGGAGATTTTAAATACGTTTGCATTATGAACTCTGCATGGCATTCGAACAAATACACCCGTAAAAATCTTGGTGCGGTTACAAATACGAGAAGCTTCAAAGAAATAAATTACACGTAACGTGTAAACCGTTTCAATAGGTGATAATGTTTCAAAATTAAAATTTTCGGCTGCTGCTAACAATACATTTTTAATTGCCTTATCCATTTTGTTTTCGCACAAGTAAAACGCTCGCAGAAAAATGGAATACTCAACTAGTTTTTAAAATTACAGGTTAGATAAGACACAAACCCAATTTCGAAAGTAAATTTCCGATGTAGCACGTATAGATCGTCTACAAATGACAAAATCATGTTGAAATGACTATTCAACATTTTAGAATATTTCACAAGTAGATCTCAACTTGCTGGTTACACCAATTCACAGCCATTCCGGGCCACGTTTTTTCGGCTTCTAATATACACGTTAAGAATTCTATAGATGTCTGGTCTTTATTCTTTAGATTACACCTTGTTATAAAAGCATATTGACCAGGGAGAGCTGTTGAATGAACTAGACACAAGCTTTGGTTAACGAAACGCAATCTTCAAATTAAGTTTTGCTCCTTCGATCACATTTGCAGATGCACTATTTATGGAACTTTTTTCATACACAGTACAGTTCACTTTAGTTTCGTTATGTTTATTTTTTATTTCACAAGTCAGTAAATGAATTCGGGGAAAATTTCGAGGATTTAAATTAAAAAAGTTTCTTTCGAGGTCTTACAATTTTCAAAGTTTTTCTTGACATCCCTCCCATTAAGGAAATTGGCTGCCGCAATGAGTTTCGAAGGTCATTTTTTGCATATTTTTTATGGTCACTCAAATTTGTATTCAAAACTAGCAGAAAAAGGCCAGCCAATTACTAACGTTTAAATAAATAACTAGAAAATAAGCAACAGTTATTGAAAAACCTATACCTAGCTTTTCTAACGTTGCCCTGATCGATTAAGCTGATGTAAATGAAGTAGCTATTTTTCAAACGATAGAATAAAAATATTTCAACCACAGCTACTGCATCAAATGGTACGATTGAACAGTGAGGTTTAAACTTATCCCTATTAGGAAACACCACTTTGCTCAATTGTGGTTTACTTAACTATTATTTCAACTATAAATCATACGACAAGTATAATACAGTTTAAATATCAAACAATCATGACAACTACTTTTGCAATCATAGTTATTTTTTTTAAATCTCATTTTCGATTGGCACCTGGTCACTGAGAATGTTTTGAGCACGTTTGGGTAAAATACCGCTTTTATTTTCAAAATATTTGAAGTTAAGGATTGTGGTTGAAATTCTACGAGTATGTTTTTATTAAACCATTTATCATGATTATTAAATTTTGTAACAAATTCGTCATCATAAACTTTTTATCTCTGTCTAAAACGTACAAGAAACGTTTAAATTTGCGAGGCCGACTCACACTACAAAACTTTTAACATTAAAACTTGAGCAACATTTCGACGATGAAATACTACAATATAATACGAAATTTCTATTGATTGGGTTCCCAGTAAAGCATAAGGTATATTTTCTGATAATTTGCTATACATAAGTGAACTAAATATTTTCTACCTACGCAAAATTGTTGTACTCTTTAATATTATCAACCATGCAATTAAAATTTATTGAATAAAAATAATTTAAAACATCGTTTTCTCACAAAATTGTGCTCACCCCAAATTATTGATTAATTATTAGTATTATCAATAATGCTTTATGTATCGCATCGTCAATAGGCAGTAAAAGTTTCCTGAAAACGAAAACTTCTATCGGAAAACTTTTAAAATAATTTTAATAAAATGCTGCACATTTTTTTTGATTAATATTTTTTTTTTTTGTAATCGGTAATAACAAAAAACATTCAAAGCCATTTTCACAATAGACACAAAAACAACTTTCCGCGATAATAGCAAAAATAGCATGTTGTTATAAATTTCAAAATGTGTAATATATTTAAATTCTAGAGGGTTGAATTTTCACCAACAAAAATTTATTATTCATGCGTTGGAGTATTTCAAAAATATATAGTACACAGAGGATAGTTTTTAGTCGGTCTATCTATTTGTATATACAAACGCAACGTATTTATACGTATGTATGTACACCTGAAATATAATTATAAATAATGAAAATTCAATTAAAAATCAACACAAAATGAATAAATTAAACGCCTAATTAGGATAGAAATTGACGCAAAAAATGATTTTAATTGAACAGAAAAAAATATTTAGAGGGGGGGAAATTTAATTAACGTACGAATTTTATGTGATGAAATATTTGCAACAGTTATATAATATGAGGTATGTATATATTGTCACCCTTTAATATATGCTTTAAACACATACGTACGGTATGTTAACCCTTGAAATAATACGAGTATAACCGAATATTGATGATAACATTATCACATTTCAATGAATTTTTAACAATTTTACATTGTATATTTTTGATTGATTTGATTTTCCTTACAATAATCAACGTGTATTGTTATACATTTTTATTATAAAAAATAATTTTTACTATGAAAATTGGTGAGCCATAAACAGGCGACCTATATTATAGTACATTATGACGAAGATTACTAAACTAAATCAATTGTCATTGTAAGATGTGACATGTGAAGGTCGAGTGGTGAAGTCTTATGCTACGATTACATAGTAGACGGCATTGCTTAATTAAGTATTCTCCAAATATTTATTAGAATTTGAGATCAATTGGACGTTTTTATCGTACGCTTTACAGTATACACTACTAAAGTCTGAGGAATTGCGAAATAACACGCGCGTTTAGCCACACGCACATAATAGTGTAAAATTTGTGACGTGATAATTTGTTACATTATGTTAATGTGACAAATTTAAAATGTATTAACCTGTTGAAGGGTGAGTGTTTAATTTCAAAATCTCTTAAAAATTAATCAAACCCCGAAATTGTAAATTCTAAAGAAATCACATTTAATATGTCCTATGGTGTTATATTTATTTTTTCAAAATTACATTAGATAAACAAGTTTTTTGCTCTTAAGCTAGATTAACGGTTCGTTGAATACGTATACATGCGCTGGAATGTTCTAATATTCTGACTTTTCCGATGCTTTCTCAAAGTTTAATTCACGTTTCTATAGAATTAAATATTATTCAGTTACACTTGTTATATCGTTTACCAGTCTACAATAAATTCAGAAACAAGCAATGCTAATTCCAAAGCTGCACAGAAACCAAACGCAAATTTTAGTGAAATAAATTTTCTTTAAATTAAAATAATTATTATTGTTTGTGGTTGGTTATAAACCATGTTTTGTAAATATTCTTTGGTTCGACCATCCAGTGAAATCGAATGTCTGCTACAGTTAGCATAAAAAGATATAAACTTCGATAATGAATCAAAAAATTCGTGCTAGAACATCCCAGTACTGGATAAACCAAACTACAATATTTATCCGGCTAGCTAAGTACAAGGCTTATGATAGCTTATTATGATAGTGGAGCGTGCACCCTACACCGAAAAAAAATTGAGTAAAGATAACGAATTCGGACGTTCATTTAACAAAGCCATCGTTCATATACAGCCGACAAATTATTAATTAACTTAATATCCTGAAGTTAATTGAACATCAAAAAATTCTTCAATAACCTGTAATAAATGCTATTAATTTTCTTTTATATTAATTTTGACTCCAAATGATTTTTTGTTAAACTAAAGAATATTAATTATTTTAGGTTATGCCGCAATACAAATTTTCTTTATATTAAAAACATATTAGTTAGAAACTTTTAGCTAATTTAAGAACTATTAATTACATTAAAGAATACTTTTTAAATGCTAACCACATTTTTAAAAACATTTAATTATAATGAGTAACATTCGTTAACTATTTATAAAAAAGACAAGGAGACTTCATTAATTTAAAATCCTGTTTATTTTATACTACGCCGCCAATCGAATTTTTCCAGTACTAGAAAGGTTTGTAGCTTGGGTTTTGATCATAAATACACAAATTTTTTTTTGTAAACAGAATATGCCTTTATTTGTTATTTATAAAAATATAAAATAAATACAATATGTATTCGGTATATTCAAACATGGATGACCGCATTCATTATTTGTAAAATTAAATCAAAATTAATAAAAATATTAAATTCCATTCAATGTGAGCAAATGTTCAAATTCAAAGTTTTAATTATAACAAATTTAATCACATATGAAAAAATAATATAAAATAATAATATATAATATACAATAATATAAAAATTCTATAATCTTAACATCAAATATTTAAAGCTTAGTTTAGTAAGCTATGCTACCTCTACACATTTTCAAGTTTTTTCATGAGTAAATTAACAGATGGGAATGCATCGTCGAAAGCAGTATCAATTTTGTACAAAAATCTTTGTATGAATTGCCAAACAGATTCTCTTTCTGAAGGGCATTTTATATTAAATACTTGGAATAATTTGAGCACGCAATCCAATGCAGCAAGTGCACTTGCGAGCTTGTACTTAATATTATCCCAGTAAATGAAAAACTGATTCGGCGAGTAAAAATTTTCACCAACGACAAATATGAACGGTTGTAACTGTTGTTTATGGCTGGATTTTATACTCAGTTGATTACTAATGTACCTGTCAACAACATTTGTGGATGGTAACAAAACCATAAAAGAATTTTGCGAATCTTTTATGGTATATTTATTGAGTTTCTTGGTGCCTTTCATTAGAGTTTTATTTGTAGGTTTGATCAAGGCGTGCAATAATAACAGCGTTATACAAGTTCTGGCATCTAAAATGATAATTGGAGAAATTTATTATTGGTATTATTTCATTGGTTTGATTAATAATGTTTTATTATACCTGACGTAACAAATCTTTGTAACTTAAAATCTTTTAGCAGTTACTTAGAAACCGGTTCTATTATTTTGGCTTCCATAATTTTCCAAGATTTTGTTGCAGAATCTATCAAATTTTATAAAAATATTATCTACGTCAAGATACAAATATTGAAAATCAATCTCAATCAGTTTTGGTCCATATGCTTGTGTGTATGCTGGCCATTCGCGTATATTTGATTCAACGTTTTTATCCGTATTTAAGCTGCTTATCCATTTCAAGCGATATTCCAATGTTGTCATCCATTTTAATAGTATTGCATCAATTTCCGTATCGTCCCTATTATATTTTAGTTCTTCAATTAATTGCCGCAAATCAGTAGATATTGATGTTAATACTGAAAAGGTTGAATTTATATATAGTAAATAATTTGAAATTAAATTATTTTAATATTCTTACTTTCAGGAGTTTCGCTAGGTGCTTTAATGTGTGTATGCCTTTTTCGTTTTGGTAGCCGGTCTCGCAATTTAGCCATTCGGTTATTGTAACGGTCATATAGTTGAACCTTTAGCCTTTTTTTGTTTCTTCTTTGGAAATATACAACCTGGAATTATAAACAATTGATAAAAGTCATACTCTTCACACATTTAAATGTATTTATTGAAGTTTCACCGGGAAATAGTTGCTCTATTTGATTGGCCATTGCCTCACATTCATTAACCCAATGATATTTTATTATTAATGTAATAAGTAACAATTTCGTCGATTAAAATCCCTCGGTTATGATCTGACAAAACTATATTATGCTTTAAGGATAAATTTTCCATGGGGCGTTTGTTGTAGGATAAAATTCAAAGAAATCTATTGAAATAAATTTTGTCAGTTTCCATTCTAACAGAAATATGTTGTTACTCTTACATTTTCAGAGCCGCTATTTGCATCTCGAGCACTCTAATCCCGTAACGCAAGCACCTGATTAGAACAATTTTTTGATTTTTCTGCATTATCTGTTGTACTAATATCTGGAACACCCTAAAAGAGAAATGATTGTGAAATACATACCAAAAATAATACCAAAAATGTACACTGTTAAATTCAAAAATATTCCAATTGGATTTGTTTTGTAGTGAAATTGAAACACTTTTAGATAATCTTTAACATTTATACTAGAGAAGTCCCTGAATCCCTAATAGTGTCGCTGTAAAGATCAAATAATTTTCTAACAATTTCAGATAAACACTAGAAAATTGTGATATAATTCACTAAAGTTTTTTCAATTCTAAAGAAGGTTTTTTTAGACAATGTTTCTACTTTTATATCTCCGAATCTAGAGATGTTCACGGGGTCTCACCTATATGGCTGAATAGCTAAGTCAAAACCTCACGTGTGTGGTAAATAAGGTTGAGATATGATGATTTGTAAATTGTCCAGCGTATTTTAAACAATAGTGGTTTTTGATTTATATCTATTTTCAAATTTTTCTGTTGCCGCTCCTTGAGATGTTCATAATTTTTTTAATGTATTTTGGGATAGCATAGATAAAATTCTAACATTGAAATAAACATGGTTATTTTATGAAAATACTTACTGTGCCATATATGACTTAGAAGTTTCATGAATTTGAATAAATTTTCAAATTTTATTTCACCGATCCTAGAGATGTTCACGAGGTCTCACCTACATGGTCAGATAGATCAGTCAAACCCCTATGTGGGTAATGAACGGTATCTAATTATGATGATTTTTAACTAGTCCAGAGACATTTTTACGTTTCCGGTTATATCGCCCATCCCAGAAATGTTCACGGGATCTCTTTCATATATTCGAATAGGTCAGACAATTTTCTATCAATATTGTGAAAATGGGACACGAATGATGATTTTCATCATGTTTTCCATAATTTACAACTTCTTCGTTTGCAATTTTACTCTCAATTGGAAATTTTGGTATTTTCTCCAATAGGATTTTTACCCAATTGACATTCCCAAATAAGCTACGAACCCGATTTATTGTGAAAACAATCAAATAACAAAAATCCTATGGATGTTCACAAGGTCACGTTTATACTTTTAGATAGTTCAAAGTTTCGACTATCGATAGTTCCGAACAGGGTTCAATTGTGATGATATTTACTGGACCATATATGACTTAGAAGTTTCATGAATTTCAATAAATTTTCAAATTTTATTTCACCGATCCTAGAGATGTTCACGGGGTCTCACCTACATGGTCAGATAGGTCAGTCAAACCCCTATGTGGGTAATGAACGGTATCTAATTATGATGATTTTTAACTAGTCCAGAGACATTTTTACGTGCCAACAAACTAAAAATAACTTATATGGCCGCAGAAAATCGAAAAATTATAGTGAAAATTCTAATCCATCAATTTTCCCCAGATTTTCCAGGTAGCCTCAGTATGACCTAAGCTATTAGAAAAACAACCGAAAGGATTTTTTACTAGTGGAAGTTTTTGAGATATTGGCCAAAAACTAGAAATAACTGATAGGGCCGCAGAAAATCAAAAAGTTTTGGTGAAAATTGAACCCTGTTCGGAACTATCGATAGTCGAAACTGGTATATATATATATATTTATATATATATATATATATATATATATATATATATATATATATATATATATATATATATATATATATATATATATATATATATATATATATATATATATATATATATATACCTGAGAGAACTGCCATTTTCTGAAGAGGTTCATGAATTTGATGCGTGTTCCTAGAGATTGACCAAATAAAAGCTCTTCAGTTTCCTTTTCATTCATGTATCCTAACGCTTCAAGATCTATCTCATTTTCTAGTTTATAAAAAAACGTATTAGGCAATGGCTCTTGGCTTTCATGATTATTTTCTTACTTTGTAATACTGTATATAGTTGTGGCAGCTTCCATGAGATCAAAATGTCCAAAATGTCATTATTGCTATACTGTGTTGGATCGGACTGTTCAATCTGCGTTGGTTCCATAAAAGTGAGAGTATAATTATCTAAGCCTTTTTCGTAGTTGCTACAGTGCATTTCCTCCATATTAATAGAATGTGTTTGGTTTTGATGGTCGTCAAGATTATTTTCATTATTTTCTGGTGGTATCTGAGTTATAATATTTACGAACCCAATAAGTTCCTTGATGCCAGAATCATTCATGATTAATTATTATTGAACAAAATTTCATTAGAGGTACTTCAACTAAATAGAATAGGTAAATAAAAATAAAAGTCAAACTTTGAATAAATAAATTTAATTTCGTATAAGACTTTAGTGTGTTCGTTAAATGCTATTTACAAACATCTTTTGAGTCTGATCATTTTAGTTCCATCAAAAATTGTCGTAATCTCTAAAGGTTTGCTATCAAAATTTTCGATTGGAATCACCACTTTTTCTGTACAAGAACTCGAAGATGCTATGTAGTAAGCAGCGAAATGTTCTTTATAATGACCCAATAGAATTTTGTCACACAAAATGAAAATACTGTTGTTTGGCAAATGAATATACTCGTACACTTCAAATATTTTGAACGCCGATTCATATTCAGCGGATAAACTCAAAATTAAACCTTTGGAGTATATTGTTCCAATATATTCTATCTGAGAAAAACCTTTTAAACTTCGTTCAGTTGGGTGACCACTGTTGGATTTACCATTGAAAGTTTATGTTTTTCGTTTATACTTGTCATCGATTTCATAGTAGTTAAAAGAAATTTACAAAATTCGATTTGCATTTTTTTCGCAATAGTAACACAAATATTTTTCTCGAAGATGTAGCATACATCTCTTTAAGACTAGATTCAAACCTAAAACACCAAAACTGCCCAGGTGGACCGGATTTTTTAATTATAGTTGGGTAATGCAAAAGGTTATGATGTTTAGGCTTTAAGGTATCATTGAATAATTTTGGGTATAACAGATTATGGTTGCTTATATAATTCTTTAATAATTCTATATCATCGTAGTTAATATTTAAAGATAACAAGATATCCAAAATTTTTAAAAATAAAATAAGAAAATTCCAAACTTCATCGTCTTTGTGAACTAGGTCTCCAATTATTAAAGGTAAAAATATGTAAATGTCATCATTTCCCTTGCCGATATATTAAAACGATTCTTTTTTAAATGTTCTATTCTTATAGATTGTGATTGATTTCCTATTTCGAGAGCTCCGTAGTTGAAATGAATCTTTCTACAGTTTAATTCATTTAAATTAAAGAAATGTTTCTGCTCTATAAGATTTAACAGTACATTACAAATATTGTAATGACATACACCTTCAAAGACGTCGTGCATTACATCAACGCTAAAATTGTCTGTAATTTTAAAATACTGAAGTTTGTTTAAAATCGAATTCTCTTTAATTCCAGTTAAAGATAAATCATTTACCTCCACATCATTAGCATAGTTTGTTTGTGATCGCAATATAACCTGCCTTTCATCTGAACAAAAGTGTAAATCAGATTTATGTATTTTACAAAATCTACAAGAATAGTTAGAAGAAAATGACGTTGTAAACCCTAAAGCGCCGTTTATGGCCAAGTTATCACCCAAAATTAAACCAAGCAAGAATCTTACTTGAAACCTACCATTCAAAGTATTAATTTGTATTGGAGTTGTTTCTAGCGATTTTAACTCTTCTAAAATTGGTTGAAAGCAGCGATTCGTACCAAACTGTTTCACATCTTGAGCCTTTATGATACCTGTTGTGAAAATAT
The DNA here is from genome assembly GCA_963691935.1 of Nephrotoma guestfalica. Lineage (NCBI taxonomy): Eukaryota > Metazoa > Arthropoda > Insecta > Diptera > Tipulidae > Nephrotoma > Nephrotoma guestfalica. The sequence goes on from OY829915.1 coordinate 110,769,814, forward strand.
GTTGAATATTTGTGCTAAATTCTAGCACGGGAAAATAATATTTTACAGCTGTAATACTTTGCGTTCCTGCATGGGAACCGAGAGGATTATTTATTTCTAAATCATCTATATACAGGAAATATGGGATCAGAATTTCATTTTTGCAAAACATTTGTTTTCTGGTTTGCCAAGTTTCCCCTTGTATAAAATGTTTAATGTTTCCTGTTAATGATTTGTGGTGATCTATAAAGTCTATTGAATTTGATAAGTTATTATCTTTATCAAAAATCTTTTTAAATTGAAATCTTAAAGGCATCAATACCCCCGAAAATTTTAGCTCGTCAAGAATTATCTCACCACAATTATATAAATTGGTAATTCCATTGTTTATTGTAAACTGTTTAAAGGGCATCGTAAGTTCATTTTCTGTTAAATATTGCAACTTGCGATATTCTGTGCTGCAGTATTGAAATGGCATTTTGCAAGCTTTAATAAATGTTTTAAGTTCTAGATTAGAATCTAATTTTGTATTATTGAGAAAAAATTCTAACTCCGACAGGATGGGATTTATTAAATTTTCAGTTATACTGTTTTGTATTGATAATACGTCTTTCGTAGTAATATTATTTTTATGTGTTAACTCTAAAGTAAATTTTAAAGCAAATTCATATATAGAGTTTATGGCAGGTTTGTGGTCAGTTGGTTTATTGAACCTTATATCTGTTGCAGGTTTTTGTGGTGGCGCCATTTGATTCAATTTGTATTCAGTCGAAAAAGTTCTAAGTTTTCACTAGAAGTAGGGTGCATTTTAATCACATGCCTTTTAAAACTGTCTCGACTTTGAAATGATTGCCCACAAAAATTTGCAACACAGATATAATTGTCACTACTTTTGAAATTGTGGGAATATTTAAAACAATTAATAAGATTTGATATGTTATTCATATCAATTTTACATGCAAAGCAAATCATTTTAATGTAAATTTAATTTATTAAGCATTATAATAATTCGAATAGCTCAATTAAGGCGTTAGTAATTTTGGTTAATTTCAATAAAGGTCCTTTTCCAATCTTAACAGTTATAATTCTCCTGTAATATAAATGAAACATGTTATTTTTCTAAATATTTGCAATCATTTAAATAAATACCTGTTGTAGTTGCCAGCCTAAAATAGTTTGTCTTATTTAAATTCGTTTTCCAAGCGATTCACCTTTGAATATTTCAGAAATGTTTTCCGTGTTTAGCAATAAAAACGATTTTTCGTCAATTTTATTATCTTGATAATAAATGAAACATTAATTTAGTTAGACATAATAATATTAATCACATGACATATCTCAAAAATCTCATGTCGAAAAGTTAACTTATTTCTATCAATAAATTCGCTTTATTTTTATGAAATAAACTTAGCCCAAAGCAATACAAAAACATTTACCAAAAGCAAAAATAAGTTATATCGAAACCATTTAACTTTTCGATGTGAGATTTTACTTTGATCCCCAAAGAAGGTTCATATATACAGATCAGATAATTACTTCGGCTCTAAAACAAACACTACGGTTATACGTTCAAATATTAAATATATTCATTCCTACTTATAGGTACACACAAACCAAATATTGATCTTTAACTTATATACGAGTACATACAGTAAAATTTCGATTTAATGGACTAATTGGGTACTGGCGAGTTCGGTTTGTCCGATAAATCCGAATGTTCAAAAATTGAATCGCCTTTTAAATGATATCACACTCCTATGTAGTATAAAACAATTATGTATTACAATAAACTTAGTCGGTTTCTTGAAGCTAAACGATAATGAGGAGTAAATATCAAAAACTTTATTCACACACGGTGCGATACGATACAAATACAAAAAATTATAGATTCTTACTGTTTAATTTAAAAAAATCGGTGAATACCCCAAAAATGAAACAAAAGTCCGGTAAATCGGACTTCTACTGTATTAAACACGTTTTGGTATATAGTTAATATTATTTTTAACGGGATATTTTGTTTGTTTGCTCTTAAACTACTTAAATAGTGTATTTTTATGCTTAATACTTTAATACTTAATAATTAACTTCGAGTTCATACGAATTTTCCAAAACTATTTAATATTAACATGCATTAATTAGTACCGCATTAATAATTTAATCAAATCTAATGCCACATCTCAATAAACAATTATGGAAAATAAAATGTCGTACATTTGAATTTTTGGATAATGTCGTACGTAAATTGTAGATCTTTTAATATTTTTTCAGCAATTTCAGATGAATCCATTTAAAAATAACCGTTTCAAAATTCACTATTTTCACGATAACTTTACACTTTCTTAACAACTTATTTTTATTCACTAATATTGTGGTTTAAATTTTTTAACTTTCCAGATCGGCGTCCAGATCACGTATGCTATAATGTATAATTTTTCTCTATCTTTCGGTAAAAGCTGTTTGTGTTAATATTTAATATAATTATTTTTCATTCTCTAGAAGAAATTTATTTAATCTAATTAATGTTCATACATTCGGGTTAAAATTGTTTAAAGAATTTTAATGTATATTATTAATTGTTTTAAACTTAACGAATAATAATTAATCTAATGAAAATTATTTTTTTTTTATTATGTTGTAAAGAAATTTAATAAATATTTTGAAAACATATAGAACATTATAATTATCGTAATTTGTCGCTCAACGATCATATGATTGAAATTATATCATTTGGCCTAAAATCTGATTAATGCCAGTTTTTAAGATCCGTCGAATATTAGTTTTTTATTTTAGATTACCATTTTGACTTTCGCATAGACAAAGAAACAACACGAATGGGCATATTCTGCGCACTGTAAATATTTGTAAAGAGTATATAACAACTGGAAATAGAATATCCCTCTTCCAATGTCCATACCTAGGTTCGACAAATGAGTATAGTTTAATACAACGGGATAATCATAAATCGGTTTAATCTTATTGCCATCTCACTAAAAAGTGAAAAGTTCATTATACTTGTGGATATAACCTTTAATGCACTTTTTGGCAATCTATGGCTTTGAGTTTAGCTACTATAGTTTAATTATTGAAAAATATATTTTTTTAATATATTATCGAGAGTCGAAGTTTAAATGAAGGTCACGTCTCGGAAAACTCCAATTAACCATTTTTAAATTACGTTCGTTCTTCCATTTTCATTTTAACAATATTATACTTTAGATTTAACACATGTATTTTATTATAAATAAATATTAAAATGATTTCACAACTTAACAAATTATTCAACAAATCACATCCCATTTGTTTATATGTATAAGTAATAGCAAATAGTACGTGAACATTTTTAGGGTAATTTGTAAAATTTTATTTCGATTGATTGAGTTATTTATTGGTAATAAGTTATCAAGTAATAGTTAAACTGCAAGTTGTTTGAAAAAATTAAGTAACCACGTAGGTACATAGACTTTAAGAATATTGAAGATAATTTATATCAAGTTATGTTGATACTACATTTATATTAATTTAATGCCATTTTCATAAGAAATTTCTACATTTTCTATTTTATTTTTAACCCTAAACCCGTGTACTATGTAATTTCTTAGTTATCGTGTATCGGAGCACTCAGTACTCCTATGTTATTATATGGTGATTTTTAATTATCATAATAAGTTTTGAGGTAGAATTATTTTAGATAAGGAGGAAAAATTAAACGTTGATTAGTTTTCAAATATTTATTTCATAATTAGAACTCAGAATAATTATATTGTATACATTTCAAACAATAAAAAGAAACTTATGTAGGTGAGCCGGATCTTATGCGGTTTGAAGGAGGCTCAGAGGATATTGATGAAGAGCCAATAGAAAAGTTTTCGTAATTTTCTTCAACTTCCTTCTGTACTGCCAGAGACAATAACACTTCTCACAAACTCTGATATAGTGTTTAGTGCTTGTAGGTTTACCACACAAATCACATATGGCTGTTGTTTTTGTATCTGCCCGATTACCTTCTCTATCCAGTTTGCATGCCTCACACCGTCTCTTCTCTTTTGTATTGGGGCGAATCGGTGGAAAACTCGTTTCCGTTGCGTGTTCGTATCCAATCAACTTCATGGCAGTTTTCACCGAATTTTGCAGATTGGGATTTTGAATTCTTCTTGTGATATGATTTTCTGCAATGGAGGCAAGCGATTTCAGAAAAATCTTTCTTCTGTCGGAGTTTCTTCTTGAATTGTACCATGATGGGTTACTAAGGCCATACAATCTGTAAGCACCGAGAGCTGCAACATCGAGGAGGTTATAAAATAACGTCACAGGCCACCGATTTGTTTTTCGTTTGCAGGTGTAAACTCGGTTCATTTGATCAAATGTGTCTACTCCGCCCTTAGTTTTATTATAATCTAATATTACTTGTGGTTTTTTCGTTATTTCATCGATTTCTTCGTCGTGGTGTGCAGTTGATAATAAAAGCACATTTCTCTTTGTGTTACTGGCAAAACTAACCAATTGCATACCTCGGGAAAAACAAAATATAGAGCTGTATGGTTGTCGACTCTTTTTGAATTCCTTCTCTGGCACTGTGAAGAGCATTGGCAATTGCGGTTTGACAGCTTTTATAGTACCGATTATGGTAGTGCTCCGACTTTTTAAATCCAAGGCTAATGGCACAGATGTAAAAAAATTGTCTATGGTGATGTTGAAACCATGGTCCAGATACCTTTGTGACAACCGTAAAACAAGTTCATGTGATACTCCATGTGATCGATTCTCACCTAGCTGTTGGCCTACATAAACTTCTCCCTTTAGCGGAAAATTTGTTGTTGCATCGACAATCCAAAATATCTTGATACCGTATTTACCCGGTTTACTCGGAGTAAACTGACGGAACGAACATCTTCCTCTTGTAGTAACTAACTGCTCGTCGATTGTCAGTTGCTTTGATGGTTGGTAAACTCCAATCAAGTTTTATTGAAAAACATTCCAAACGTGTCGAAATGCCGCCAATTTATCCGTTTCAAGACGCAGGGCTCTGGTACGAGAATCATCGAAATGAATAAATTGAGTTAGTTGCTCGAATCTTTCCAAGGTCAAAACGGCACGGTAGAAGGGGGGAAAAAATCTAATCGAATTAGTTTCATATTCAGGGGAAAAACTAAACTTTACAACTTTTTCTGAATAAAATTGCATTATTTTTCATAAAATCTGTTTCAATCTCGCATGGGGCACTGAGTGCCCCAGTACACGATAACATGTAAAAAATTTGAAATAGTCAGCAGCCTAGAAGTACTGCTACACTGGTAAAAGTTTCTTAGTTTTGGGTTCATTGTGAGCCCATTTTTCCGAAAAACATACTTAACATGATGACCTGGTTTTAAACTAACAGGAGATTTATGTTTGAAATTTCTTTGGGGCACTCAGTACCAACTACACGGGTCTAGGGTTTTAATGATCTTTTCTTTACGAATATTAGTATTACAATATTATGTAAGTTTAAAATGGCGAGAAATGTTAAATCACCGAAAGAAAAAAATTAGTTTAATGAATTGATTTTCGTCAAGCTAAATATAAATTGAAAATTAATTTTTATAAAACTAAGTAATATTCATCAATTCAACGTAACTTCTATTCTCAATTACAATTTAAAATCTCGTAGTTTAAAATGTATCGTAATATTAATTAACATTAATCTATAATTAATATGTTGTATTGACAAATCTTAATAAATATTATTAATCGTCGTTCAATTAATATCTTAAACCTTTAAATATTTATATAAAGTTCTATTAATGTAAATGTGTTAAAATAATGTATACTCGTAAAGTATCAAAACAAGGTTTAAATAATATTATAACTCAATGAGAATAGTTTATTACATTAATTAACCTATCTTTCCATTTAAGAATACCTTCTTTAATATTTTAAGGACTACTCCTTCGTTAATAGAATACAAACTTTTTCTCGGTGTACCTTACGTGAGTGTAGTATTATATATATATAAATATATATATATATATATATATATATATATATATATATATATATATATATATATATATATATATATATATATATATATATATATATATATATATATATATATATATATATATAATAGAGTTTATTTTAATCTCGTTTAAAAAAAAATAATATTTATAGCCCTTCACGTAAAAGGGCAATATTTGTCCTTTACTTTATTCACGACTTTAACAATTTCATTTTAAAATTATTTTACTGTGTCTTACTAAATATTGCAGTGACTGCATATTTGTTAATTTATATTAAAAGCCAAAGTTAGAGAATCGCGGTGTCACAGATTTAATTAGATTTCAATGTGTTTTATATTTCGTTGTGTACATCTAATATTACTAAAGTAATATTAATTCTTTATTTTTTTTTTCAAACTCGACGAAGGCTAGGTATTTTTATACTGGCCAGAATCGCTGCAGAAAACAACAAGGTTATGATAGGAGCCGCCATCTGCAATTTCTGACACATATGATGCAATTTGCTTACCATCGCGATTATCAATGGTGTCGTGCCAAGTAAAGGAAATGGTGGTTTGTGAGACAATCACAAGGCAGGGACATTAATAAGGTTAAATTAGAAGTGTTAGTCTTCGATTGTGACTAGTTCAGGGGAAGCAGCTTCTTATTTTGAAATTTAGCGAACAACATAAATGACGCGTAAGTCTTTCAGGAAATTTACTAAATAAAAATTTTCAAGGCAAATATCCATTTAGTCAACAACATTTCGTTTGTTTTGGTTTTTTGTAGTTCTTTTCTGAGGTTTGGGGGTCTTTCTGGGAGCGAATCCACTTCTTTTGTTTCAAAACATTGATTTTAAAAATCCTGGTTGATCGTTAAAAGCTACCAATAATTAAAGTTATTAATTTTAAAATTTTGCTTCCTTACCAACCTATAAACAAAATTTGAAATATTATATTCCGAGTTCAGGAATATGAGTTTAGAAATAGTTCTGAATATTTATATAGGCTTTATAGCCTTCCAAAGTTTGGTGGATTGACAATTTCTAAATTGCAAGCCTTAATAAAATTAAAATAATAATTGGAAAATATTCCCCAAGAAAATAGTTTAATCTAAGATCATTTAATACTTTTAAAATCTCAATTGTCTATGTGCATAGGTGCACAAGCACCTTTCACAATGAACTAACAATAATAATCCAGCACGTTTTTTGATGCTATAAAGATGAAATTTCCTATACACGTATGGTAATCATAATACTCTTAATATGGATCGAAGGAATTCAATAAGAATTGCTGCTCCTATATGTTCGGTCAAATAAAGTTGATTTGTTTTAAAGCGATTCGATTGTTATTATCTCAATTCTTTGCCTATCGAAAGTTATAAATCCCCATAAACTGAAATTTGTATTAACGTAACTCAAATGAATTATAGCCAATATTTCTACGACACAGTTGAGTCGATGCAATTGGAGAATAATTTATACTAAAAAATAACAAAAAAGATTTAAGATTAAAACGTGCAGTGTCTAAAAGGTTTGCATCATTTATAAATGTTATCTTCTGTTTTGTGATATACTGGGTGCATTCGAGTATTATATCTGATAGAGTAGGTGAAGTAAAAGGTATTCTAATATACTTCAGATATAATGGAGTAAAGCCTTTTCCATTTTGTTATTTATTTTATTTATTTTTGTTTAACTTTATTTGTTAGTTTGCTTTTTGTCGGTGCGGTGAAGTGATAGATTTACATTCTCCTGAGCGTGAACTTTATTTATCTTTGGTTTTGGATAATTGTTTTTTACTTTGGGTAGTTTTCGTTTAGAGATTTACCATTTTCAGCTGTGATACCTTTGATTTGGTGATCTCGTATAAAGTGTGTAGAGCGTGGTTGTCGTATGCATGAAGAGTGGGAGTTTCGTTCGTTTTTCTTCTCAAGGTAGTCCACTCTACGTGCATATACACAAATTTTGTTCTGTATACTGTACGGTGATCATCGGATTAAGGACGTCATAGTGGGGAATGTTAAAGTTTTGAATGAGGATTGATTTGAAGGTGAAAGCAGTTTGTCGGGATTGAGGGTGGATAGGCAGAGTTTATGCTCGGATGACTGGGGTATGTTTCTCCTCCGCATGTGCAGGATGTGGATGGGTAGAGTCGGGGAAGATCTTAACAAAAGATAATTTCCATGGCATTTGTGTGGGGGTGTTTTTTCATGTCTACGTTGTTTGGGCCTGCATGCATACAAACCGTATATTTTATTTGTCTTCTAGATCCCGTAGAGATTAACTAATTTTAGTATTACTCCTCTATCCAATTATTCAGCTTCTGAATAATAAATTATTATTGTTAAATTAAATTAATTATAAATTGGGCTAATAAGAACTAGATTAAATTGTGCATGGTATGAGTAATTAGATTATAATTATAATAATATTATTTTCTCGAGTTGGGTGGAGGAAATGATTGGTCACGCATAGTAATGAAGTTTTGTTTCAGGAAATTTACCAATTAAAAATTTGTTTAGGATCTTGATTGCTGATTGTTTGTATCCAGAGGGCCGAGTTATTGTGCCGTCTTGTGCTTTACTAGCTGTTGACTGCTTGGGTGTCTGTGACCGGCTCGAGCCTGTCATGTCTGGTGATCTTTTCTGTCACTCCATTTTGTTGTGTTTAGGGGGGTGTACGTTGAGTCCGGCGTGTCCGGGATCCTTGCTTGGTCTTGGCCGTGCATTCTTATCAATCAATCAATTAAATAATTGATTGTTTTTATTTATAGTTATTTTAATATTTTAATAATTTTTCGTTCCTTTCTTTAAACAATTCTATAAATTTAAATTTTGTCGAAAGTCCTGACTTAAATCAATTAAGTTGTCGACAAATATAATTCAATTTATTTTTATTATTATTAAAAAAAATTTGAACATACCGTTAGGTCAGGAAAGATTGTGATTGCAACATTCTTGATCAGGGGTCTATTTAATTACTTACGCTTTGAACATAAACTTAATACAATCAAATATGTTAACGATCCAAAGACTTTTTGCTATGGAATGTTGTTTTTCGACGATCTCTTCTGGTTGAATTCAGGTTATGTTTTAGTGAAGTTTTTTGAACGTTAGATATAAATTAACCCTGCTTTTAGTTGTATGAATTTAAATATAGGTAGCTGAATGACAATATCGAATTAAAATTTTTTTACAATATCAACGGAATATTTAGGTCATCATATGTATGATAATACTGCCGAGTCATTACGAACGTGAAGTCCCTCGGTTAGATAGTGTTGGATGGGAAGATGAGGAAAAATAAGGTTACGCGCAGTATATGATGAGATGACCCGTAGATGTGAATTAAATAGCCTAACCAGTCTATTATGGCTGATGCCGAATACATACTCGTATGATGAATATTAGTATCCTTTACCTCAACCACAACTAACCCAAATTAATAAACGAACAAAATCTAATCTAGAGTGTGAATATAATTGAGACTAACATTTTAATATATTTAAGTAGTTAGAAAATGACTTTGCTGTGGTTCGCCCTAGTTGTTTCTGTGACTAACATCCTTTCCTAATCAACCTTATCTGTTAAGGATGCAGGCAGAGCCTGGGTCCGCATCATGCTGAAATATTATTATTATTTTATATATATATATATATATATATATAAATATATATATATATATATATATATATGTATATATATATATATATATATATATATATATATATATATATATATATATATATATATATATATATATATATATATATATATATATATATATGTATATATATATTAATAAATAAATATATATATATATATATATATATATATATATATATATATATATATATATATATATATATATATTATATATCATAATCTAGTGGAAAGTTTATACTATCTACTAAAATGTTATTCTATTAAAAAAGCCAAGAGTTCTTCAAGCATTTGGGCAAAATGCACTTAATGGTTGACAATTGGACATGTAATTAATACTAATCTTGGAGCCACGATTAACCACAACCAAATAAATTGAATTACTGAATGCTGTCATAGAAAACTGCTGTGAATCCCTTTCAACAGAAAAATCAACATAATGGCTAACTAAATAAGTAAAAATTGTTAATTGAATCGATTAATTTGTTTAGTTTTAAAATATGTCCGAAAAACTTGTCACAGACATACAACCAGCCATCGGATTGGAAAGGTACTCCATAAATTAAAAAGCGACTAAAAGGAAATAACTATCCAAAAGGAATAAGGGAACCACTGAGGGATAAACGGAAATCGAGGAAAAAGTGACATTAAAGAAGGGCATCACAAGATAAAAGAACAACCATACTTAACGAAAGAAAAATCGAACAACCGTACTTAAAAATTATCAAGAGGAATAAAGAAATCAAAAAAGACAAAGTAACTAAAGGAATTAAAAGGCACTGCATAATTCTTCGACAAAGTTTTGAAACTTTCCTAATATAATTCCTTTCCAGAACAATACAGGAATATAGCAGAAAAATACTTTAGAGGTAAGCAAAATAATGAATACTCTAGGCTTGAAGAAATCAACGTAGGAGTTCCATAAAGAATTGTACGTGAACAGGTTCTGTTTCTGTTACAAGCTCGTATCTTCTATAACCTGAAAATAACACTTAGCCGCCTTTGCGAATGACACAGCTATCATGGCAGTAGGTCAACAGAATCGATTGATAATCTACAGTCAGACAATAAGCAAACATATAACTGGAGTAAATCAGAACATGTTAATTTACAAACAAAGGAATACAACATAGGTCAGTGTTCAAAATCAATCAAGAAAAAGCTAATGCTAATACTACTAAGTATATTAGCATGACATTAGACGTTAAGCGTCGCTGGAAGTATAATATTTGGACCAAACACATGTATTGGTTGCTGGGAGAATACCTAAAAAAAATTACACAAACCACTTGTTTTAAATATTGGGGGTACAAATAAGTTTTTAGGGATTTACAAAAGATGGCGTAACTAGTATTATATCGTATCGGACCATCTTGTAACTATATTCACGTTAAACCATCATCATTTCCCTCTAAATCTCAGTATGTGTCATTTCGCTGAAGTGTAAACAACATACTTTTTTGTACTCAACCATGACAACCTTTGTGCCAAGAAAACCAACCTTTGTGCCAATTCTAGTTAGTTGAAGTGCCCCCAAATTAGAACGGAATTTGGCAGAAGATGATTAACATTTATTGGGTCATATATTTATATTAATTTACCTGAAAATATTAAGAGCGTTGTACATATTTTTATGCTTAAACGAATGATAAAACCTCATCTGTTATCATCAGTTAAAGATTATTTGTGATTTATAGTGCTATTCATTCTTAATTAATTTAATTAAATTATATTTATTTTTATGTATTTGAATTTTATTGTTTATTATGCATAATGTAGTTTTATTCACTATGACACTATGAGTGTGAATGACGAACTTTTAAAGGACATTAAATCCACTAGTAGTCATTCATATTTTAATGATTATTATAAATAAAAATTAATGTTATAAGTATAAGTTAAACAAAATAAATAAATAAATAAACCGTAGCGTAGCGGTCACTAAAAAACACAATTTGCGGGAAGCGCTGCTTTTTTGTTTTAATTTGAAGAAAATTGGAGCTGATGGACATCGAATGATGTGTGAAGCATATGGGGAACATGTACCATCAATAAAAACATAAGAACGCGAAGGGGAACAAGTAAAGTTTGAAGACGCTGAGTTGGAGGCGTTATTGGATCACGATTCATGCCAAAATCAAAAGTAGCTCGCTGATACTTTGAAAATGACTCAACAAGCGATTTAAAATCGTCTCAAGACCATGGGCATGGTGCAAAAACAAGGAAACTGGGTTCCGTATGAACTTAAGCTAAGAGACGTCGAACGCCGTTTTTTCACGTTCGAACAACTGCTCCAAAGGCAAACCAGATAAAGTTTTTTGCATCGAATCTTGACGGAGGCGAAGAGTAGATTCACTACGACAACTCAAAGTGCAGAAATTCGTGGGGCAAGCCATGCATCAAATTAATCCGACAAACCGAATATTCATGGCAAGAAGGTAATTTTGTGTAACTGATGTAATCAGTTCGGAGTGAGCTACTAGAAGCTAATCCAGACTAACGAAATCATCACTGGAGAACGTTATCAACAACAATTGATGCAGTTAAGCCGAGCATTGAAGCTCAAATGCCCGCAATATGCAAAAAACATGACAAAGTGGTCTGAGAGGCGCTTCAATGGAATGTCATATCCCACCCATCGCATTCAACAGACATTGATTCTTCCAACTACCACTTGTTCCGGTCGATGACTCATGGCCTGGCCGAGCAGTACTTCACAGCTTACGAAGAAGCCATAAATTGAGTTGGTTATTGGATCGCCCCAAAACACGAGGAATTTGTCGATGCGTAATCTATATGCTGTCTGAAATATGGGGAAAAGTCGTAGCTACCAATGGACAAACAATAAAATACATGAATAATGTTTTCGTTTAAAATTATATGTCATTTTGTCACCAAGAGCTGTATACCGCTCGAAATATTGACTTTATCAATTTCTACTGTATCATATCTTCGCAGTTCGAAATGATCACATTTACGCTTGATCAGCATTGGGAAATATAAACTTATTTTTAAAGTGAGTGATGTCTTCGTCCGCACCTGTTGCACGCAAATAATTGAAGAAGATTCGTGATCGTACAATTAAGAATATTGCCGCTTTATCCGAAAGTATGCAACCAAATCCAGGAACAGCAACTCGCATGAGAGCGCTAAAGAGCGATCATAACCTATTTTGTTGGCAAAAAATTGAAGATATGAATTTGCACAATCTTTGGTTTCGGCAAGGTGGCGCGATATGCAACACTTGTTATCAAACAATCGATCATTTGTACCCTAGATTCGGCAATCTTGTAATCAGCCATTTTGGTGCTGTCAACTAGTCCCCGCACAGCTGCAATTTGGCATCGTACGACTTCTTCTTGTGAGGTGCAGTGAAAGATTGAGGTGCGAACAATAGACCAACGTTTGAGACTCTTAAGCGCAACATTGCTGGAGTTTTTCTGTTGACAGGATCGATTACCGTGAAGTTATCAGGGGTCAGCAACTTGAATGAAGTTGTATTTCATCAATAAACGGAAGGTTTTCTTTTGCCAATAAAGCAATAACATTTGCAGAAATATTGAGTTGTGTTTTGTCTATTTTATTGCATTTAGAAAAACAGTAGGTGGCCCACCCTTTAATAAATTATGGTTCAACTGGAAGTGGTAAGAAGGAAATTTTAACCATTTGTATGCAAATTAAAAAAATTCTTGAGTTATATAGTGCCCAAATGATTTGTTTTGGGAGACATTCATTCGAATTTTGGAGAGTAGTTTAAACTGTATTGCTGCAAATAACATAGACATTATTTATACTAGTAAAAGAACTCAAAAATGCCACACAATGAATTTGAAGGTATACAAACCCGAAGTTTCATTCAAACAAACCCGAAATATTTTTAACGGCTCTTTTAAAGATCACCAAATTGGGATTTTGCTTTTTAAATAAATACAGATGCCAAAAGATTACTCATCATATACATTGAAATAGGCGTTATATAATTGTTCAGCATTATATAATTTTTCTAATTAACGAAATCAGTATTAAATTTGGGGAAAAAATTAAATAGAAAACTAATGATCTTACTGATGGAAAGGTATGATACGGCAATATATCTGATCCTACAACTGATAAGACAATCACAATAAGCTTCGCTAACTAGCACAAATTAATATAATTTCGGTTCAGTGAGTGAGTGTGTTACTTTATAAATTACCTTTTAACTCGTAATCTATATCTGTATATGTACTCGTATGAAATTAATAATACAAAAAAATTACTTTAAAACAATTCTGGAAATGAGCACAGTTAGTTATAGAAGTTTCTGGTTAATCATTAGCGATTCTGAAAAATAATACAACGCTGAAGAGCGAAAAATCATTTTCCTTTGAACTTAAAAAAAACTCAAGCGAAAAGCTCGAAACTGTTTGTAAGGTGGTGAATATAAAGAGAGTAAATTGAAAACAAAAAACTTTTTGTGCGCTCTCATAAGTACATATTGAAAATTCAATGATAAATTATTAAGCAATTTTTCTTTTTTTTTTGCTTTTGAGAAATAAAACTTTATATTATTTTTTCTATCTTAATAGTTTAGAGCTTTTCTTTTCGTTCGTTTTGCACACAAGCACACAGACTAGATACTATAATACACGTACAAGATGAATAAAACGAAACTTAAAATAAAAATTGAAAAATGAGAAGAGTTTTATTTACTATAAAATCACGTTTTAAGATTTATTTTATTTTTTATTTTTGAAATCGACATTAATAAATTTCTTCAGGATTCAGTGTGGGATTGCACCTATTCAGTTACACTAGATGTACAGTAAATGCACGCGATGGGGAGTTTCTTATATTGCACAATGGTTTGGTTAGTTAGCTTGGTAGTATACTATCGTACACATTTTTGCCGAGAAGCAATAAATAGATACGTGTATAGGAAAAAAGTTTACAGAGTGGCATAATTTTATATTTCAGTTTTTTATCAATCATCATTGAAAGTTGGATGAACTTAATTTTCATTTTATGTATTATTGATTCGATATTTTTTTCATGATGATGCATTTTGAATGACTTTATGTTGTTACGTTGTTCTCATTCTTATTAGTACGTTTGTTCATCCCTTTTAAGATTCTCTATATTTTATAGCCGTCAGCAAAAATAAAATAATAAAGCAGTTAGTTATACTTTATTGAATTATTAGTTCCAGATAAATGTATAGATATAACACCCTCTGTTTGTAGTTAATGTGCATGACTGTAGGAACTCAATCGTAGGAAGATGGTTAAATATTGTGCTTTATAGTGTCATTAATTGGCTAACCATTTATATGCATCTCATTGACATTTATCAAAATTATAAAAAGCTTCAAAATTATAAAAATTTTCAAGATTCTCTGCTTATAAACTATAAAAGCTATGCATAGTATCGATTCCATAACCGCAATTTGGTAAAAACTTTTTCCGAAAGGGGTAACTTGCATTTGCGTTATTTTTTATGGTAGAAATGTTATTATTCGTGTTGATGATGCGGATTGTTAAAAACAGAATGACAGCTTGTTTTACAGATTCAATGTATCAAGTAAGTTTAAATTTAAAGTTTTTAGTAATATGTATTTCTTTAGATAGGTTTACCTTTTTGAAAGTGTGTGTTTTAATACTCCGTCTATTATATGTAATTTACATTCTATAAGGCAAAGACGTGCACAAATAATTTCCAATGCAATGCAGATAACAAATATGATTAGGTAGAAGGCCACGACATAAATATGAAATTATCGACTAGGTGATTTAATCTGAAAAAAAATTCTCACTTTATTCATTCAAATTATGCAGTGCTAAACTGTTTATGCGGCCATAATACAGTGCTGGGAAAAAAAATTGGGCAAACATATTTTATTGCAAATTGAAGTCTTTTTTTGCTAAAATTATAAAACTTTTGAAAGCAATTGGCTTATTGTTTCATTTTAAATACATGTATGACGTAATTTTTTGAAAAAAAAATTTACCTGCAATTTAGGGGAAAAACCCCGAAAAATGCCAAAATGTTCAAAATACGTTGATTGGAGTTAAAGTAATGAAATAATTTAAGCACCTATTTTTTAATTTTTGTTTTGTTTTTTATTGATTTATAGAAGATCTAGCTTTAATCTTAATATTTTGTTGAACCGCCTTTTGTTTTTATTACATCGGTACAACCCCGCAACTGATGTGCAAAAAAATTGGTCAAGCAATTATTTTATTTTACGCCTACCGTTCTTGGCCGTCATTAGGGTGCAGATGTTTTATTGCCTATAATTTTTTGTTTTGAGTATTAATAGTGCATATTTTGTAAGATTAAGTTATTCTGTAAGTGATCCTAGTCAAATAAAGAATAAAGTGCAATTTTAGTTTAGAAAATGGGAAAAGTTAGTGAGCAACGTAAAAGCAATATGTTGATTTTGGCGCGAGAAAATGTAACCACGCGTGAAATAGCAGGAAGATTAAACATTCCTAAAAGTACTGTCGCGTGGAATATTAAAAAATGCGAGAAATGGGCAGTACACAAAGAAAGAAAGGCTCTGGAAGGCCCAGAAAGACAACGCTAGTGGAAGATCGTTTCATAATGTTGCAATGGCGTTGGAACGGTTTTCAAACTTTATCGGACATAAGACGGGATGTTGAGCGAGCAACGAGAAAAAAAATTTCAGCCGGCTTAGTGAGAAAAAGACTTGTTAAAGCTGGTTTGAGAGCACTTAAACCAGTCCAGAAGCCTGAGTTCACATTACTATTGAAAAAAAACGTTTGCTTTGGGCCCAGGAGCATGTTTCTTGGACTCCAGAGATGTGGAATGATGTGATTTTCTCCTATGAATCAAAATTCAAGCTGCATGTTGGAGATGGAAGAATTCTCGTAAGAAGAACACCGGACGAGAGGCTTAGCAACGAATGTCTTTTAAGACTTCCACCGATAAATGAAGGAATTATGGTCTGGGGATGCTTTTCTGGAAATGAAACCGGTCGATTGTGCTTCCTTAGTTCCAGCATTATAGCAGCTATTTATCTGCAGGTCCTACACAACGAGTTTGAGCCTTCTGTGTTAATGCGTTTTGGCGAGACTTGCAAATTTATTTTTCAACAGGACAACGCTCCGTGTCATACCGCCAATGTTGTGAGTTATTAATTTTGAATTGTAGATAGAAAAATTGCCTTTCAGATAAACATAAAAAATTTGTTAAAAACTTGTTTTTTTCTTATCTCTTCATTTAAAGATGAAAAAGTACTTCGAAGAAAGAAGTATCGATATGTTGAGCTGTCCCCCGTATAGTCTAGACTTAAATCCAATTCAAAATATTTGGCCTATAATGAAGCTAGAAGTAGCAGGAAAACGCCCAGAATCGATTCAAGCTTTAAAAAGTTTGTTCATGACGATTTGGGAATCCATACCTCCTACGACTTTGAAAAATTTATCAAATTCAATGAATCGGAGGTGTATCGCTGTAATAAAAGTAAATGGCGGTCCAACAAAATATTAATATTCCATTACTTTAACTCCAATCAACGTATTTTGAATATTCAGGTTTTCCCCTAAATTGCAGGTAATTTTTTTTTTCAAAAAATTACGTCATACTTGTATTTAAAATGAAACAATAAGCCAATTGCTTTCAAAAGTTTTGTAATTTTAGCAAAAAAAGACTTCAATTTGCAATAAAATATGTTTGCCCAATTTTGTTTTCCCAGCACTGTATACTATACCGTTAATATTGAACCGGGTAATTATTAGTTTAAATAAACGACTAAACAACTAACGTGTTACATTTCCTTAATGCTATTTGTCTTGATTCATCAACAACATAAATTACTATATGCGCTTGATTAACAATCATATACAATGACATTACAAGAAAACCACTTAAACAGTAAATGAAGCCGAAGCAATTATCACTTAAATAAGTATAAATGGTATGCTCTCCGATCTATCACCTCACTAGCCATCAATCAGCATTCATCTATAATATTTTAGGTGCGTAAACATATATATGATAGGTAGTAAAATTTTAACTTTCGTCGTCGCTTTAGCTGAAATACAAGTAATTTAATGTTTGCAGGGTCTAATGTTTTTAATGTTTGCATCAAGAGTTTTGGAAATAGCTTGAATGTTGTTCTTGGCAATTGCTGAAGGTTGAAAGTGCCATGAATCGATTTCAATAAGTTTGAATTTCTTGAAAATTCGTGTATGGGAGGTCCCCTCGAGGTTGGTCCATAGTCTCGTTTTAAAACTCTCTCAGCTCGATCGATTTAGATACAAATTGTTGACAGAATTTTCGAGTGCAGCAAGCGATTGGCTTATTTTTCAAACTTTATCGGGTGGAAAGATTTGAATTTAAGAGATGTATTTAAAGTACTGGTGTTGCCGATGATACTAGCTCTGGTAAGATTCTGTAGGTCTGTGTGTGAGTCGAGTTCTATTTTTGAAATATTTATCGGTTTTAATGGGAAAACGTGGTAAATAATGGCTTCGAGTGCGAGAAAGCGATAGAGATGTTCCGGATTTCGCAGAAAATCATTTAATGGGTCCTCCGACGGAACTGAAAACTTGATTGAATTTGCTAAAAAATTGGCTTGATTTATTTAGCTACAAATTGGTGAAACGGACTTATCAACTACCAAGAATTGATTATAATAAGTGCTGCTTCCATGGTAATATGTTTACAGCTCTTACAATTAGCCTTGATGAAAAACGGTACAGAGTTTTTCTTTGCCCTTAAGATATACTCGATGTGCTAGGCTGCATTAAAACCACCACTAAATTAGCAACGCTAATTAGCTATCAAAATAGTTCATCTGGCGTTCAAACCAGATGTTTGTAGGGATCGAGCAGTTAGACAATACAAAACCAGCGATATTAGAAAAAAAAATTATAACTTTATGCTATTGATTTACTATACAAACTATTAAATCACTGGTCATTTTTAGAATTCTAATTTAACAAGGTTTAATACGATAGACACATACATGGAATGCTTATTAAAATTAGATTCGGAACCAAATCCAAATCCAATTCCAGGCAACCCGTCTGAAGAGGATAAAATTGATGTCTTCGAGGGATGTCTTCGAGTCCTCGGTTTCCAAATACTTCCACGAGGTATAATTAATTAACACCAATCAAAAACTTTTTGGTGCATTTTTCGATATATATTTAAACTACATTCCAGTTACACTGTCTCTCAACGGTAGTAGCGCTTTTTAAGCAGAACAGGATGGATATCTATAGTGGATCACGATCATTAGCAAATAATGGAATTAAGTAAAAAGTTGATTATAATCAGATTAATGAACCACTCTCTAATCATCTGCCAAACATATTATTACGTTAACCAGCTTATTTTATTTTTCCATAGATCTTAAATGGTTTTTGGGATAAATTTAAACCAAATACAAAAAGCTTTGGCGAAAAGCTGAATCGAGGTACGGTTAAATATCAGTTTTATGCGCGCAACAGCTTGCTGTACATTGAATAATATGTAAGACTCAAGTTGTTAATAAAAATGCATTCCGATCCAATTATTAGTCACAGTCGTAATAATTATAATAAAAATAATGAACAGAGTCAACAGCTGCTGTTGCTGCAATAGCCGCAGTCAGAATTGCAATATAATATTTAGTTATACCTGTCTGAAATCTAAAAATGGTCGAAAAAAAATTATCTCAAATTTAATTTAAATCATTTTTATTCTTAGACTTGTAAATTCAATTTAATCACATTATTCAATGATAACCAAGCTTCGTTAATGTAATTAACAAGCACAATTTTTGGATGTCCTGTCAAAATGGGAAAATTTTGTTTGAATTGTTTATTTCTGGGTGGTGTTGTGAATTCTTTATATGGTGGTTATATCACGAATTTATATCACTATTGGAGACTTTTTTCTATATAATTCAAAACAAAATAGTGTACAAACACAACCCTGCAAAATGAATTTTGAGGGGAAATAATGAATTAAGTAATGAAGTGGTTGTTACATGGTGATATAAAAATAAAAATAATATTTTATAGTATTAAAATAACATTATGTAAGATTTTCAAACAGTTATAAAAGAAATAATTACTAGTTTTATTTCTTATAAATTACAACTCATCATTCATTTTACGGCTACATTGAGCGTTAGGGAATCGAAAATAACCCCTAAATTCAGCTTCCTTCATTTGAATTGGGTTAGACTGTTGCGTTCGCTGCTTATTTATATTTCGCTACCCGTGCCAGTATTCATTCGCTATATGTAGGTCTTGAGTCCGTTACTACTTATTCATAGTTGCAGCAAAATTAAATACAATTTGAAGTTAGATTAAATTTCCCACCAAGCTAAAATAGACACAATAGAAGCATCTCTATAGATAAAGCTTCAATGAGATATAATTAATTTTGAAAACAAACGGCATAACAAAATTTTTTTGTTTGTAAAAACGAGATAGAAGATATTGCGGTTCTGTTCATTCGAATCAATATACGACGTGACATAATTCACCCAAATTCATCCAAAATTGACCCAACTTATGCTACGACATTTTCTTTATATCACACTTAATATCACGAAATGTAATATAACCACCATAATGTGATAACTCTGGCCTGCTAAGAAAATAAGCTTGGGGTAGATATTTTTGATACAAAGTTACATGAGAAAATTTTGTTCCTAAAAATGTTTATAGGGAAAAAATTTTTTCTCCGATCGTAGGAAAAAATATATCTTTCCGTTGTTTTTTCGAAACGAAAAGCTCATGATTCCAGTATGTTGTATTTGTTGCTAAGCAACAAATAATAATAGTACGAGAATATTTTTTCTGGCCTAGGCCGGGAATATATTCCCGTATGGATTATTAATTATTTAATAATTGTTTAATTGTTTAATTGCTAAATTAGCTGCTTCCACTATATCCGGCGGGGTACAAGATAAGGATAATTCGCTTTTACTCTCCATATCCCTTAAATTTCGTTCACACGTTTTTTATAAATCAAATAGGTACACAAACTTGACAACTTTTGAAAAAAATGTATTTATGTCTTATGATGTCGTGGCTAACTAACCAATAATTTTATATTATTTTCAATTGTTTACTTTGTTTTGATTTCTTAATATGATAATTAATGAATAATACTACAAATTATTTTGGGTTTATATTCCTTTTAAAGTCCGATCGGAGAAAAAATATTATGTACAATTCGGAGGAAAAGGATTCCCGGACTCCCGTGGTTCCAATTTCCACTATCGTCCGGGAATGCAGTACTTTTCCTCCTAATTATACAATATACTATTATTGTCAAACGCATTCTCTGAGCAGGCCAGAAATAAGAAACAATTCAGACAAATTGCTATGAAAATATTTTTCCCAATTCCCGGAATATTTCTTTAAAGCTAAAATATTATTTTTTTTCAATAAATACATTTTTAGGACAGTTGTAACATATTTAAATCAAAAATGTCCTAACCTCTTTTTATAGGTATATTCAGTTCTGACATCAATACAGGCAAATGACAAAAATCATTGTTGGAGTAGTAATATTATGTTGAATGCGATAATTACTTTGGCCTCGTTCTACACCAGAAATAATTTCGCTGTACAAATTAAAATAATATGTACAAAATATCGGATACTAATGAAGGAGTTTAAAATGTAAGTTTATGTATCCTTTTATCAAATTTTCATATTACGAGGATGGATTGATAAATGTTTAGATGCGTCACTAGTAACCACTTCGATTTTTGCCATGAGGTAAAGGGTATTATTTTAGAGGTTCACAATTTTAAATTAAAATAGAACAAAGAAAAACATTTTAAATATCAGTGAAACTAGCGTTATTGGATAGATAATTTTATGCCAGTAATGCTTGAATTTGATTTCGGCCATGTGGCCGCCACGGCTGGTGCGTACATGACGTAATCTGGAGGTCCAATCTTCGATCACTCTTCGCAGCAATTGCGGCCGTATCTCGCTAATAACTCGCCGAAAATTGTGTGCCAAGTGTTTAATCGTCTCTGGTTTATCGGCGTAGACAAGTAACTTAACATATCACCAAAGAAAATAATCCAATGGAATTAGATCACACGGTATCCGTGGCCAATTAACAGGACGATTACGTGAAATTAGTCATTCATCAAATGTTTTTTTGAGTAAACTAATTGTATCCCGTGCTGTGTGGCATGTAGCGTCGTCCTATTGGAGCCACACATCAGCAAAATTTATGCCAGACAAAGCAAATGTCAGCTATTAAATCGGATGTTAAACAAAACAGTGATGCCAACTTAAAGATGTGAACCTCTAAAAAAACACCCTTTATATTCCTTTAAACGAAAGCTGCCAAATTTTTATGACATTTGATTGAATAGTTTCTTAGTTGGAGAGGTTTTTGTAAATTCACTTTTGATTTTTTCTGAAATATGGAAACAAATTAGTGTCGTGTAGTGATTAAATAGTTTCATTTGAAAGGTTAAACCCAAAACAGAAATCAACGATGAAATGAAAACAGCGTTACATGAACATACACTTTCAAATGCAATCGTTTTAAATTAGGTAAACTAATTTAAACGTGGTTGCACAAGCACAAGTGAAGGCCAACACCAGAAATAGTCGAAAAGTCTATGAAATCATTATGAATTGTAACAACATTTCGACATTGTAAACATTTCATATAAACGTGTGTTTGTTTCCGGCCTATAGATGTACTGCCGAATTTGCGCTCTGAATATTCAACTTAGATGTGGGTTGAATATGGTTCAAGTAGATGTGTGTATTAAACCTTATTTTGGTAATTAATGATCTTCCCGTAGGTCAGAGCTTGATCACTAATCTTTACGCTAGAGACTTTGACTGGTTGTAAAAATCTAACCTATGTATTTCAATTATTAGGTTTGTATACAAAATTACATGGTTGTTTACACTAACAAATTATAAAATTAAATACGCTTGCTCTGCACTTATGTTAATTCACACAAAATTTTACAGTAATGCGCTTGTTCAGCACTTATGATAATTCCCACAAAATTGTGTCGATTGTCGTGGTTTTGGTGTTATAGAAACAAGATCTATTATTTCCTTATTCATAAAATATGTTATTTCCATTCATAAACTATGTTAACGGCTACGATGTTTTAACCTATCATTGGTGCATGTTTACTATGTTTAAACAACGTGTATACACAACGAACGTGTATACACGAAGAATTACATATAAAAAATCTGTCATCAATATGAATGCCGCGTTTCTTAACAAAAATGTATCGAATGATCATTTCTAAGCAATGTTTGGAGATGTTCATTGATGTGTACACGCCAGAATCAAAACAATACTCAAAATAATAGGTAGAAACTGGTTCAAGTGCTCCAAAGATAGCAAAATTTGTTGCATATAGGCATAATATTCATCGCCTATCTTGAGATGGGTAAAACCATCACAGGTGAATATTATGCATCATTATTAAGCACTTTGAATGAAAAATTAAGGAAAAACGGCCACACCACATTAATTACGGAAAATAGAACAAAAATTGGATTAATTGGGCTTCGAATCACTTCCCCATCCATATTCAACTATTCTAGACCCTTGTAACATTTTCCTATCTCCAAACATAAAGAAATAGCTCGGTGCGGAACGAGATTTGGGTCAAATGATGAAATCGTTTAAGCTATACGAATTCTTAGTTTGAGGAGTTTGATAGATCATATTTTAAAGGTGTAATGAAATTGGCAAAAGTTGGAATATCGAGCTAAAAGGAGACTCTGTTGCAAACTAACGTTAATTTTTCGTTCACAAATATGTTTACTGTTTCATTCTAAAGACTTATCAATCCCCTCGTCATACTGCCGTAAAGAGAAACGGCTGGGTGGTCGGCTATCAGAACCGACCAAATGGCACAGTGGTTAAAGCTTTGGCGTTTGGATCGGGAGGTACCGGGTTCGAATCCCGATAGGGGCAGGATGCAAAAGGAAATTTTCATCAACAGATTACGATCTGTGATTAAAAGGAACACAACTACGACCCCCTATCGGCGTGCAAAACCCATGGGCCGACCCATCTTCCGTGTCCAGTACTATAGGCTGGCATGGAGCTATGCAATGCGCAGATGGCAACTTAAATCGGTCCTATAGCCGTACGCCTTCGATTTGGCAGAGATGCGTAAAGTAAGACGGGAAAATTAACCGCGAAAGAGCAGGAAGTGCTTCGGCCCCAGAAAAGATTGCATGGATTAAAAAATAAAAAAAAAAAAAAAGAGAAAAACTGAGATAAACAAGAAGAAAAAACTACAACTTTTTACATATATCTGCTACAACGTCAAGATTCTTCTCACTAGGAAAATGAGTGAGTAACAACATAGTTTACAATAAAGCAGTCCATACACAGTACGACTCAGTTGTACAACTGAGTTGTAAAACTCAGTTGGCTTTTTGCCACACACGCTCTAACTGATTGCACAGACACGACTCTACGGCAGATGCCATAACCTCTGTTTCATCGAAAAATATCACACATTTTTCACAAACGGCATAAATAAAGAAATAATTCAAAATTAAAATGGACAAAAACGGAATTCTTGCATTAAATTATTGATGAGTGTCTGCAACAAGAGGAATAAATTGAACAGAATCACACTCATAAGAAAAAAGGATTTGGCAGAAAGAATGGTTAGGTGATAAGTTCTCCAATAAACCACTTGTAAGAAAATTAAAAAAAACAGAACCAAAAGACTACAGGAACTTTATGCTGGGGTCATCACATTTAATAATTTATTGTCACTCATAAAATTAAAAATTGAAAACAAGACACATTAATGCGAGATGCGATTTCGACCGAAGTTAGGCTTGGAATTACGTTGCGTTTTTGTCAACGGGTAATTCTTTTGAAGATTTGAAGTTTTTTCGGGGCAGTTCCGGCCCAATCTAGTGGGAAAATTGTTATCGAAATGTGTGAGGCGATTAGACGTGTCTTAAATAAATTTATAAAAGTAAGAAAATAACTTTTGGTTAGTTACTAAGTGGTTTGACAATTTTCTCATGAATATCTTTCTAGATGCCGATATTAAGCGAAGAAGGAAAGAAGTCGCTTCAGCATTCGAGAGCGTTTCTGGGTTTACTCATTGCGTAGGCTCTCTGGATGGCAAACATATCCATATAAAAAGCCATCACATTTTGGTTCTTTTTATTTTAATTACTTTCAGTGTTATGGTACTTGTGGTAGTGAATGCCAACTGGTAGTTTCTGTATGCAGATGTTGATACTAATGGTAAAATTTCTGACGGACGAGTGTTACTGCAATCAAAGTTTTACATTAAATTAAATAAAGGCCGACTAAACCTACCGCTACCAGTGCCTGTTTTTCCACCAGTATATACTGTGGAAAAAAATTGTGTTTGTTGGAGGTTCCTAAGAAATGTTTACAAATTTAAAAAAATCCCCAAGCCAATCTCTCATGCCACTTGAAACTAATACGTCACGAAATGTTTCCACTCAAACAAAGAAAATCCGAAAGATGCTATTTCTCAACTTTGGGAATAATTATTTGAAATTAAATTAAACGTTTTTTGTCTGTAATGGAGTTTTTTATTAGATTAAACATATTTAACATATATTTAATTATTTATTTAATCATTTTCATCATCGTAAATGTCAGAAATATTGGAATATTGTATTTGATCAGTTGAGGTTCTTGTGGTGGCACTGGCACAGCAAACGTACCATTTGGTAATTCAAAATATGGGAGATGTTTTGTCGTGAGGTTGAAGCGGGTCTCGGTGGTCTTGTAAAAGATGTTGTGAAAATGGGTGTAGAGCTGCATGAAGAAAAAGTGGTTGTTGAATTGGAACATGGGGCGAAGGTGAAACACAATTTATTATAATTTTTACTTTTGTTTTCTATTGTAATAGGTTTTATTGTGATTGTTCCGTGCATTCAGATTCTTCAGTACTCTCGAATTAAATACATAATCATAGGAAATTATTCCATTTAGCGTCAAATCTGTGTTAACAAACGACTATGATATCGACACCTACTTATACACAATCAACTTCCCAACCACCCCATACTTTTTTGTCTGTCATCGCTGAACCGCGGATAAATTTGAATTTTTACTCATAGATGGAAAATTTGTAAGAATCCCAACAATCAGTTTCGAACGGATGAGATTATTGAAAAAATAGTACTACAAATACATGGTATATAGATATATATATATATATATATATATATATATATATAGACAATATTTCAATGTAAATAATACAACATCAGTCGTCGCGACCTGATGAGAAGACTGATTTTTTCAAATCAATAGTCTCATCCGTTCGAAACTGATTGTTGGGATTCTTACAAATTTTCCATCTATGAGTCAAAAATTCAAACACAATTTATTGTTAATTTTTCCAATTGTCCGAAAATTAATATTTCTTCAATGGCCTTTCTCGCGTACATTTTTTGTTCAGTAGATAATTTTCGAAACGAGCAAGCCCAAGACTTGACGCTTGTCTCTGCATCGTCAGGTTCTTTGAGAAATCATAGATTGTAAATGCTCCACTATTTGCAGAAATTCGGTCCGTTCTTGCGATACATTTTGTTTCTCCGGACGCGAATATTTTCGTGTTGATGTTTGCTGCAATTAGAAGGTATGAAATTTAAATGTAGAGGTATAATCCAAAATGTAAGCTAGAACTATAACAACAGACTTACCGAAACTTCCAGTTCGTTTTCATCATATGAATCGGCATCTAGGCTGATTTTCGCTATTGAAGGTGTTATGTCGTCCTTTAGACAATGTAGTAATTCGTAAAATCAAATTGACTGTACATAAATATCGTCGAGTGCACAACCTGACTTCATGCTATCGTTCACTAATCTTAATTCGCGTCGATATTGCGATTCAATATTATTTATTTTATTTTACGAGTTTTCTAGCGTTGCATTGGGCACAACTTCGTGGTATAGTAACAATAATTGATTCCATGCGCTCCGCCAGTTTTCAGTGTCTAAAACGTTAACCACTCCACTGATATTTTCCATTTTGATGTAAAAGTTTTAAAAATGGTCATGTTACAATTATACACTAAAAATGTTAACTGACTGGACAGACTCGACTCTATGACAGATGGCATAACCTCTGTTTCGTTGTGTGATATTTTTCACATAAATATAATATTTATAGGAAAATTCACATAAATTTTCACATTTTATGTGAAAATGTGTCCAATTTTCTCGAACAACAATATTGAAGTCTGTCAGATTGTTCCATACACGCAGCGTCTACTTTATTTAACTCCGCCTCCAAAAATCAAATTTTTTTTTTTCGACTCGATTAGCAGACTGTCAAATGAGTCTGCAGACTGGCCCACACACTCTACGACTTTAGTACGACTTAACTCAGTTGTAGAATTAGTCGTAGCATGTACAGGCCACATAATATATAACCATTTAAACCTTATCATCTTTCTGATGTTCTAGAAGAAATATATAACCATCTAAACCTTATCATCTTTCTATCTAGCTGTTTCTCTATCTCATGCATTGTATAATATTTATAACATTTTTCTCACAATCTACCATCATTTTTAATCGAACCAAACCTGTTTTCTCCTCATTTTGTGTTTTATTTCTTCTTCCCTCTAACACTTATAACTTAAGATTTACAACAAGCATTCTACTCGTTTCATTCTATTGTTTTGCACTCGCACTCTTTTAACATATGTATACTTATCTCTAAATTTATTCATATTACGTAGTCGCCAAATAATTACTCTCAGTTACACAAATGAAATGTGTCTTCGATTACTAAAAAAGTTATAAATTAATTTTTTAGATCTGATTTTTAACTCTCTTATTGTTTGTTTTACTTTTACATTTTATCAACAATGTTTTTAGTCAATCGCATTTAACAATAAAATGAAAATGTATATAGCACATATGTAGATTTAATTGTGTGCTGCAGTGTCAGTTAATTACATCGGGTTCAGTTAAATCAAACAATGTGTATCCATCCAAACGTGGTCCGCCATATTGTTTGAATGCTATTCATCCCGATCAATATTGTAAGTTAAATAATATAATTTTTCAAAACAGATAGTTAAATTTTATAAAACATAAAACAACTTCTATTTTAACTGTTTTATTAGTGGACCAATTTACGTATTATTGTGCACATATTATTTTAATTATTATAGAAAGGTAATTTTAGCTTATTGTGGTCTCTATTCGGAGCCTTCTCCATAATGTCATCGATAAGTATCCAACATCACATCCATTCCATCCAAAAATTTAAAAAAATGTACTTGTTACATCTTCAGTCAAATACAATAAAGTATAGTTAACGCTCATCGGCCTAAACTGTGGCTTTTTCTTGTAAAATCCATCATCTTTATAGGCTAAAGTCAACTCCTTTTAATATTTTTAGTTGCTTCATATACTGTCTGGAGCTTTATGAAATAAATAAATTTGCTCTTCCTCACTACCATTCCCAGAGCTCTTCATTTCCCGGTTGAGCATTTTATAAATTTGACAGATTACATTATCTTCAAACAACTTCATATCCAGTTTTTCAAACAATAGCTATTTTGAAGCATATAAATAAAATTGGTGTGTCTTTATGTAAATTTGCAATAAATAAATCTTTTTGTGTTTTCTATATCTGATTCTTAATCAGTTTATAAGTTATATAAGATAAAACATAACAGGTCATTTAGGGGAAACCAAATGGTTTCACGGGTCATTTTAGCGACATTTTCATGGCCTTCTTAGATTAAATTTATGATTCGATGAAATTAAAAGAAATTTATTTTCATGTTTTCTACCTTCCACTAATGTCGTGTGAACGTTTGTTAATTAAATAATTGTTTGTTAAGAAATGGATTAACGGATCGAACAATGGAATTTCCCACGTTGCTCTCGGTATGGAACAAAGCCGTACGGAATTAACCGAAATTAACAACGTTCTAATTTCGACAAAGCGTTTATAAATTTCTTAAACGTGGGGCGAAATCTTGAGGTTTTGCCGCAAAGCCGTTTACATATTACCATCTTGATCCATTTTTGAACGATTACTAAGAAAATACTCGAATGGAAATTATAGATATCGAATCCTGACCTTCTTTGATAAAATAAATT
This sequence comes from Nephrotoma guestfalica, assembly GCA_963691935.1. Classification (NCBI taxonomy): domain Eukaryota; kingdom Metazoa; phylum Arthropoda; class Insecta; order Diptera; family Tipulidae; genus Nephrotoma; species Nephrotoma guestfalica. Next base: position 110,798,534 of record OY829915.1, read on the forward strand.
GGTTTCGTTTTATTTAGGTAATAACATTCATTGTACATCTACATAAACAATACGGCAAATAACAGTTCCATAAAACTTTCAATAGGCAACGCAAAACGTGCTGGTAAAATAGATACGAAATTGAACTCATATTTGACGGCCACTTAGTAGTTACAGAAATAATTAGTATGCCTGCATATTTGTGCCAATTTAGCAAAGAAGCTGCTACTATTCCTCAAAATATGGATTGTCAATAAACGATCATAATATTTATGATTTATCTCGATTATTGACATATTCTAGAAACCCTCATTCCCATCCTATACGGTAATATTCAATGAATGAAATTAGGTCTTAAAAAGTATGTATAGAAAAATTATTTACACACATATATATACATATCCACAACCTAAAACCAAAACGAATACTTTTCTAACTGCGGTTTTTTGTTATAACCGTATATATTGTGTATATAGTGTACAGAATCATGTGCAGTACTACATTCGTGTAATATACATTCGAATAAAAAGTTGTACGAGAGAAAACCAAAGCAAGGAAAAATATTTATGAAGTCAAGAGGGCGAGGAAGAAAAGTTAAATACACAAAAGTAGGTACGTATATCCACATACATACAAACATAAAATTGTAGATGATAAAATATAAAAGTCATAAGTCATTCATGGCCCATTTACCATAATTTTATCTGAACAGTTTTTTTTACTTGGTTTTGTTCATCTTATTTTTCGTTAACATTACGTTTTTTGTTGTTTTATAACGTTTCTGCCATCGTTTGTATTATACTCGTATGTATACGCGATGAAGAAAAATGTAAGAAAGCACAACAGTTTTTCCTCTCTGTATTTTCAAGTATAGCGCAGAGTACAATAATTTTATTTTCCATTTTAATTCCGCGCCATACCAAAAACGATATGAGATAACAGCAGAAAAGAACCGAAAAATTTCAAGATTGAATTGAGCGCGGGAAGACGAAAATAAAAAAATCTCCGTTTATTTTTAAGAAGAATTTTTTGCGACCGTATTTTCTGCAACAAGACTAGACAATCTAGAAATGATATTTATTTTTAGTACCATCATCATTTTCTATTTAGAAGAGAATCTAAACAGTTTTCCATGTTCGATTACGATTACCATCTACGGTGGCACATTTGTAACGCATCATACGATTTGAGTTTATAATCACGTGCATTTTCAAGTTCTGTTTATGTTATATACGAGTATTTCGATTACGTACCACATTTTAACATTCATAAAGTGCGCGCAGCACACCCCTAAAATATGTTCATGCAGTTTTGCTTTAACAATCCGAAATGGGAAAAACTACCATGTTATATAAATACAATGAAAATTGTAAGAAAATTTAATTTTTACCCGTTATATGTTTATTTTGTTCTTGAATTTGTAATTTTGTGTATTTTGCCAGAAATAGAACAGAAGAAACGAGTTAGTTCTATTAATTTGTTGTTGGATTTCCGTTATTATTTGTACACGTCGTATATATAGGACTCAATTCTATTTTACAAAACAATGCGGAAAGAAACAAAGGGGAAGGAGGATGAAAATGCCACCTAAAAATATAATTTGTTTTTTGGTTTCTTGTATGAGTTTTCCATAAAACTATAGACAGACAAAAACAAAAGCAGAACAAATGAAAATAATTAAGTCAAATTCGAGAGTTCGGAAAATTGTTTTTCGTGTTTGTGCTTTATTTAGAAAAATTATATCTATTTGTATAGGTAAACGAAAAAGCAGTGCACGAATTAATGAAACTGAGTTGTCAAAATTACTATACGTAATATAATTGAATCATTCGGCGATATGCAGCATTATTGGTTAAGACTAATCGCAGACACGGTAAACTAATGAAAATGAGCTTAGGAATACTTTACTTGAATTAATAGAGAACATGTTGATTTGTGACTTTAGAATTAGAATGCGTTTTGTTAAAATTTGTAATTATCAGATTATCTTTATATTGTTTTAGTACAGTTACTATTTTGAATATCATTAGAAATGATGTGCTGAGCAAGTAACAGATCAAACAAATTACATTTTTTGCCTCCTATATCTTGAGAGGGTTTATGTAAAATTGTATAAGATGAGGCTAAATTACTAAATACCCGGAGTATTGTACTGAGCCATTTATTAGATTTTTCTTTGATAACTAGTTTTATACAATAAATGGCCTCGTTCGCTTGTAGGCGTGACGCAATTTCATTTTCACGTCGCTGGCCTACAACCTCGTTCTAAATATAGCATTTGGAAGCGCTTGTAGAGCAAATCATGCACGGTCAGGTTGGAGACCCTAGCTACTGTTGTAAAATGACTGTAATGCCATCACATTTAGGGGAAACGGACTGTTGCAAACCAGAAGCACATGTTTTGATTATAGTTCTTCGTAAATAAGGTTATGTTTTTCCGTCTAACGTGTCGCTGTTCAAACGTTGTTTGTTTAGTTTGGCTTAAAATATCGCATTTAAGATATTCATCAGTTTTAAGATGAGTTTAATGTTATACCGATTGCTTGTGGAGAACTAATGAAAGTTAATGAGACTGTACTTTCCTCTTTTACAGTTTACAGATATAGATACATTTCAGTTATTTTTACGTCATATGAAAACTTTTTAAATATTGTGAATAATGAACGGGCAGTATTTAATGTTGACTTAATTTAATTCAAAATTAAGTATCTTATAACAGTATGGATCTCTCCAGGTACATGACTTTCATGTGATGGGCTGGGCATGAATTTGTATCATTTCTTATTTCATTAACCATCTCTTCGCGTGTTAAGTTTGATGGCGTACTCGATACACATTTATCAGATTCCTTGAACTAGGAATCCGATTTTTTTAAAAATTCAAATGATATTTTCAGTTTTCCTAAGTGTTTTTTTAAACAATTCTTAAAAACTTCAATTTTGACTTTCTCGTATTTGAAAAATTCAGAGGAAGTAAAGTTCTGTACCTTTGTTGGCCGATTTGCAAGGCACGTCGTAAATTATATGATTTTACATTCCAATACAACTAGGAAACATTTTTGTTGCTCAAATGTTATTTTTATTCGTATTGTTCCAGACATTTGTGTAATGGTTTGCGCGCTCGATAATTTACGGGCAACACTTCTTGCCATGACTTGAATTTCTTTATCATATTCTTATTCCATATTAGAATGATTGTAGTTTGCATTGAGCATGAAAATCATTCTGTTTTCAACGGGATCATTCTAGTCGAAATTTTCTAGATCATCTGGTAATTGCTTCTAATCATGAAATATGTATAGTGATACAGCTCGTTTCAAAATTTTAATAAGTATGAAATCGAATGTTAAGTTTAATTAAAAATCGCTGGTTAAAGCCTTTACTTTTAAAATAATTTTTTTTTATTATTTAAATACCGACTCTCCGAAAATAATAATTATGTTGTAAATTAAATTATTTTGTTAAACACCTAGATATTAGACATTAACGAAAACAAAAACCATATTTTTTCTGTTATTTAAACTATGTACTGAAAGTAATCCGTTTTTGTTATCAGCTGAAAAGCAATACGCAAACATTCATCATGTTTTGTGTAATTTCAATTCTATGTATTGGTGTGTGCTTCGCATTTTTTTTGTCTAAATCAAACCAATTATTGATAAATGTCTAATGTTCATAAACCAAAATGCCTCTAATATTCAGTTCCAAACTGCAAACTTAGTTCAGATTTAATCGCCGATTAGAATTTTTTTAGATTGAAATTTTTTGAGTTATTTAACACATTTTAATTAAACATCAAAGGCCGTTTGTTTAGTGCTATCTATGAATGACTAGTAGGAAATGTCATTTTAGTTAGTCGGAAATTTAGACTAAGAAATCAGCGTGAAGCACATAGATATTATGCTGTGTGCAAGGAATAAAAATAATAATACCAGCCATATTTTGTGTTTTCAACAGCTGTGAGGTCTTCTAATTGATTTTGAGTATTTTTGAATAATATTCCATAGTTTTTGTAGTTGTAAAGCAATGGTATTAAGAGAAAACAACAAAAGAACAGCATGAACATAATTCTTTAATGGTCCGATAATCAATTGGGGACGTTAGTGATCCTGGAGACACAAACTTTTTAATTATTATATGTATTGTCTATGAATACTGCGCAATTTCGTATAGCCTTTTCGACTATTTTGGGGTTTTGTTTGGGCCACAAAGAATATGTATTACAATTTTCAAACCAAACCATCGAATAACTTGCAAACCACAAATTATTTGTTAAAAAAGCAAATTTTCAACAAATTACGGTTCCTGTGTACGAGAGCCACCTTACTCTACCTTCGATGTTTCGTTCGCTTTTGCGGCAATTTCAGGAAATTATTACTTGATATTTTAAAATAATAATACCGGCAGGCAAGTATAAAACTGTCTCGTTATACAAACGACCCAAGGACCCCCGAATGAAGTATTTTCTAAGAAACAGTTAGAGTTTCTAATGAGAGAGCCATGCGTTCATCCCAAACACTAAGTACACTAAGGTCCTTAGGTATAACGAAGAACACTAACTCAAATGGTATTCGGTACATAATATTCTTTTATCCTTAAAATATAATAATAAACGTACGCAAAGAAAGAAGAGATTTATAAATAACGTTTTAGTAGGCTAACCGAATATTGAAAAAATTAATTTTCTTCTCATCAACGTAATGGGATATATACGTAGCAAGATTAAGTAACAACTAATTCCAATGTTTATTTCGTTTTATTAAAAGTTCTATAAGAATCAACCAATTGTTGCAAAATAAGCATTGTTACGAATTGCGGAGAAGTCAAAGTGTTTTATTTGCTAAATCTTCGTATTGAACACGATTTCGTACTGGATTTTGCAAATAAAACACTCTGACTTCTTCAAAAATTCACTATTTATCACTGTTCAGTAATCTAACTTTAACGGTTCACTTTTATTTTTCGCATCTTTTCCCCTGTTCACTTTTTAAATTATAACCGTGTCTGTGTCTCAAATTTCTCGCGCTTATATACTTGTGCATCGCTGTATTATTCCACGGTTGGTACAGCCGGTGTTTGGTTTAATTCCCTTAGTTTATGAGGAACCCATTTTCCTTCTTTCTGTATTTTTCCCATTGCATGCAATCGAAGTAGTTTATTGCTTAGTAAGTAACTCCAAATTGTTCTGCAACCTCTTTATGAGTTTGACGTGAATCCATTTGATACAACTTTAAGTTCTTCGTCTTCAAATTCCTATACCTGGACGTGGATCGTCCTCCAGACTGCAATTGCTACCACGAAATCTTACAACCCACTTTTTACGGTTGAATGATTAACAGAATATTCACTCAAAGTCGATTTATTGAATTCCATAGCTTGAGCAGCATTTTGTTCATTTGAAAACAGAATAGAATGCAATGACGTAAATCTTAGTTATCGAGATCCATGACTTAAAATTAATGCATACGGAACGACAGATTTACAAGCTATGTCATAAAAAAGCAGACGGAAACCTATGTCATAAAAAAGCAATGACTAAGCTACATATATCCAAAATGCAGGGCGATTTAGATGTGTTCAAGTATATTTTAATGCAACCATCTTCAGAGCAAGTTTCTACTTGCACACCGAAAATCAATGTCAGAGTGGAACATAATACTACAAAAAGCAATGCATTAAGTCCTTTGCAACAAATATTAACAACATTGCATTGGCTGGGAAATGGAGTACAATTCACGGGATTGCAACGATGCACGACATTCATAAATCAACAGTAGTGCAGAACGATTCATCGTGTGACATACGCAATTTTGAATGAGGTAATGAATGGCAATATCAGATGGCCCGACTACGCCCAAAATTTTGCGTTACACTCAACTTAACATAGAGGTACCTAACGTAATTGAATCGAACTATGTAAATCGTCACGGTAAACATGCACTTTGTGTAATGATGGTGTGTGTCCCAGATCATAGTTTCTACGCGGTCTGTGTAAATTGGCCTGGTTCTGTTCATGATGTACTATCCAGAGTTCTCGGAAACTCAAAATTATTTTAGACGTTTGAGGCTGGATATCGTCCATTTACCAGAGTGGTAAATTTTGAAGATAGCGCTTATCCCGCAAAAGATTGGCTTCTACCATCATTAAGAAGAAATGCAGATGACCAATTTGAACTACGATTTAATGAGACACATAACAAAAAGAAAAATAATAGAAAATAGTTTTCGTATAATTTTGTGAAATGTTTGTAACATAAGATAATACTAAAACATTTGCAGACATTTTGATGGAAACATTTCCTTGTTTAAATCATCTGATTTTACAGTCTCGATTTGCAGCAAAATTGATTGTAATGTGTTGTATTCTTTAGATTTGTCATTAAAATACACAATTTTAATGATGATATCATCGAAGAACAAAGTGGAAATGATGACGACAGTGAAAATGATGGCGATAATTTTAATGAATTTTGAGATGAAGAAAATAATGTAAACTCAATTAATCAGTGTTATATTGTAAAATTTTTAAATTATTTTAATTAAAAGCTAAAAGTTGTTTTTAGTATAAAAATATACTAAATTTATTATACATTAAAGTAAGGTTAGTACATTTTATAAATTTAACACAAACATTAAAAATATTTTAAATCCATAATCAAATTAATAAACTTTGCTTTAAACAATTTATATCGGAGGTACTCTCTGTCGGAACTGCATTATTATTTCCACTATCGAAATCAACACTAAATAGTAATATATTGTTAATTTTAATTTCCTTAGTAAATTTTGAACAAGGAGAGGATTCCCTACTTTCGTTTTACTTTTAAAATTTCTGATTTATTTTTGTTCAAATCTTGTTTATTTAAAGTTCAATTATGTCGGTATTAAATTTGCGTTTATTATTTCCGAAAATTAATTTATTGTTTCTGCGCTAGATCTTCATTACATTGTGGTTAAATGATTCTTCCGTGAATATTGAGACTTCAGAAATGCCGGTTGCTTCGGGTAACCTCTTATGTTGAATAATTCATATTTTTTCCACCTTCAGTGCTCGTTGTTTTTACGTGTTGTCTCTTTTACTCTGAAACAAACAAATACAAATCAAAAATTATTGAAAATTCGTGCAGATAAAGCCCGTGGCCACGAGTGTAGGTCTAATCTCTGTTAGCAGTGGCTAACCCCAGAGGTTGTGCCTTTTGGAGAATCCCTTTTCATCCTGTAATTTCAGTTTTCTTTGTTGCATTGTTCTGAAACCATCCAAACAATACATTCTAGATATAAAATGCAAATACCTTTGGAGCACTCATAATTAACAATATTATTCATGCAATTATTAGATCGAAATTTTTCTTTTATTAATTCCTATAAAGCTAATTCCTTTTCTTTGGATTTCTTCATTTTTGAGCGAAACAATTTACTTTTCGAATTCATAATTCATTTATGTACTGCTAAGCTAATTATTTTTTTCGAAAAACATTTGTTACTTATCATAAGCAAAATTTTGATAAGTTTTTTTTTATTATAAGTGAGTAATTTTTATTTTGCTTTGTGCAGCGGGTTGGTGCAATAGGGTCCACGTAAGATCGTCGCATAATTAGAATAATAACTGCCGAATAAAATTAATAATAATAATAATCATATCTATTAAATAGCAGACGTGTAAATATGAAACCGGAATTTACCAATAAATGCGTCACCTGTCAATGTACCTTTCGGCAAACCACATCATCGGCGCCATTGTTTTCTTTTCACATCTGTCGACAACATACAATTCATAACCATACAAGTTTCATACAATAACGCATGTTTTTTACGTGCTAAAAATGTCGAGTTTTTGCCTACATATTACAATTTGCAGACATCATTGATTTTTGTTATCATTTGAAGAAAACTGCTGAGTAATAGCTTCTATAGACTTATTGGCGCCAAATGTGTTTCAAAAAATTTTCTCCATTAAATCAGTCAACAAGGTGGATGCAACATCAAAGGTAGATTTAACAAAATTATTATTGTTACACGATGCAAGATTTGTTGTTAATTTATTTTAGTTTATTGTTCTTTCCCAATGAGAAGTTTTTTAATTTTATTTGTTTCAATAAGTTTGGATAAAATTATTTTTTATTAATTCCGCGAGTGGATTTAAGTCCGCGACCTTTGGGTTGATAACACTTGGTGATGTACACCTTAATCAAATGAACGCCAAGTGTTATACCATTGTAGTGTAGAATTTGTAACACTACACCCAAATTACATCGGTTCGTCCCGAACATCCTAAGTCATATCGCTTCTAGCCCTGCACAATTTTTCGTCCACCACCAAGGATTTCTTTTATTGTTGGATACACAGTGTCGGTGATCCTCTTAACAATTTTATATGGACCTTTCGAATCTGGTTGTGCATCTTGAGATCTACTTTTCCGCATCCTGAAGTTATACAGTCATACTAAATCACCTCGTCGAAAGTTGTTCTCACCCTGTTCTCGTTGCGTCACTCGTTTATCTCTGGCGCTCGTAATGTTGCTTTCTGCTACGGTTCGATCTTCGTGCAATCTTCGTCGTATAGATCGGCTAGGTTGCATTTAATAATAATAATATTTGACAATTATATCGTTTTGACTCGTCTCTCCGGATGTTCTCTACTATTAGCTCATCTTGTTTGTTTTAAAATAAAACATAGAAATACTTAGATTTTTGTGGTGTTTTTATGTTTTGTAAAAATATGTCTTTTAACAATTATATGTGAAAAATGACATCATTTAAATGCCCACCACGGGCACGTCTACAGGCTTCAATTGTTGGTTTATTCACATAAACTTTAGTTTGTAAGAAACTCCAATTAAAGTAATCTAATAGCATTAAATCGCATGATCTAGGTGGCCAGTTTATGCCACCATTACGTGAAATTAATCGACCTGGAAACTTAGACCGCAATACCTAGATATTATGTGACTCGTAGCTTCATTCATTTGTTGTAAGGATGCAAATGCAAATTCTTATGTAAAATTCTCCAAACTGGAAGGAATGCCTAATTATTGAGAACGTTGTGATATCGATGTTGAAGAATCCTCAGCAATGTTCTCACTAGGATGTCCAATTTTTGGTCCGCCACACCTTTTTCGATCCTCGTCAGAATCAGTCTCTTCAAATTTTTCACTAACCTTTATTAAAGATCGATGATTTTCATAATAAGTTTGAATATCTTTAATGCGTTCTTCTAGCGTGTAAGTATCCATAAAAAAAGCTTGCGTTTAGAAATTATTTACTAGTGACATCTAGGCGTGACTTTTGAAAGACCCTTTACTTTTTTTGCCTCGTCACATTCCAAAACTTATCCATCTCAAGTCAAACGCGTGCCTATTTAGCTATTCTCTCCATCGCGGCCTCCTAGATCGCCCATTCTTTAGCGATCGGCTCCACCGCCGAATTCACCCTCATCAAAGGTCCTGGATTCGTGGACTGCGCATTTTTCAAAGATCTTTCCTCCACTTGGTAAGCCAATTCGCCCTTCGAGCCCTCTTTCCGTGTACCCTTTTCTTGCAGTGCCGACTTGTTGATCTTGGACTGAACATTTCCCTCTGATCTTAGTTCTTTCTTGAAGAAAACTAAGGATTCTTTATTCCCAGTCTCCATTCCTCTCACTAGTAGGCTGCCGCGCAAAAGATCATTCCATCGTCGCATACTGTCTCAGATGTACTTATCTAAAATCCCGCATCTGAATCAAGCTCTTCTCTTGTAGTTGCCGCTTGCTTTGGAGTTGAGTCTTGAATACTTCTCTGGCGTGTGACTGCATATATCCTAGTTCCAAGTCAGTCATGCTACACTCATAGCTATTTCCTGTTGCGGATACCAGAGCCAAAATTAGTGCATTGAGCTAAACCCGAACAATTATGCTGTACTGCCACTTCGAACTGCACCTTCGAATGATAGTGGTTTTAAAATACCTCTTGAGCTTCCGAAAACTGATTGAAATTTTTTTATTCGGCTGGTCATTTGAAATAGTTTGCGAGTTATGTGTTTCAAAGCGGGCCTCCACTTGCTTAACTATATTTTCAAGCTCCTGCCTGATTTGTCCTTGAGCTGGTTATTCGACTTTTCCTCAAGGAACTTTAGTTCTCTTCTTAGCTCTATAATTTTAAGATATTGGGTATGCTCTATGCTGGATTTTTCAATCTGTACTTTCTGCTGTTTATTCAGCAAGCTCACCGCTCCTGCACTTTTTGTAGTTTTGTCAATTTGGCGCTTTCTTTTTTTCGTTCCTCGGCAAATTTACCACCTTGCTCCTCTCGTAGTTATGCCAATTTTGCGCTGTGTTCTTTGCGTAGCTTACCAAATTAACCATCTTGCTGGTCTAATTTTGCAATGAATTTAGCGTCAACTCATTTCAGTTGAAGGAAGATTACGTTGGATGTCCAAGGATAGATAATAACAGATATTAAGGTGTAGGCGGCTGTACTGAAATGGTTGTTTCTGTTCGATCCGTTGCTCCGGTTACCTTTTTTACTTCGTCTTCGCAAGCCTGGACTATCTGCTCATCGGTTGGGGTAACAAACGTCAACCCTCTGCTGGTGCTGGTGTCGGTGATGATTGTCGCGATCTACGCAGTCCTAAAGCCCGAGACTCTATAGCTTTCCCCTAAATTGCTGGGATGTACAAGTGTTTATGTTTCTAATTATTGCTGGTATTTGCAAATTCACTCTTTCGACACCAAATGTCATAAATTTAGGACGTTCAATACGGATGCGTACTGGATTTTGCAAATAAAACACTCAGCGTTTACAAATTTTATTTATATCAACACTTATAACTTCTTTAACAATTCACTATTCATCCACACTGTTAACTGTTTAATTCTTAAATTGCACTGTTTAAATTATAACTGTATCTGCATTCCAAATTGCTCGCATTTATTGTATCTGGTGATGTATGTTTATTGCAATTATAAACCACTTGCATGTAGTTGTATTCGCGAACATTCACGTCATCAGTTCCCTGATGAATATCGCCGCAATTGAAACAATTGCATTCGTTATTTCCATATTCCCCTCCACATGGAATATCATTCTAAAATCCAATTTCCGCACAGTATTCGAGAAATACTTGATTTGGTGACGTCGCAGAATTAGAATAATAAACCGCTCAAATTATTAACTCCGACTAGATTCGAACGCGCAATCTGTATAAGTTGATAATACTTGGTGGTTTATACCTTTACCACGCGACCTGTAAGTGTTATACCATTGTAGAGTAAAATTCATAACAGCATATTTTATTTGAATTGCAATTCAACTAAATTTGAGCGGCTATACGAACTTTGTTGATTGTATTAAATTATAAATTATGTTTTACTCCGTTACACTTGTTTATAAATTTAGTACCAACTAAACATTTACGGAACTTTACTGGCTGTTCCGGCGAATTATAAAATTAATTTATATGAAACTTTTGCCAAAATTATATTATTCTTTGGTGGCTTTCCGTACGGATTTAAAAATTAATAGCACCATCTCGAAATTTAGAACACATAGTATTCTGTAAGTAATTTAGAGTGAGTGATTGAAGGTACTCAAAATCGGCAGATTAATTTCTTTAAAATTGTGTGTAAATGTACATTTAAAATGTCAATCGTGTATGTTTTAGGTTGTTGTAGAGTCCCTATTTTTTTAAATATATATAAACTTAAAATTTTCAGTTGTTTTTGTAATTCAATTAATAGAAAAACATTGATAATACTTTCATTTTGAACACTTACGAACAATATTCACAAGCAAACTTGTAGATGAATAACAATAACGTTTTTTAGGTTCTAAATTAAAAAAAAAATTTAAAAATCCTATTCCGATTCAAAATCCGATTCAAATAATAAAAAATTTAGTACCGTATTATTTAAAGAAATTTTAGAGCATTTTAATTTTACAAATTTAGAACAATCTTTGTTACAGGATACCAAATAACTTTAACCTTAGAACGCTAACTCTAAATTATTTCGGAACCTCGCGCTTTTTCTAGCCGTAATGGGCAAGGAAACGTATTCCCTATGACATTTTGTTTATTTAGGCATAATTGCTTTAACGTTTTGTCTCGATTTCTAAAATCCATGGAAAATCGGAATAGCGCCACAATTGAAAAAATATGAATTTCTCATTAGCATTTGCACACCTTGATTAGTTTGCTGAAAAAATTACGAAGTAACCGTTCACCGTAATGAAGTTTACGATTACTTCAAAAAATATAAATATAAATCTACTTTAAAATTTACTCTTGTGATTTAATACAAATAATTCAAATACTTATTTATATTTTTCAGATCAGATGCACATTTTGTTTTGTAACATTGGATTATTGGAAACAAAACAGGTATTTATAAATTTTAAAACGTAGTATTTTTTTATATTGCCTCTGTCTTGGTGGACAGGGGGTAGAGATTGCAGTCCCGGATAATTTTATCAATACAGGATTGATAAATTCCAATTCCCGAAAAACGAATATTTGAAATATGTTTAAAAACCACAAATAATTAAACAAAAAAACAATTTCCAAATATAAAACATACAATGTAATTCCTTTTTATTATTGTATAAGGATTTATAAATGAGAACATACAGATGTGTACCTTATGAACCGATACCGACTTATTAGTGAACTGATCAATTAAAATAACTCAGCTGATTGGTTTCTTCACAGTACGAACATATTGTTTACAAATATATGGAAGTTATGATTTAAGGTCTCATCATTTCCAAGTCTTCTAGACACGCTTTAGACAAATACTCCGAAATGAAAAGATGATTAAACATATAAGTCTGCTACACGATATAAAGAGTGAAGAAGGTCATTGTGGCACTCTACTCTTTCTCTAGAGAAATTAGCATTCAGGAACATGATGGCAAAGGTGCAGAGGGCAACCTGCTTGCTCATTAGTCAGGCTCTGAAAACGACAACGACCCCCACTAGTGCCTTAGGTCATGCTGTACCTTCTCCCGTTGGATATTATCGGTAAACAAATCGCGGTCAATATGGCCGCCCGGCTATGAGCGATTTCAGGGTGGACGTGCCTGCAAAAAGCGCACTCAACTATAGCCAACTCTGTGAAGGATGTCCTGGTGAATTTGGATTATATAACACCCCTTTTGTGCTTTTGCAAGCGTTTTAAGGCGATTCTCACCTCTAGGAAGGATTGTATAATGGTCTCATTATGGAGTCCGGGGTAGTTAAATTATTCACCGACAGCTCCAGGCTCGATGGTAGACTGGGAGCTGGTGTGTTCTGTGGGGAATTAAATGTAGGTCTATCTTTCGTCTACCTGATTACCACAACGTGTACCAGGCTAAAGTTATAGCGATTGAAGAGATTATGAACTGGTTGAAGCACAATGTAATCATTATCTGTGTGGACAGTCGGGCGACCATTCTTTCACTGGATTCAGTTTCCCTGGCATCAAGGGTTGTGTGGAATTGTCACACATCTCTTAACAAGATGAGTGAACATATGTTCTGAGTTCCGGTTACGACTCTCCAACTGGAACCAGGTAGAGAATGTATAGGAAATATGTCTGTGCTGAAAGCAGCGAGTCATAGGAAGGCACTTGCCTAGGCAAATGCTAGGTGGTTGACAGTCCGACTGGCAGGGTAGCGAAGCAAGTATGGCCTGAGCTGAGCTTGGAGTGATCCAAGATCTTGATTACTCTAAGGAAGTGTGACTTACACCTTCTACCTAAGTAGAAAGGGTACTTACTGGACACTGCCTTTTCGGAGATCATGCGAGAAGACTATGTGTGGATGCAAATGACTTCTGCAGAAGCTGTAAGGATGAGGAACAGGAGACTCTTGTTAATTTCCTATGCTCATGTCCTGCGCTAGCTGGCAGAAGACATGATCACTTGGACAAATACACTGTGAACAGCCTCTCTGATATCGAAAACTATAATGTGCGAGATCTATTACGTTATGAGAATAACACTAGATGGGTTTAAAGGGAGTGTAATGGTGTCGGATCCTGTGGTATCACAATGGGCCGAAACTGGCTTAAATGTGCGATAGCACACACTGAAACCCACTGACATCACCTACAACTACACAAGGAAGCGAACATAAATTATGAAAAATAAGAAAATAACTTAAACTTAGTGCATTAATATTTGCGCTTGAATCCCGCCTCCAGCTTCCCGTTCTATCCTTTTTTGTAGAAAACTACTGAATCGCGGTTCCGATAAAGAGGACCATAGCACATAACATTGTTTTACAGAGCAATTTCGATGTTTCCAGATACATACAGTGCAAATTCCTTTAAAAGCTGTTGGTCAAAAACGTCTAACCAACTCTAACAATAAATTTCAAGCACATCGGATAACCTATATTATTCAAAAGACCTCAATGAGGAAATTTTGGCCAACGAAGTATTCCTAAAAGTCGCGTAAGTTTTTGACACGTTTCGACATCAAGTGCTTACTTTTAAGTGAATCTTCTATCAATTAAAATCAATTTGCTAAAATAATGTAATCGTACGCATACCTGAGGAATAAGAGCAGGTCCGGGCATACACCTACAGTTCATTTATGATCTTCTAGCATTATAAAGAATATTATGGTGACTTATGAAGAGGATCATTGAGTTTTTCAGAAATCGTATATCGATCTCGTACGAACGAGGGTTGTCTGAAAAGTTTCCGACCTCAACATGAAGATGGCAGCACTCGTCAACAAAAGTAGAGGAGTGCGTTAGTGCGTGCGTCACCGAATAATCAGCCATTTTGCACGCACAGTTATTGTTTAACAATCGTTTAAGTGAGTCGATGTGAGTGTTTTTGTGAAAATGCAAAAAATCGAGTATGAAGCTATCATTAAACATTTATTTTTAAAAGGCATACGCCTACGCAATTCAAAGACGAGTTGGACGCTGTGTATACGAGGACTTTGCACCATCCTTTACCACCGTGAAAATTTGGGCATCTGAATTTAAACGTGGCCGTCCCAGCTTGGGTAACGATGAACCTTCGGGACGCCCAAACAATGCAACCTCTGACGATAACATCGCCTAACTCTTCACCAAATGGTGCTAGACAAACATCCAATTCATGGACAGTCATGGTGTTATCTTAATCGATTATCTTCAAAATTACAGGAGCATACTACACATTATTACTTGACAAGCTCCACCTCCTTACTTACCAGCACCAAGGGACTTTTTTTTGTACCCTAAAAAATGACTATATGGATAAGTTGAAGATATGAGAACATTGCTGGGAGCAGTGTATAGACTTACAAGGAGACTATATAGAGATTATAAATTAATTTGAAGAAACAATTTCTTATTTCTTTGTTATGTCGGAAAATTTCAGACCAACCCTCGTATATTACATTATTATATATAAATTTATGTAGAATAGATAGAATAAGAAATATATCCTGGGAAATATATTCAAAGTCCCAGGATTGCATCCCTAATAGGGGAATGCATTTTATTTAAAAACATCATTTACATTTTACAACTCAATCAATGAAAAGTTTGAAATCAATTCATGTAAAGTTATAATTATAAATCAAGTACCAGTATCAATGTTAAAAGTTTTTTCGTGAATTGATGTTGACGAACAAATCCAATGAACCGTATCTATGCGACATAGTTTTACAATTTGGTTACTAATGGATAACCACAATCTTGAAATACATTAATGAGATAGTTCCCATGTACTCGTATATTCTGGAAAAAAAATCAGGGAACGCGAAGCTTTTGAGCAAAAAATTGTGAAAATGACAATAAACTCTTTTTCGCAAGAAAAAACAATTCTAATTTAAATTGCCACGTATTTTATTTTCTCTGAATTGCACTTTAATTGGCGTTATCCAAATTGGGATAATGTCAATTAAAGTACAATTCAGAGAAAATAAAATACGTGGAAGTTTAAATTAGAATTTAGAATTTTTTTTCTCACCGAAAATTACACGTACAAAAATTTAAAAAAATATGTGTAAATTGAAATCAAAATTGAATTTAATATATTTCTAGTTTTTGTTATAAAACTTAATGAATTACAGTAACATTTAATAACCTAGTGTCGACTAAATTATTGTTGCAAATTCATAATAAACTAAAATGTAATAACTAAATAGCATGTATTCGATTTTACATAGAAAAATGAATTGAAAATGTGTACATTGAATTGGGTCCAATATTTAGAAAAGGCTCGGTCTAAAGCATGAAAAAATCTCAAGAATCTAGCAAAAAACAGACAATTCTTAATCACTCCCATCTTAAAAAAAGAGGCAAAAAACATATATGTACGTATATCAACGTATATAACATACGTTTGTACCTTAGATCAAAAATGCTTTTAGTGTGTTTAGTTCAATTGCTGAAGAGTTGCCGACAGAAAAGGAGGCCGATGAAAAATAGCACGTACGAACTCCCGCTCCTAATGGAATAGGCATTCACCACTACCAATTAGACTATTTTGAAATTGTATGGTGGTTATTTTTTAGTATGTAAAGGTACCAAAATCAAAGTTCTTATCAAACACTCAAATCTCTTGTAAACCCTAGCCCCCATAATTAAATATTGTTTAAAAGAAATGTTAACCTGGTAAGAGATCTGGATATATACTCCAAAACATGTATGTGCAAAATAACAAAGTTTATTGAACAGTTTAATCATCTACTGTAAACAACGAAATCAAAATACCCCATTTCATGCAAATCCCACAGTCAAAAAATGAAATTTGAAAAAATGCATACGACACTCAATCAGTACATTATCAGACAATTATGGTAACTACTAAACTAATAATATTTAACTTATTCTGAGAGCTTCTTACTTCTCTTATTTTAATTTAAAACTAAATTTTGCGAAAACGAAAGGCAAACAATAATAAATTTGATATCAGGTTAACCACAGTTTAAGGAAACAGCGCTCAGTATAAATTTACGTGAATTTAGATGTGTCCAAATTCATGTCTGGCATATCCTAATAAAATTTAAAAGCGTTTGCGCCAGAGATATCAACGCAAAAGGTAACACACAGTAAGTTTAATTTTGTTTTTCCGGAATAATTTTTCTTTCAAACTTTACCCCAAAATATTTCTGTTAGTCACAAGCTTGTTTTTCACGATTTTTCTTTTTTACTGTTTTCTCTCAAACTTTTATGACACAACAGAAAATTAAATTTTATTTTTATGTTTCTTTGGAGTAGGTACTGAGGTGCGAGGGACTTGTTATTTTCTTCGTTTTCCTTCTATAATAGCTACATAGCTAAGAAATTATACAATTTATTTTATTATCATCTCTCAATTGATAACAAATGAAAAAAAAGTTGAACAAGTGGAATTTCTAATGAATGAGGGATGAACGATTATGTTTATTGTAAATCGCAAAAATGTATACATATTTTATTGAAATACATGTAATAGTGGGGTGAATTATTATAATTGGCTTGGGATGAGGTAAATGATTGAGATAATTAAAGTGGAAATAAAATATTAAATGAAGACATTAAAATTTTAATCGATTTTACATCCATCTTATTCATATTATTAAATTGTTTATCATTAAAACTTGACAAGAGACTAAATCGAACGAAGAAAATATAAAAATGGCTTGGAGTTTCGTATACTACGGTGGCTGAGGTGGTTACGTATGTTATATAAATTGACGATTAATTAATGTTACAGTCGTAATGAGGGTATGAGATTATATTCATCAATCTCTTTTAATGTATATATATATATATATATATATATATATATATATATATATATATATATATATATATATATATATATAAATATATATATATATATATATATATATATATATATATATATATATATATATATATACATATATATATATATATATATATATATATATATATATATATATATATATATATATATATACACATTAAGAGAGATTGATGAATATATATATATATATATATATATATATATATATATATATATATATATATATATATATATATATATATATATATATATATATATATATGGGGTCTCCAATAGGAATGAAGAATGATGATTTTGAAGTGACGTTTCGGCCATTTGTTTCATTGTATTCAGTAATGTTTACAATTTCATCATGGTGAGATATACGCAAGAACAACGTTTACAAATTATTCAGTTTTATAACTTGGAATAACTTGAAAACGATAACGATTTTTTTAAGAAAATCATCTTCTCCAATGAATAAACAAAACTGTCGATTCTGGTGCGAAGAAAATCCACAAATTATTCATGAAAAAACATTACATTCACTTAAATTGACAGTTTGGTCTGGTGGAATCATCGGTCCGTATTTTTTCGAAATGAAGCTGGTAACACCGTTACTGTCAATGGAGATCGGTATAGATCGATGATAACCAACTTTTTATGGCCGAAATTGGAAGAAGTTGATCTTGACAACATTTGATTCCAACAAGACGGGGCTACGTGCCACACAGCAAGTGCAACAATTGAATTATTGCGAATCATATCACTCTTATTGGAAAACCCTATATATATACAGGGTGTCCGCCGGGAAGGTATACTACTTTGTTTGTTTATGATTTTCGATTAAATGAAAGAGAATGGATCTTATATTGATAAATGTTTTATTTAATGTCGGCAATTATGTATGGAATACAATATCAGATAAATGTCCGCCTCTGTTAGCCTCACAAATGCGAGCCCTTTTGAGCACATCCTTCATTAGATTCTCACACATTTCACGCGATATTTCATTAATTTCATCCCGAACATTTTGTTTGAGTTGCTCAAGTGTTTCTGATTTGTTTGCATAAGCCTTGCTTTTTAGATATCCCCACAAAAAGAAGTCCGGAGCAGCCAAATCAGGCGACCGTGAAGGCCAATCAACATCGCCATTTTTTTAAATAACTTGTTGTGGAAAGAGTTCTCGCAGTAATTCCATTGTAATCCTGGCTGTATGCGATGTGGTACCGTCTTGTTGATACCACATGTTAATCAAGCCCAAAGTATGCAGTTGTGGCGTTAAAAAGTTTTCAATCATATCACGATATCGCTCCCCATTCACTGTTACCGTTACGCCGTTTTCATTTTCAAAGAAGTAAGGTCCAATGATTCCTCCTTAGCAAATTGCACACCAGACTGTCACTTTTAATGGATGTAAAGGTGACTGATGAATAATGTGAGGGTTTTCCATTGCCCAGAACCGACTATTCTGTTTATTCACACATCCATTTAAATGAAAATGTGCCTCGTCACTCGTTATGATTTTTTCATGAAAATCGGGGTTGTCATGGGCGAGCTGTAACATCCTATTGACACGATGGTTTATCGAATATTTTTCCATAATAAATTTGTCACGTGTCTACTTCACGACTGTCAAGTATGAACTGTCAATACTAATATTCGCCTAAATGGCGGCAAAACAAAGTAGTATACCTCCCTAGCGGACACCCGTTATATATATATCTCACGTTTTTAACCGCCTCGATCGTGTGATTTGATGAATCCTCTCGTCTATGCAAATAAACCAACAATAATTGCGTATTGTAAGACAACATTAAGCGTGTCATTAGCGAGGGACCAGCTGATATGCTCGAAAAAGCGACGAACAATTGGACATCTCGCATGAACCACTTAAACCGTAGCCGTGGTCAATATTTAAATGAAATAATCTTTAAAAAGTAAATGACAAACATTGATTTATCAATTGAAATAAAAATTTCGTTTTATTTTAAATTATAAAAATCGCTTAAGAAACACCACCAGGATTATATATATATATATATATATATATATATATATATATATATATATATATATATATATATATATATATATATATATTTATTCAAAACAGTTACAAATTATTTACCATCCTAATTCCTACCTAATTATGGATCCAAAAATGTATAGTAAACTCTATCAAAAAGCTTCATGTTAATCAAATTTAAACTTTTAGAATTACAGCAAAAAATCTGCTTTATATTATGCATGGTATAAATACGAGGTATAACACAGAACCCCTTATTCATGTAGTTCCCGATTCATATCTCATCCTTCCCCATACAACGTACATACATTATAATTTTACAGAAAATTATTATTTCTATCCAAATCATAAAACAAACATAAATTACCCAAAAATTATGCAATCTACACTAAAAACTATAAATTAATTGTTTTTATTCAAAAAACCAAAAAAAAAAAATGGAAAATATCGTACACAAAAAACATGAAAATATTTTCCATAATATCGGTTTTTCCCAATCCACCGATATACTAGTGTATTTCCATCCCGGATACAGTATGGTTAACATTATTTTGGTTCCAAATAGAATATTAGATATTTACATAAAAGGGTAAATTTCTACGATTTACCCTATACATGTATTTGGGTATACTGGGTATACTATTTAATACTACATACTCGTATATACCGAGTGAGACATAAACAATCCAGCCCGATTTTATATAAAATCCTAGAAATATAAACGTTTCGTATAATAACAATAAGAGTAACAATGATAGTAGTAGTGATAGTAATAATACAAATTCGTATACCATGGACCGAGTTAAATCCAAATTAAATTCGAGAAAAATTATGTATGGATCAAATTTTGTCATTTTTGGTAGGCATGATGGGGCATTAATGAAAAATATCATCAACAACCAAAACAAATTTTTAAGGGTCTTCAACATAATAGATATACGTAAATACGAGGCATGTACGAGTGAGTTTACATAGAGACGAGTTGAGTATATGTTATGGAGATAATGAAAATCACAATTTAAAAATATTTTTAATTGAAATAAAATAAAATATATAGTAATAGTAAAATTTTGATTTGGTTCAGGAGGTTAATATTGTTGTTGGATTTCATTTTGTTTTAATGAATCTCGTGGGAGGTTAATTACGTGATTTTATAATTGGTATTACGAGTTTATACTTGTTTAGTATTTTGAAATGGAACAGGGATTTCCGTTATTATGATGAACGAAATGTAAACTTGTTCCAAACAACCTGCAAAGTAATTATTGTAAAACCTAAGACAAAACTAATAATTGTTTTTCTAGTTCTGTTTATGCATATTCAATACTATAAAATAATCCTGCCTGGTTAGGCGTGAGTTTGTCATTATTCCCGAGAAGGATAAGGTCTAAACAAGCCTAAACTTGTGTTCCGGTAGGGTGTACACATATCTTATGTTATAGGACACGATAGGACACTAGGACAGATTTATTAAAAATAAAGAGAACGATCCGGTTACAGACCCCTGACTGATGAGTTAGTAAAATTGTTCGTAAAATTCACAATAAGACAGTTAGCACAAGTCAATCACAATTTATAATTCTATTTTTGGAAATGACAAGTGTTGCTTCCAAATCTTGCATTAAAAATGTACCTGATGATGTTCTATCTAAATAAATAAATGTAATTTAATTTAAAGCAGCCTAATAAGGATCCCGCACTTGGAAGATATTAATACAGACCAAAATCATAAATATTTTGTTAATCAATGTCTGATAAAAATGTAAATGTGTCGGCTAAACAGCAAACCAATAGTCAACAGGCCAACTTATTTTTCGAAAATATTAGCAGAACTTGATTTTTTGATATTCAATAAGACAGATGCCTGACAAAACAGCAAAAATTGTTAGATCACAATTGTTTCAATGTTGCTTACTTCATTTACAACAAGTAATTGGTCAAAACAATCGACATTTTATGTAGTACGTGCCGGGTTGAGAAAAAAAAATTAAAATGGAAAGTGATATGTAAGTATTTCCTATAATTAAGATAAATCATTATATAGGGTGGGCCATTTAAAAGTTTGTTGAGTATACATATATCTTTATTTTGCGGAAACTTTTTTTATTGTGTAGGTTGGAGTCTCCGATTTATGTCCATGTGGCTCCAACTGCTGGCCTTACAGTAAGCCATCCTATGATGCCAGTTTTTAAGAATTTTTTCCATGATTTCGGCTCCTATTTCGCGAATAACTGTCGCAATGTTATGTTTTAAAGCTGGACTTGTCTTTGGATTATCCGCATATCATCTATCCTTTATGAAACTCCATATAAAAGAGTCCAACTCTTGGTGGATGCATTGGCTTCCTACGATTACGCGTGGCTGTTCCGGAACCCAAATCTGGCAGTTCCACTTGTTTACATAGCCCTCGAGATGGAAATTCGTTTCGTCTGAAAATATGATTTTTCGACCAAAATCGACGTCATTATGAAGCCCACGCAGAGAACTGATTTCGGAGCGAATGATCATTTGCTGAGTCATCTGAACTCTGTAAGCGAATGATCTGAGGTCTTTGTGCAGTATTCTCCTCAGGATGATGCGGCTAATGGCTTGTTGCTGCGATCGGTGTCAATTTAAGGTTGATGGATTCTATATATTCCATTCTGTCATCCAAAGGCAAGCCTTTCTCACGAACTTTCTTCACACATTTCACTTCAGCGATTCCGTTTGGCGCTCTTTCACAACCTATATTTATTATCAAAATTCGTATGGTTTTGGCTACACAAGACTGATTTTAAAAATAAATTTTCAATATTTCGA
This sequence comes from Nephrotoma guestfalica, assembly GCA_963691935.1. Lineage (NCBI taxonomy): Eukaryota > Metazoa > Arthropoda > Insecta > Diptera > Tipulidae > Nephrotoma > Nephrotoma guestfalica. Next base: position 110,821,051 of record OY829915.1, read on the forward strand.
AACCCTCCTCAAGCGAAAACATGGTTGTTTCGTGACGCGGAATATCAGACTAACGAGCTGTCAAAATTTGAAGCAAATCTTTCAAAAAAGTGTTGCCATAGCCTATGATTTAAAAATAAACCAATCGTAAACGATTTTCAAATAAATATATGTATTAACATAATAAATGTATTTTGTGTTAGACTAGACCGTTTTTACCGTATTACAACGCACGTAAGGATCAATCAATGAATATGGAAAAATATGCCTTCCAACAAAACATTTAAGAACACTTGACAGCAACGATTGTAATCGTGTATATAATTTTTAGAGCAATGTAAAGATACCAGCGAACGAGGCGGACAACAAATTTATTTTTTAATTTTGTACAATTGTTGCAAACGTTGCCAATAATTATTTGGATGAGGTGGGGACTGATCGAATTGTTTGGCCCGTTCGCAGTTCTGACCTTAATCCCATTGAGCACGTGTGGGATATGCTCGATTGTCGTTAAAGAGAAAGAGAAGTAGTTCCAGAAACCTTACATCATCTTCAATCAGCTCTGCAGAGGGAATGGGAAATGATACCTCAGGCGTACATTTCAAACCTGGTTCACAGTGTGTCAAAAAGAATGCTAGATGTGATCAGAGCTCGTGGACGAAATATTCGATATTAGAGTACCGACCGCTTAAATTGATTATTCCTTTTTATTTAAATAAATATCAATATCCACTTTTCGGTAATTTTGTTATTTTATTTGTTTCGATCCTTTGGTTATTTTTATTAAACAACAACTTGTTCTGTTCGTGGCTTTTGGCACATATTATATTATTTCGTACAACCGTAACTCGAATAATGCGATTACCGTAAACACAAATATTTCCTGAAAACATGTAGTGTCCGAAATTTTTTGACGAGTGTAGATTAATTTCACACGGTTGTTTCGTGTTAAAATAGAGTCTTCAGTTTAAAAGGAAAATTAACTTAAATTCTATGGCCACAACTATTTTTGGGCAGCTTGATTTTGAACACAGATTTGATATTGAATATCTAAAAAGATTATACACTTCAAAACAAATTATTTTTATTCAAAAATTATATATTTTTATTCCGAAATTCAGTATTTTTGATTGAAAAATAGAAAGGAAATTTTTCATTTTGTCGCATACATACAAATAAAACAAAATATGATTGATTGTTGAAACATCAAATATGTTTCATTGTTATCAAGCTATACTCGTATCGGTTAATACGTAGAATCAGCTACATAATAGGTGTCCAGATTTGCCGCTATTTCATACATGTAGTTTGTGTCTCTGGTGCGAAAACAATTTGATTTATACGGTTTTATACAAATCGGTAAAATATAACGGGAAGAGGATAGGTGCGTCGCCCGGTTAAACCTTATTTAAGGCGGAATTAGATGAAACATTCTGAGACACTCCGATAAAGCAAAACCATGTGATAGATACCATTACCATCCACGCTCCAATTCTCGCTAATCGTTTCTTATCCAACTCATCCTTCCCTTTAACCCAATCCAATTTCCACATCAAATCCAATTCTTCGTTCACATCCATATAATCACCTGAGCTCTAGGCCTCATGTCCTCTAAAGAGTAGGCGGCTCAGTAACATAAGAATATAATTAGAGACTAGTTATGAATTGAAATGTTTATTAATGAATATGTATTCGTTACTTTCAAATAAATTTGAAAAAAAGTTATAACTTTGTTTTATTTATTCATATAATATTTAGAAAACAATTTTTACTACTATTATTATCTTCGGGAACAAAAGGCTGGTCAATTTCATCTATTGTCATTTCTGGAATAGCTACCGGGTCTTTATCTAGTATATTGTTATGTGATGAGCATATGTTATGCCACATGGAGGCAACCTGCATATACTATTTTACACAGTACTTCTAGATCGTAGTGTTCTGTAAAGTGCAATCTACGAAAACGCGTTTTCAATAAACCTATTGCATTTTCTCCTATAACGCGTGTTGAAGAGGGATTTTTTTTTTTATTATTTTACTGGACAAGTTCTCTTAGAATAAACTGATTCTGGTTAAAATGAAATTGAAACTGGTTATTGATCTATCTTAACAATTGAGCTACGTCCTCTCTCCCAACGTAGTAGTTTCCATACTCACTCACAGTAGACGTCAATAAATTTTTATTCGCATCTACAATCATTTATAACGAAATGCTTAAATATTTTCTTCTGTTATAATAAGATGACGAATTTTCTTGAGGAGACTTTATTTTGATGCGCCTCCCATCGATCTCGCCAATTATATTTGGGATTTTTTTTATTCTTTTGAATTTCTCTGATATAATCATACCCTCTTCACGCGACGGCCATTTTGAAAATTCTCGACCAATAACGTGACTTACGTTTATAAACAAATAATTACAAAGTTATATGCTATAAAAAACTACCAAATTCCATGCTATAGAGTTTGTTACTCCAAACTAATTACCTAAACGCCTAAACGATTCAGTATAGCAACATCCCACAGAAAAAAATTTACATATCATATTTTGGGTCTAATTGCTCCTTGACCGATCCAACTTGCACCTATCTCGTTGAATTGTATTTGTCTATAAAAAAAGATATGATTCGACCGTTTCTACAAAATTCTTCTCTTTCGTGTGATTTTGTTCCTGGTCATCAGAATCGGAAGAAAACATGAAAGTAGCATACTCAGTTTCTTCATCGTCATTTTGGAACAGATCTACGAAATGCTTAAAACATCAATTAATCAGCCTTATATTTATTTTTACCTCGAAATTCATTTGTCATGTAAAAATTGTTTTTATTTATAATTAAATAATTAATTAAATTTATACAAATTCCGATACTATACTTTATGTTGTTTTTGCACAAAATAAAATTGATGTTATAAAATATTGTTTTAAGTTTTCCAGTATTTTCCCTATATTTAACGCGGTCTCGAACATCATATTTAAAAAAAACGCAGTAAATGAGAATTTATTTTGAAAGTGGCATAAGGCACTTTTTAAATCGAGATATTTTAGGGTTTACGTTTTAACATGTTTAAAAATATTGATGCCAACTTTCGAGACGATTTACTTGGATTTGTAATGTCAGGATACTTATATTATTAACTGAAATTTTCAAAGTCAATTTTTCTCAGTTAGCATTGCCATTTCATCATGGAAAGGCTCATATTCGAACAACGTTTACAAATTATTGAATTTTATTATCAAAATTCGTGTTCAGTAAAAAATGTGTTTCGTGCACTTCGTCATTGGATATTAATCCACCAAATCGAATTCCTAGAGTACATACAGATGAAAATATTGCTGCTCTAGCAGCTAGTGTTGATGAAGACGACAAAATGTCCATCCGTCGCCATGGGTACTGCAATTGGGATTAAGTTATTGGATTACGTGGAAGGTTTTACGCAACGATTTTGGACTTAAGGCCTATAAAGTATAGCTGGGACTGGAACTGAAACCGAACGACTTGCCACAGCGTCGAAGTTTTGGTGAGTGGGCGTTACAACATCTTGAGGAAAATCTGCGTTTTTACCTAAAAATTGTGTTCAGCGACGAAGCACATTTTTGATTAAATGGATAAGTTAATAAGCAAAATTGGTGTGATTTAATGGTCACACCGCAGAAAAAAACACTGTTTGTTGCAGGTTATGGGCCGGTAGAATCATCGGTCTGTATTTTTTTAAAGGTGACGATGGACGTAACGTTACAGTCAATGACGCTCGCTATCGTTCGATGATTTCGGACTGTTTTGCCCAAAATGTATGAACTGAATGTGGTCGAAATGTGGTTTACCTAAACCATGGACTTATTAAGAAATAAGTTCGGTGAGCAATTTGTCTCGCGTTTCGGTCCGGTGAATTAACCGCCTCGATCGTGTGATTTGATGAAGCCCCCTCGTCTATGCCATTAAACCAACAACAACTGCAGTATTGTAAGACGCGAGGGACCAGCTGATATGCTCGAAAAAGCGACGAACAATTGGACATCTCGCATGAACCACTTAAATCGTGGCCTTAATTGGCCGTGGCCAATATTTAAATGAAATAATCTTTAAAAAGTAAATGACAAACATTGATTTATCAATTGAAATACAAATTTCGCACGTTTTTACAATTTCATTTTAAATTATACCAAACGCTTAAGAAACCACCTGTTGTATCTTATTTTATAATAAGGTATAATAGTAATGTTTTACTAATGATACAGAGTCATGTTTATTTAATTCTAACGCTCCATATCAACAGAAATGCAAATTTATTATTACAGATTTCTGTATGTAAATATTTCACATATCTGCGAATATTTTTGTTTGGCATTATCATTATAAAGTCGGTTTGTTTGCGATTAATTGGGTAAGTTTGGTGGAATAAAATTCTCCTCTCATTCCGGAAGCAAAATAATAATAATGTTTTTTTGTCTACATCAAGACGATAACCGCACATTATGAAAACTGTATTCGTTGTGGTTTGCGAAATAATATAATCAAACATTGTACTGTCAACCGGCACGAACTACATACATTCAGGTATAACTTAAAAAACCCAGGCAGTTAAGTCTGTCACATAATCATAAATAACAAACACCAGAAAAATGGAATTTGATTCGATTTGTGATTCAAAATCATAATGCAAGAATATTGTTCTCTTCGGGACAACCCAAGTATACAACTCATGCTTATTCAATTCGATATAAAATACACAAACCATTATTCGTATACTAATAAATTTATTAATTAATTTCAATCGTCCCCGGAGGATATTACAACACAAAAGATTTTCTTTGTTCTATATTTATATGTATTTGTATCAATACAGCATGGGTGTGTTGGGAAGATATTTTACTCTATATAGAAAGTAATCCAAGAATCAACAAATATTAGATAATTTGTAGAGAGCTTTTTGTTATATTTTTAAGTTGTTGTGATGAGAAATTATTACGTAAATGATTTTCCATTTTTGCCTTTTGTCTTTTCTAGGAAATTTCTAAAATTAAATTTTCTTGTTGACAAAGCTTTTTGAAATAAATTAAAGTTTATTGTTGTACATAGACATATATACACATTCAAAATACAAGTGTTTTTGTTAAAGAGATGCGTTAGTACTCTAGGGAATCTAGAGCACAAAGCCTTTATATCATGGTGGTAAAACCATAAACTTGCAAATATATACCGTCTTAGACTCTTAACTACCATCATATATAATACACGTTTTTAAAAAATAATATTCGACTACATAAATTAAATTGTAACCATTGCATGCTTAGCTGGGAGTTAAAAAGTTAATTTCCTTATAGATATGTTCATACCTCATACCCCATCGACATTCGCGCACTCATCGCTCTTGGTTTGAACAAAAAAAGCGCACACATAAAAGAAAAATAACGAAATAAATAAACTTTAATAATTAATTTCAATTTTATTTCTTTTCTTTTAACGTGTCTCAGCTTTTTTGTAATTGTGTGTGTATATATTTTGTTGTGTCGGGCTGCCTGCGATATATATATTAAAAAAAAGTCATTTTGAAAGCTACAAAAAAATTTTTATTGTTTCAATTTAAGTAATTTACTTTGCTTTCGTTTTATTTTTCGTTCGTGATGTTCCTTAAATCTTTTCCTTTTTTGTTTTCTACTTAAGGATTTTATTGTTATTTATTATATTTTTGTGCCTTTATCTTTCTATACGGAAAGCTATATGGAAATTGTGAATTATATATTAAAAAAAATATATATCCTTAAATTTACAGTTGGTGTTTGTATTTAATATTATATAGAGGGCGAAGTGTATTTGTTATTAGGTTACAAATTATATTTGTAAGATTTAAATTAGTACATTAAACAATACATTGCAGTGGGGTAATTATCTAATACAGTTGAATTCTAGTCTATTTCTTATATTAATTTATACACCTTTCAAATTTTAAAGTTGGCACAACTTGGAAATATCGAGTGTAAGGTTAGAACGTCACATTGCATAACGATTCGATAACTTTATTTGTCTTTGTTTTTAAATAACTGACTATTTATGTTTTTAAATTGCAATATCACTCACTATTCAATATTCATTCGAGTAAAATATGATTTCCATTGAGATGACTCAAAGCCTACTGGTTTACCCATTATAGAAATATATTTAAAAAAAAGGGGACTGCAACACGTTAATCTTGGATAATTGCTTCTGTAAATTGATGATCATTTAGGTGATCAAAAATTTTCAATATCTCACACGCCTTGAAACCCTATTTATTAGCCTTACACTAGCTAAAAACTTGTTTCTTTAGTCCATGTAAAGTAAATGGATGTAAATGGAAATAAATATCAATATATTCCATGTAAGGGTACATGGACTAGTAAACGATTCTATTATCCGAACAATTGCCAATAAACCGAACTTGAGCTGGCGTTGTCATTTACAGGCTCGCGAACTATAGACGGATATGATCTTTTACTTTCGCAATGATGACTATTTGATGTTGTTTGAATAATATTGATATTATTTAGTCAAAGTTCATTAGTCTTTTAAACATGTTCACGGATCTGGTTTGCTTAAATTAAATTTGTCAAATTACATTAGTTTCATTTTGCCTCAGTGACCTCGGCAAAGTTATTATTACTGAATAATAACTGTCTGATCAGATTAATAAAAAATTCCGTTAGTGTATGATGGCAGGAATTTGTATCAATAATTCAGATTCGCCTATCAACCTGTTGAGTAAAACAAGGATGTTTTGTTTTAAAAGAAATTGCCCGCATGACAATGTGAAACATTATGCATTTCGATATTTATTGGATATTTGAAAAATATCTATTTTGAAGATTTTTGCAAATAATTATTTTGTTATGTCGTTAGTTTTCAAACAAAGATCGGTTAATAAAATGGTAATTTTATTTTCGATTTTGAGAATAATTAGTATTTGACAAATATCCTCGATTGGGAAGACCTCACATAAGGCGAACTTAAATAAGTTGATGGCCGGTATTAAGTAGGGTTTTGAAAAGTTTCTAAAATAGTATTACAAATAATATAAATACTTTCAATAAACTTAAAATAAACTAAAATTACAAAATTATAAAAATTTACAATTTGACCTTTAGGTGTTACATTGCTAGGCCACCGCTATCAATGATAGATTATACAATTTTTTAAATCTTGTTGTTGTCATCCTTGTTCCTTGAAGTATACTATCTTCAGCGCACCTGTTAGTTAATTTATTTACAGTCGTTTCTTTATTTTCGGCAGGCTTATGCATATCATTATTATGCACTTATGGTTAAACTAGCTTAATCCATTCATACGGCTGGGTAGAATAACTTTCCCAACCAATTAAAATAATCTGTAATTTATTCCTTTTAGTATCAGTATTAGTTATATTGTTACTATAAGGAATAAATTACAAATTGTTTTGATTAGTTATGAAATTTCAAAGTTAAACAGTACTGAAAAATGGAATCAAACCATAACACAAATTTTATTTTAACTGTGTAACCTTAATCAATACAGAAATTATTATTTTTTATTTGCGTTATATAAATGTTCACTGTATTAAGCAACTTAAATAATTTTTTATTTACCTGACACTGGTATTATTTTATATTACATTTTTGACATTCGAATTTTTATTACAGATATAACAAATTAAGAAACACACTCTTACTTATCAATATTTATTTTTAGTTAGAGCGTTATTCTAATTTTGAAATAATAGATGCTTCTAGTTTCATTTTATTTTATATAATTAATTTATAAAGTAATAATATAATTTATCAGTAGCCGAAATATCGGCGAAATATATTGTGGTTTCAATTAAATTGAAAGTTGATGTACCGACTTGTCAAAAATATCCGGCTCGAATTTAGCAAAAAATATCCCTAATTTTTTTTACCCGCTTTATTCGTAATCACTAGGAGTAGAACAGTTGTACATTAGCATGTTAAACACAAACTCCGGTTTCTAAAGCGATCACTAAGCCTGGCCACGAAACAATTTTGCGCCAGCATTACAGTCTATTTTTTAATTCAACCTAAGTAGCCATTGCACTGTATAAATTTGTTGTTTTTTTATTCCACCTGAACACTTTTACTCTGGATACTGTGTTTTAATGTCTACTGCGAACTGTGCTAGCACAGTGCCTTCTATAGTACTAGCCTGTGACAACATTCATTTGCTGATGACGTCAATTTAAGTCGATAACGAGAGGTCAGGATAATTAAGTAAAAATAATACACCTTGCCTCTTTATTACAACGGCAACAAATTTACAAAAATCTAAATTATTATATAATAAATTAATAAATTATGGACAATTTAAGTCTAATCGATTTTCTTAATTCATAAATTGAATGTTTCATATCCATATTCTATCCATCTTCTGTTCTTCCATATTTTATGGATTTCAATTCGCCTATTTTGATAACGTAATTTTTAGTGTAGTGTATTAGTATTAGTGTATTAGTATTAGTGTAGTAGTATTAGTGTAGTAGAAGTTTTAGTGTATTCCACTACAAAAATATAGATACAACCGTGAGAGAGCAGAGAACATTATATGATCATTTTGTATATATTTTGTGTATCCTATATATACCATTTTTTGTTTGTATATTTTTGAATAAAAAATTAACAGAAATAGGGATTTCAATATAATACGTAATAAAGACATGATATCTAAATTTTAAATTAGCTTTTAAATTAGCTGTAAAACAAATTTTGAAAAAAATAAACGTACTCCTTTGACCGATTTCGAGAGACTGATTTTGTTTAAAAGTAATTTTTCATGTTTCTTATTTTGCTGCCATCTGGAAAATATACATTGAACCGTAGACTTAGCGTGTCGTCATTATTTGGTGTAAGAGGCCAGTAGGCCGAGTTTAGAAGGCATTGCCTAGCACTATATATACTCGGCTCCTCTGTAGTGAATGTTAGTGTACGAAGAGTGTGCAAAGTAAAAAATAAATGAATACTCTATATGTACATCGGACCAAGTGACACAACACGACCTTCGCTTGGTATACAGTACTCGATGTAACCCTACTGGTTGCTCAGGTTGAATTAACAAATTGACCACCCAAAAATTTCTTTTAAATCTTCTATTCCTCCCTTTCTTCTTTAAATCGACTGGAGGTTTTAGTATTTTTTTATAAACGGTAAACTCTATTAACTAAGACTCTCGATGATATTCAGAAATATTTACTGGCCTATAACAATCACGTTAATTTCTATGCTCAAATGAATCGAGAGAATTATTAAATTTCGTGACTTTGTCTCCGTTCGTATCTTACTTTAAAAAAAACTTGTTTTAGAGATTCACATCTTTAGTTGGCAACACTGTTTTGTTTGACAACCGATTTGACAGCTGACATTTGCTTTGCCATTTCATTATGAATAGACTGATGCTAGAGCAACGCTTGCAAATTGTTGAAATGGTTCTGTTCGCAAAACTCAACGTGCATTACATTCATTTTATTGTCATCATAATCGTCAATCAGAGCGTAATTTCACGTAATGGTTCTGTTAATGGTCGGTGGCCACTCCGAGGTCGTGTGACCTAACTCCATTAGATTATTTTTTTTGAAGATATGTTAAGTCACTTGTCTACGCCGATAAACCAGGGACAATTGAGCACTTGGAACACAACATTCGGCGAGTTATTTGCGAAGAGTGATTGAAAATTGGACCTCCAGATTACGCCATGTACGGTCGAACTCATATTCAAACATTAATGGCATACAATTTTCTATCGAATAAAGCTAGCTTCACTGATATTAAAAATGTTTTTCATTGTTCTATTTAAATTTAAAATTGTGAACCTCTAAAAAACACACCTTACATCCATATATAGGGTGAGCCAAATAATTTTTTTTTTTTAAAATGCAATAAAACAAAAAGTTCTCAATACTTTTTCAAATTTATTTTTTCATTGTAAAGAACAATCCTTCCGATTAATTATGGAATACTAGTTTATTCATATGACTACCTCGGCTGGCCTTGACGTACCCCATACGGTCGATCCAATTTTTTTACACTTTTTCGATGGTATGCGGCATTATGTCTTCAATGGAAATGCGAATATTGTTCTTGAAAGGATCAATCGCTGCCAGTTTATCGGCGTAATACTTATCTTCGACGGCACTCCAAAGATAATAGTCTAACAGCTCCGAGGCGGTCAAATCACATCAGCATTTTGGCTGATAAAACGTGTGCTGTGTGGCACGGAGCGCTGTCTTGTTGAAACCAAATGTTGTCTATGTCCTCCTCTTCAAGTGCCGGGAACAAAAAATCGTTTATCATGGTGCGGTAGCGCTCACCATTGACAGTAACGGCGGCTCCTTGCTCATTTTCAAAGAAAAATGGCCCAATGATGCCACCGGACCAAAATTCGCACCTAACAGTCACTCGTTGAGGATACATCGGCTTCTCACTTCTGCACTTCTCAGCAACAATTCTGCTTGTTTACATAGCCGCCAAAATGGAAATGCGCCTCATCCGAAAAGATGATTTTTTTGCCAAAATCGGCATCTTCTTCAATTCGATCGCAAACCCACTCAGCGAACCGAATACACAACCATTTTCGTTCAGCGGAAGGATAAAACTAACTTTCTGTCAAATCAGAAGTGACATAACCCTTACTATACTCAAAAAACCGCTAGTTCAAAAAAAATTATTTGGCTCACCCTGGGGTCAAATTTATTTTATTCTATATTTATTCTATATTTAACCGTGTTGTACGAGTATACAAAGACGGCCCACAATTTTATTTGTACGCTTGAGGGATAACATATTTCATTTGTTTGTTGCTTATATTGTAAAGTAGATACATTTCGCCTTCAAATATCGTTTAACAACATTTTTCATCAATTCTAAATAATTTGCATTTTATTTAGCTGTAAAGCCTTTCTATATTCAAATTTTAATTACGTGATCATTGTTACACAAATATAAATTTTCAATAACACGAGTCTTGGAATTTTGGATCACAATAAAATACTATATAATAATTTGTTAACATTAACTATACAAATATAAATATAAAAACAAACTGTCCTGTCTTTTTGAAAGCCGAAACCGCAAATAATCGAGCAACCATTTTAACCTTTTACAAAAAACAACGCAGACAAAAAACCAAAGAAGGTTTCGCAGTTGGGTCGACTGCGCAACAAAACCAAAATATGCAATTAGATCAGACTGAATTTGTATCGTTACGTTTATGTTTATTTATATTCACAGAAACACACGCCGTGTTTTGTACTGTTTACCATAAATATGAGCGAAACGACTATAGTATATTAACTGTATTCAATGTTAGAAAGAGATAAACAGTATACCATGTTTTTTATTTTTAGTAAAATTAGAAAAATTTATTTTTTATGTAACGGGTGTCCGCCGGGAAGTTATACTACTTTGTTTGTTTATGATTTTTCATTAAATGAAAGAGAATGGATCTTATATTTATAAATGTTTTATTTAATGTCGGCAATTATGTATGGAATACAATATCAGATAAATGTCCGCCTCTGTTCCCGGTAAACACAAAGTACATTTTCGGGCAGGCTTTTGGCAATTCACGGCTGCCGTAGGCAGATAAAAACGGCTGCCTTTGGCATGCCGAGTGTATGCCGTTTGGCATGCCTAGTCCCTCCGTATGTCTGCCATAATGCATACACGACAGTTGACATTTGGCAGATATGACGGATGTCATTTGATTGACATGGCGGATGACATTTGGCGGGCCTGGCGGGTGACACTTGGCGAACATGGCGGATGCCTATTGGCGGATACGACGGATGCCTATTGGCGAACATGGCGGCTTACATTTGGCGGACACGGCGGATGCATATTGGAGGATATGGCGGATGACATTTGGCGGACACGGCGGATGCCTATCGGCGAAAATGGTGGATACCATTTGGCGGACACAACTGATGACATTTGGCGGACATAGTGGGTGAAAATTGGCAGACACGGCAGTTAATATTTGGCAGTCGTTATATATTAAATTAAAATAAACATTTACAGAATTTCAATTCATTTGCTTTCATTTGCATTTATTTAAATAAAAATCAATCCATTAAGTATCAATCCATTATCCAAAAACTTTTCCATTATCAAAATGGCGGATAAGGTATATCACAAAAAAAAATATTTCAGTATATACTCAAATTTACAAATAAAAATCGCTTATTAATTAATCTTAACCTAGGGCACAAAAAACTTAAACACTTTATTAAATAAAAATAAAATAAACACTTTTATTACTTTATTAACTTATTTAAATTGGTATAATCGTACATACCTTTTCTAATTTAACAAGCACAACGAGAGACTGATTTATTTCATTAAATTATTTCACATTTTTTTGACACCAACACGACCAAACAGCGATCAGCAGAATAGTACGAGAACGAAAGAGGAAAGTAGAGAGTTGGTCTCAAAAATTCTAAATATATCATAGAAAATTAAAGCTATATGAATGTTTTATATTATTAAAAAAACACATTCAAGAGAGTATTATAATGGAATATTTTTTGTTTTCTCGAATTTACGTCGTTTCTACAGCCGTACCAAAAAAACAAGTAGCTAATACACAATATCTTCTAATTTGTTTTTTTTGGGAGTTGTTTGGAATTTTAAAATTAGCCATATCTCAAATTGTCGACTGCCATTTGGCACCCATTCCACTTGGTTTCCGTTTGCTGCCGAAACAAAGACTTTGCCGACTGCCATTCGATACCCCTTCCGGTTGGTTTTCGTTTGCTGCCGAAAAACACACTTTGCCGAGTGCCATTCGGCAGCCGTTTCGTTTGGATTTCGTTTGATGCCGAAACACAGACTTTGCCGCGTGCCATTCGGCAGCCGTTTCGTTTAGTTTTCGTTTGATACCGAAACACAGACTATGCCGACTGCCATTCGGCACCCCTTCCGGTTGGTTTTCGTTTGCTGCCGAAAAACACACTTTGCCAAGTGCCATTCGGCAGATTTTTCGTTTAGTTTTCGTTTGATACCGAAACACAGACTTTGCCGACTGCCATTCGGCACCCCTTCCGGTTGGTTTTCGTTTGCTGCCGAAAAACACACTTCGCCGAGTGCCATTTGGCAGCCGTTTCGTTTAGTTTTCGTTTAATGCCGAAACACAGACTTTGCCGCGTGCCATTCGTCAGCCGTTTCGTTTAGTTTTCGTTTTATACCGAAACACAGACTTTGCCGACTGCCATTCGGCACCCGTTCCGTTTGGTTTTCGTTTGCTGCCAAAACACAGACTTTGTCGACTGCCATTTGGCAGCCGTTCCGTTTGGATTTCGTTTGATGGCGAATAGTAGACTCGTCGACTGCCATTTGACTGTCGAAAATCAGACTTTACGGCTGTCGGCCGTTTCGACTGCTTTTCGGTTGCCGTAAAACTGCCGCCTATTTAAAAACTGCCGGCGTGGTTTACCGGGGTTAGCCTCACAAATGCGAGCCCTTTTGAGCACATTTTTCATTACATTCTCACACATTTCACGCGGTATTTCATTAATTTCATCACGAATATTTTGTTTGAGTTGCTCAAGCGTTTCTGGTTTGTTTGCATAAGCCTTGCTTTTTAGATATCCCCACAAAAATAAGTCCAGAGCAGACAAATCAGGCGGCCGTGGAGGCCAATCAACATCACCATTTTTTGAAATAACTTGTTGTGGAAAGAGTTCTCGCAGAAATTCCATTGTAATCCTGGCTGTATGCGATGTGGCACCGTCTTGTTGATACCACATGTTAATCAAGCCCAAAGTATGCAGACTGTCACTTTTAATGGATGTAAAGGTAACTGATGAATAATGTGAGGGTTTTCCATTGCCCAGAACCGACTATTCTGTTTATTCACATATCCATTTAAATGAAAATGTGCCTCGTCACTCATTATGATTTTTTCATGAAAATCGGGGTTGTCATGGGCGAGCTGTAACATCCTATTGACACGATGGTTTATCGAATATTTTTCCATAATAAATTTGCCGCGTGTCTACTTCACGACTGTCAAGTATGAACTGTCAATACTAATATTCGCCTAAATGGCGGCAAAACAAAGTAGTATACCTTGCCGGCGGACACTCTGTATAATCGCTCAATCAGTGCCAATTGGTTTTAGATAGAGCTATATAATTCCGTACTATAACAAATAATAACAAGATTTTGACAGCCAATTTAGATTTTTCTGTAAGAACAAGACAGAAAATAAGTCACCTCCCTAGCATACTTATTTGAATACGTTAGGTTCCATATAAGTTCCTTAAGTTAGGTTCCACAAATAAGTATTCGTTTAGGAAAGGCATCTAGTCATCATCTAGCTATGAATTTCTATGTAACGAATTTTTATTTCCCGTAACCTACAGGCTCAGAAAGTAAAGTCTTAGTAGCTTTGCTCGCACCTTTCTCGTTTGTACGAATATTAAACTCTAGACATATAAATTTTATTTTCTCACTAACAAGATTTAAAGTAATTCATTGGTATTTATATTTATTTGCAGGTCTAGTGGGCGGCCTAAATCGAATTAGAATTCAATATTTATTGGCGCCACTCACTCTTGTAAATTTAATTTTCGATTTTTCGAAACACATTTTAATAAAAACCAAATTAAATATTTTTTTATATTACTTAAATTCATTTTGTTTATTCGAAAACCTAAAATTTTAATTGTGCTTTCCCTAGGAAATGGTAACAATCGTTGTTATTTTATTGTCATTGTTTTTCTTTTGTGTTTGCATCAGTTGGTTGTCAATTTAATTACGATAAGCCCAAAGTAGAATATAAAAGAAATTGTAGTTTCTTCCTCCTTTTCTTCAGAGAAACCTCTAGCCCACTAAGTTAGTTATTTACGGTCTAGAAATTGATATGTTGTACTGCAAATGTCTTGTCGAAATCGAATATATATATATATATATATATATATATATATATATATATATATATATATATATATATATATATATATATATATAAATATATATATATATATATATATATATATATATATATATATATATATATATATATATATATATATATATATATATATATATATATATATATATATATATATATATATATGTATATATATATATATATATATATATATATATATATATATATATATATATATATATATATATATATGTATATATATATATGTATATATATATGTATATATATATATATATATATATATATATATATATATACATATATATATATATATATATATATATATATATATATATATATATATATATATATATATATATATATGTATATATATATATATATAACTATATATATATATATCTTTAAAATTTGAATGAAATATAATTTTTAATTAATTTTTTCGAAACTCAAACTCAAAACAGAAATCCTAGAAACACCAAAGGAAAATTAAATTTTCTATGTGTAGATTGTATTATTTATTCAAAAGGCGTAAATAAGTAAATAGATTTGTCTTGTTTGTTTGGATATTGTGATGTGTAACAAGTGTTTTGTGTGTCGGACAAGAAACTTTTTTGTGTCGAGAAAATTAAAAATAAATAAATTATGAATTACACAAAAATTTTTGTGATTTAAAAATTGGTCTCTTGTGTTGTGTATGTGAGACGAATTTTAAATTTTTGTATAATAAATATTTTCACGCAGATTACTATGACGTAATAGATGTACCTATTGATATTAGATAGTAACAGCAATATAGATAACTATTAAATTAGGAATGATTTATATCTGAAAATGTTCTCTATATCTAGATAAATAGATAAATTTTCTCTTTATATCTATGAGCAAATATACATAAATTTTCTATTATTTAATTTGAATATAAATTTAATCAAAAAATAAAATTAAATTTACATTTTATGTGTTTTTCATTCCCCACATATATTACCCATATTCTACATAAATCTGTAGATGCATACAAAAATAATACATAATGTCAAGATTCATGTACGACGTATATAACATGCAGAAGATTTTCTTTTTTACTTATCCCATCTACCACAAAATTGTCTTATTTACGTACATTGTTAGACTTGTTATTGGTTTGTAAATTTAGGGATATTTGATAAGTACGTGAATATTTATCAAACTATACTCGAAAAACTTATATGTATTAGATAACAAGAAATACATAAGTATAATAAATAGTATGGTATAATATATGAAAATAATGGCAATCATTAAAATCAAAATCATAATTTATGGATCACATTCAATGTAATTTAATGTGTTTTAAGATAAATGTAAATTTTTTCTTATTTATACATATTATTATATGTACTAGTGCCTACATATATTTATGTTTTCTTTCCAGTCTAAGTATATAAAACGTACATATCTCATTGCTAGTTGGAAATTATATATGTGTTGTATTGTATTAGTATAATTCGGTACAGATCAACAATATTGAACTTACTTTTTAAGCTGTTGGGAGGCGATTGGGGTATTTTCTAAGCTGTCGGGAGGTAATTGATAGGAATGCATTTATTTGTTTGGTTCATTTACCCATGCAGGACAAGTGCACAGTGGTTAAAGCTTAGGCAATTGGCCCGGGAGGTATGGTGATAGTGTTACACAGCTATGGCATCTGTTGGAATGTAGAACTTACGGTGTTTTCCAAACACCGACTTATTACAGACTTATTTCACGCCATCTTGAATAAGTCGGTCAAGTCATCCCAATTCATTGTACCAACTTATTTGTGACGTAATAACAAAAAACAAAACGCAATTTCTATTATACGGAAGAAAAAACAATTTATGACCTGTTGGTCGTTGCCACTAGATTTGAAAATAAAAACTGCATGTATTACATTTACCCAAGAAACATTTTTGGAGACATTTCTGTGTAGACGTACTTATTCAAATAAGTCTCCTCGCTAGGTGACTTATATGAATAAGTCGGTGTCCACAAATAAGTCGGTGTTTGGAAAACAGCCTCAGGGCCTTCCCATCTTCCATGTAAACATACAGGTTGACAAGGAGGTGCTATGTGCAGAAGGTATACTGTAAATTGTGTGAAGGGATGATGAGTGCGTGAATGAAAAAGGGAGTATTAATTGATATAAAAGAATACACACTTTGTAACGAATTTATTTTCGTCCCAAGTACAGTCCAGGTGGCCGCCCCTTAGTTTATTAAATTATGTTTTCTATATTGAACTATACTATACAACTTTATGAATGAAAATTAAAATTTAACTCAAATTAGTACATTAAAAGATGATAGAGATTTTACTACTAACTTTAATTGATAAAATAATTTGTGGTGGTGTGATGCCGAACTTATTATTAATACGGTGAATGAAGTAGCATCTAAAATGATATTCGGCAAGACTATGAAATTGTGTGCAATGGAAGAAAATTTAACTTAAGAATTGGAACTTTGAAATATTATTTAGTGCACTTTAGTTCTTAAAATTAAATAAAGTTATAAGTATAAATTAAAGTTATAAAAAAGTAACGGTAAATAATAATTTAAAAATCCCGCTTAAAGGGATTGTAAAAATTTTGAATTTGATCTGTCATTTAATTTGCTTACGGTGCTCTATTTTATCAGTTCATCTCAAGTGTGTGTTGCGATTTTTATAACGAATAAAAATATCGAACAAAGAACTTGTCTCAAATTTTGTATTGCAAATGGAATTTCGTGTGTCGAGTCGCTAAAAATGTTACAGAAGAATTACGGTGAATCGACTTTATAAAAAACACGTGCATATGAGCGGTACAGTGCATTCAAAAGCAGTCGAGACGTGGTGGAAGATTTGCCTTGCTCTGGTCGGCCCTCAATGTCTTCAACTGAAGTTCACATCAATAAAGTGAAGGAAATGTTGACGGAAAATCGACGTGTAGGTTTGAAAGAGATAGCCGCTGAATTTTCTGTGTCTCATGAATCAATTCGTATCATTGTACACGATTGTTTGTTGCTGAAGACATGGTAGAACGAGTCAATTCCGACCCCACATTCGTCAAACACATTACTTACTGGTGATGGAACGTGGGTTTACGAGTTTGATATGCTAAAAAGTTAACAAGCTTCGGAATGGTGCCTTCCAACCAACTGAGCCAAAACCAAAACAAACACGTCAAAGTCAAGGTAATATTGACTGTTTTCTTTGATTATCGCGTAGTTGTGAACTCGGAATTCTTGCCAGAAGGTCAAACGGTAAATAAAAAACATTATCTGGGCATTATGCGGTGTTTGAGACAGCAAATTCTTCAAAAAAGGCCAGGTTTGTGGAAAAAACTCATGGATTTTCCACCACGACAACGCACCATCACACAAGGCTGAATGTGAACGAATTTCTAACCAAAATTGGACAAATATCATCGAACAACCACCGTGTTCACCTGATATGGCTCCGGATGACTTTTTTCTCTTTCCAAAACTCAAATTACCACTTCGAGGCACCTCTTTCAGTTGATAGAAGACACAAAAGAGAATTATTGGCGAGAACTGAAGTCGATTCCGGAAAATGTTATTGGAAAATGTTTTGATGGTTGGATTATTGGTTGGGATAAGGCTATTATTTCGGCCTACTTTGAAGGCGATACAATAAATTTGAATGAATAATAAATATTTTATTTATTAGTAGCCATAGTTTCCATGCTATTTTGGTAAACACTTCCGCGAAACACCGCAAAAACAGGCGAAAACTTGATTTCTAAACAAATGCACAAATGTATATAAAATATGTATATCAAATAAACAATTAACGCTTTTGATTTTATTTACATGAAGTAACGGGTGATTTTTTAAGAGCTTGAGAACTTTTTTTAAAAAAAAACGCATAAAATTTGCAAAATCTCATCGGTTCTTTATTTGAAACGTTAGATTGGTCCATGACATTTACTTTTGAAGATAATTTCATTTAAATGTTGACCGCGGCTGCGTCTTAGGTGGTCCATTCGGAAAGTCCAATTTTGGGCAACTTTTTCGAGCATTTCGGCCGGAATAGCCTGAATTTCTTCGGAAATGTTGTCTTCCAAAACTGGAATAGTTGCTGGCTTATTTCTGTAGACTTTAGACTTGACGTAGCCCCACAAAAAATAGTCTAAAGGCGTCAAATCGCATGATCTTGGTGCCCAACTTACCGGGCCATTTCTTGAGATGAATTGTTCTCCGAAGTTTTCCCTCAAAATGGCCATAGAATCGCGAGCTGTGTGGCATGTAGCGCCATCTTGTTGAAACCACATGTCAACTAAGTTCAGTTCTTCCATTTTTGGCAACAAAAAGTTTGTTAGCATCGAACGATAGCGATCGCCATTCACCGTAACGTTGCGTCCAACAGCATCTTTGAAAAAATACGGTCCAATGATTCCACCAGCGTACAAACCACACCAAACAGTGCATTTTTCGGGATGCATGGGCAGTTCTTGAACGGCTTCTGGTTGCTCTTCACTCCAAATGCGGCAATTTTGCTTATTTACGTAGCCATTCAACCAGAAATGAGCCTCATCGCTGAACAAAATTTGTCGATAAAAAAGCGGATTTTCTGCCAACTTTTCTAGGGCCCATTCACTGAAAATTCGACGTTGTGGCAGATCGTTCGGCTTCAGTTCTTGCAGGAGCTGTATTTTATACGGTTTTACACCAAGATCTTTGCGTAAAATCTTCCATGTCGTCGAATAACACAAACCCAATTGCTGCGAACGGCGACGAATCGACATTTCACGGTCTTCAGAAACAGACAGACAAACAGACGCAATATTCTCTTCTGTACGCACTGTACGCATTCGTGTGGTTGGTTTAATGTCCAATAAAGTAAACTGAGTGCGAAACTTGGTCACAATCGCATTAATTGTTTGCTCACTTGGTCGATTATGTAGACCATAAATCGGACGTAAATCGCGAAACACTTTTCGAACCGAACACTGATTTTTGTAATATAATTCAATTATTTGCAAGCGTTGCTCGTTAGTAAGTCTATTCATTATGAAATGTCAAAGCATACTGAGCATCTTTCTCTTTGACACCTTGTCTGAAATCCCGCGTGATCTGTCAAATACTAATGCATGAAAATCCTAACCACAAAAAAATCACCCTTTACTAGCATTAGGTCGGTGATTGATCGTCGTCGAGGAGAAACGTGTTTTTATCTCTCCTCGAAATAAATAACTTAATTTAATTAATTGTGTTTAATCAATTAGTTAATTAACTAAATAATATAATATAACATATGTGTTGAATAAATAAATGAATAATAAATAATAAATAATAAATAATAAATAATAAATAATAAATAATAAATAATAAATAATAAATAATAAATAATAAATAATAAATAATAAATAATAAATAATAAACAATAAATAATAAATAATAAATAATAAATAATAAACAATAAATAATAAATAATAAATAATAAATAATAAATAATAAATAATAAATAATAAATAATAAATAATAAATAATAAATAATAAATAATAAATAATAAATAATAAATAATAAATAATAAATAATAAATAATAAATAATAAATAATAAATAATAAATAATAAATAATAAATAATAAATAATAAATAATAAATAATAAATAATAAATAATAAATAATAAATAATAAATAATAAATAATAAATAATAAATAATAAATAATAAATAATAAATAATAAATAATAAATAATAAATAATAAATAATAAATAATAAATAATAAATAATAAATAATAAATAATAAATAATAAATAATAAATAATAAATAATAAATAATAAATAATAAATAATAAATAATAAATAATAAATAATAAATAATAAATAATAAATAATAAATAATAAATAATAAATAATAAATAATAAATAATAAATAATAAATAATAAATAATAAATAATAAATAATAAATAATAAATAATAAATAATAAATAATAAATAATAAATAATAAATAATAAATAATAAATAATAAATAATAAATAATAAATAATAAATAATAAATAATAAATAATAAATAATAAATAATAAATAATAAATAATAAATAATAAATAATAAATAATAAATAATAAATAATAAATAATAAATAATAAATAATAAATAATAAATAATAAATAATAAATAATAAATAATAAATAATAAATAATAAATAATAAATAATAAATAATAAATAATAAATAATAAATAATAAATAATAAATAATAAATAATAAATAATAAATAATAAATAATAAATAATAAATAATAAATAATAAATAATAAATAATAAATAATAAATAATAAATAATAAATAATAAATAATAAATAATAAATAATAAATAATAAATAATAAATAATAAATAATAAATAATAAATAATAAATAATAAATAATAAATAATAAATAATAAATAATAAATAATAAATAATAAATAATAAATAATAAATAATAAATAATAAATAATAAATAATAAATAATAAATAATAAATAATAAATAATAAATAATAAATAATAAATAATAAATAATAAATAATAAATAATAAATAATAAATAATAAATAATAAATAATAAATAATAAATAATAAATAATAAATAATAAATAATAAATAATAAATAATAAATAATAAATAATAAATAATAAATAATAAATAATAAATAATAAATAATAAATAATAAATAATAAATAATAAATAATAAATAATAAATAATAAATAATAAATAATAAATAATAAATAATAAATAATAAATAATAAATAATAAATAATAAATAATAAATAATAAATAATAAATAATAAATAATAAATAATAAATAATAAATAATAAATAATAAATAATAAATAATAAATAATAAATAATAAATAATAAATAATAAATAATAAATAATAAATAATAAATAATAAATAATAAATAATAAATAATAAATAATAAATAATAAATAATAAATAATAAATAATAAATAATAAATAATAAATAATAAATAATAAATAATAAATAATAAATAATAAATAATAAATAATAAATAATAAATAATAAATAATAAATAATAAATAATAAATAATAAATAATAAATAATAAATAATAAATAATAAATAATAAATAATAAATAATAAATAATAAATAATAAATAATAAATAATAAATAATAAATAATAAATAATAAATAATAAATAATAAATAATAAATAATAAATAATAAATAATAAATAATAAATAATAAATAATAAATAATAAATAATAAATAATAAATAATAAATAATAAATAATAAATAATAAATAATAAATAATAAATAATAAATAATAAATAATAAATAATAAATAATAAATAATAAATAATAAATAATAAATAATAAATAATAAATAATAAATAATAAATAATAAATAATAAATAATAAATAATAAATAATAAATAATAAATAATAAATAATAAATAATAAATAATAAATAATAAATAATAAATAATAAATAATAAATAATAAATAATAAATAATAAATAATAAATAATAAATAATAAATAATAAATAATAAATAATAAATAATAAATAATAAATAATAAATAATAAATAATAAATAATAAATAATAAATAATAAATAATAAATAATAAATAATAAATAATAAATAATAAATAATAAATAATAAATAATAAATAATAAATAATAAATAATAAATAATAAATAATAAATAATAAATAATAAATAATAAATAATAAATAATAAATAATAAATAATAAATAATAAATAATAAATAATAAATAATAAATAATAAATAATAAATAATAAATAATAAATAATAAATAATAAATAATAAATAATAAATAATAAATAATAAATAATAAATAATAAATAATAAATAATAAATAATAAATAATAAATAATAAATAATAAATAATAAATAATAAATAATAAATAATAAATAATAAATAATAAATAATAAATAATAAATAATAAATAATAAATAATAAATAATAAATAATAAATAATAAATAATAAATAATAAATAATAAATAATAAATAATAAATAATAAATAATAAATAATAAATAATAAATAATAAATAATAAATAATAAATAATAAATAATAAATAATAAATAATAAATAATAAATAATAAATAATAAATAATAAATAATAAATAATAAATAATAAATAATAAATAATAAATAATAAATAATAAATAATAAATAATAAATAATAAATAATAAATAATAAATAATAAATAATAAATAATAAATAATAAATAATAAATAATAAATAATAATTATAATAAATTGGTGTAATAAATTAGTAGTGATAAGTTATTGCATTGTAAGTCATATTTATTGTATGGTTGTATTAATTTGTGATAATGATATTAATCATATGCATTTTAAGTAAACCTTCAATATTATGACTTTTTTTTACCAAAAACGCATAAGTTAAGTGTTTTTTCATTTTTTCATATTAATTTATATTTGTCCAATATAAATTTTAAGTATATAAACATATAGGGTAGGCTAAATAATTTTTTTTAAATGCAATAAAACAAAAAGTTCTCAATATTTCTTCAAACTAATTTTTTCATTGTAAAGAACAATCCTTTCGATTAATTATGGAATACTATTTTATTCATATGGCTGCTTCGGCTGGCCTCGACGTACCCCATACGGTCGGTCCAATTTTTAAGCACATTTTCGATGGTATGCGGCATTGTGTCTTCAATGGCAATGCGAATATTGTTCTTGAGAGCGTCAATCGTTGCTGGTTTATCGGCGTAACACTTATCTTTGACGGCACCCTAAAGATAATAGTCTAACGGGGTCAAATCACAGCTCCGAGGCGGCCAAATCACATCAGCATTTCGGCTGATAATTCGATCTTCGAAGACAGTGCGCTAAATATCAATAGAAACGTATGCTGTGTGGCACGAAGCGCCGTCTTGTTAAAACCAAATGTTGCCTATGTCTTCTTCTTCAAGTGCCGGGAACAAAAAATTGTTTATCATAGCGCGGTAGCGCTCACCATTGACAGTAACGGCGGCTCCTTGCTCATTTTCAAAGAAAAATGGCCCAATGATGCCACCGGACCAAAATCCGCACCAAACAGTCACTTGTTGAGGATGCATCGGCTTCTCTACGATCACGTGCGGGTTCTCCGTGCCCCAAATGCGGCAATTCTGCTTGTTTACATAGCCGCCAAGATGGAAATGCACCTCATCCGAAAAGATGTTTTTTTTTGCCAAAATCGGCATCTTCTACAAGTCGATCACAAACCCACTCTGCGAACCGAAAACGCAATGGGTGGTCTCTGCTTCGCTCATTCCTGAACCAATTGAACTTTAGACAGTGTCATACCAAGGTCTTTATGCAGAATTCGTCACAATGTGGTGCGTGTAATGTTCAATTCTTGAGCACGATGACGAGTTAACGTTCCCGGCGACTCACGCACATTATCGGCTACAGCATCAACAATTTTTGGTATACGCTTGGTTTGCTGCTTGGTTCGTGTTTGCTTGTTAATTAGCAAGCCTGTTTCTTTAACTTTATTCACAAAATAACGCACATATGGAGCTCCCGGTGCTTCGTTTCTTCCGAAAACCGCACACAATTTTCGCGCACATTCTGCAACATTACCATGATTTTCGAAGTGATGTTTCAATATTTCCCAGCATTGTTCAAGCGAATACACAACCATTTTCGTTTAGCGGAAGGATAAAACTAACTTTCTATCAAATCATAAGTGACATAACCCTTACCATACTCGAAATAACCGCTAATTCAAAAAAATGTTAGATGGCCCACCCTGTATATACAGGGTCAGATTTTTTTTATCTCGGAAATGGTGCAATATAAGAAGTAAATTCGTGGGGGTATTTTATGGTAATATTAAATGATCTTGAAAGTTGGACTACTTTTGAGAGATGTTGACGAAAGCTAGTTTATTTTTTAAATTAGAACCTTTACTTTTGAGCGCACTTTTTGATAGGGCAGTTAAAAATAAATAAATTTGTTCATACAAAATGTTTCGTATAGTGATTTACAAAAATTTACCTGCAGTACAGCAAAAAATTGTCCCCTAAATTCTAACACGTTTATAACCATATACTTTACGAAAGTTGTGCGTAAACCGAAAGTATTTAATTTGTACTGCTTAACCAGAATAACTGCTTAACTAACAAATTCTAATTTTAAATTTTTTTTGTGAATATGTCCCAAACTAATAAGTTTCAAGGTAATTCAAGATTACCACTAAATATCCCGTCGACGCTGAACAATTTTCGTTATAAGTATTTTTCCCGTTTCCGAGACAGAAGCCTGCTATGTAATAAATGCCACGTATGTTTAAAATGATGACGTTTACATATTGTATTTTTTACAAATTCGTTTGTATTTATGTTAGGTAAATAGCATAAAAAAAATAAAAAAATGTTTTATTGTTGTTTAGGAATTTCCCCACCGACGCTATTTACCATATTGGAGACATCAATTATTTAACCTGCCCTTTACATTTATTTATGTTTTAAATTTGTTTCTCTCCATTTGTTATGGTTTTGTTGTTGTATCCGAGATAATTGAAAATAGAAGTACGATCACAATTTTTATCTGCTCCGAATCGACCAGTAAAACATTTTGTGGTGGATAAAATATGAAAATTTTGATTTTACCCACCAATATTTTACCCACCACAAAATGTTTTACTGTTCAATTTTGTTTCGAAATTTTTTTTCTCTGCTTAATTATTTTTCAGCGAATACGATAATACAAGCTATTGTGAATTAAAATAAATAAATTCGTTGAGTAATAATACGAATGTAATTTTTATCTTTATCACGAGTATACTCGACATTACGCTTAACATTATCATTTTGTTCTGACGAGTAAACCCGACTCTAGTATACTCTAGAGTTAATTTTTGCTTTTCTTTCGTTTCGCACACACGCTTACTAATCCATAAATAATTTCAGATTCGTGAAAAAGAAGTGATTTTTAAAATTATTTATTACAAAATAGCAAAAAGGCCAAAAGAATGCAACGGCATGTGATATAAATATGCAAATATATGATCATCTTATAAATGTGCTAAGGATCATGGCAGTGGTAGAAGTACGACAAAGATTTATATTCCTGGATTCAATGGTCGAGTTTTCAGTTTTCGGTTCTTCGTTTTCGATATAATTTCGATATAATAACATCAAAACTTCTCGGACAGTATGTTTTCAAAAAACAACGAAGTTGAAACTGAAAAGCAAACTCCACGCTGTAATTGCCAAAAAATAAAACTTAAATGAGATCAATAAAAAGTTTGAAATAGAGGAATTTAATAGACCAATTTAATTAGTTAACAACTAATTTAAATGGTTAAATTAATTTCTTCTAGGAGCGCCGGTCATCGTCAGTTATTCTCATTCAATGATCTACGTTTCTTCAATATACTCTTGAAGTGGCAGGCGGCTATAATTCAATTAACAAGAAAACCAACAAATACATTTTCAAATTTACTTAGACGTCTAAATCGATTCTTAAGGTGCCAAAACGCGTGTTCCACCGTTCCTCGGGTGCCCCGAATGTTTTTACTGACATTTTTTTCATATCAGGAAGATTTAGGTATTCCAAAATCTTTAAATTGTGAACTCACTCACGCAAAGCAGGGATATATATGTCTTGACAACCGCATGAGTTATTTATAAAAAATAGTAAATCATGTCTATTTTTTATAAATAACTCATGCGGTTGTCAAGTATGCAGCGCGGCTCTCCATGAATATTAATTAATTTTTTATCGGGTCCCATGACACAGTGTAGCAAAATACTATGACATAACTTCCTGTTATAATAGTCGTTATTAGTTTTTTAGATTTTGAAATTTAATATGCGATCCGATAATACACTCTAAAACTTGCGGAAAGCTATAGGATGTATTTGTATGGATGTATTTCTGTAGTTATGTTTCTATCGTATACAACTCATGTATGATCGGTACTTAATCTTGTGTTGAAAAGTTTAGAAATGTCTCCTCCAGAATGAAGGTTGCTATTTCGCTGGAAGCTTATTGGTGTATCCGTATCTCACGGAAGCAGTTTTAAATCCTGGCCAATTTTAGTACTGAAATCAAAAGCATAAAATACCTTAAATTTTAACTTTAATGATTTGCTATGTGTATTAAGTAATTAATACTATTTTAATTTACTTAAGCCACGTGTAAATGAAATTAAGCAATTTTCTAATTTTTATTGATACAGATTTAATATTTAAATTTTAATTTACTTTAATTAAAAAAAATGCACAATGCAAACAAATGCAAAACAAAAATTTATTTAATTTATTTATTTATTGAGGTGTTACAGTCTACTGAATCCTAGCCAAAATGCTGTAATTCTTATACAAAAAGTGCATTCTGCATTGAATAATCTTTTAATTTTGTGTAATAACTTTCAAACCAATAGGCGGATTATTAATGCGCGCTACATTATCGGTACTCTCGAACCGGCCTTGACAGTGTAGAAATTAGCTTGTTTCACTTTAAAATATTCTCATTAGATTCTTATTATATATTATTATTATTTGTGTGGGACACGGAAGTTAAGAAACTAACCTTCACTATTCAGGTATTTGTTATTCGTGACAGAATACCTTTGGGGTAAGTGCTATGTTAAATTTGAATATTATCAATGCGTTTTGTGGCATTCTTCAGTTTGTTTGAGGAATTAAAAATTGTATGAAATAAAAGTCCTTCTCAATTTGTATAAGACTAAAAGTTGTAGGTAATCGATAATCAGCAGCAATTTCTTAAAACGATAAGTTAAATAAAATTTGAATAAAATTGTTAACGTAGAATCTGTAATTCAACATTTAATTAAATTAATTTTTAATACAAAGTGTGGTATGATCAGTAGCTTTTTCATTAAGGTTACGTTTATAATAAATACTAAACAACTATTAAGTGCAGTATTACAAATTTACTCGCAGCCACATTTATTACACCCTAAACGTAGAAACAATTCAAATGCAATTATAGAACATAAAAATAAGTTCAACCGGATATCCTCATTGTAATTGATGTTTATATCAAAATTTTTCATCTTCTCCAATTTGGTTGGTATTTTTTGTGGCTGTTGTTATATACATATACATATATTTTACATATTCATTGGTGCTGCCGTTATCAGGCTAATGAACTTACAGAGGAAAAAATTAAAACCCCAAACCAAACAATTTAACCTAACAGAATTTACATTAGTTTTCTATTTATACAATACAAAAAATAAATAAAAAATCGATACGGAGCATAAATTTTCAATAAATAAAAGTTTTTATTTCAAATAGCGGCAAAAATATAAAGCTTTAAATAGAATAAAACTTCCCACCTCATATACGTGATTATGTTATATGTGTTAGTATATGTTGGTGCTGCACATAGAGTAGATATATAGGATAGACAATTTTGTGTTCTACTTTATGTATAAAATCATATCGAAAATAGTTTTTGGCAGCCTCAATTTTTCCGATTTCAATTTTCATTCATTTTGATGTTATTTGCTTATTTTTATTGTTATTTTCCACCACGTATGGACCTCTATACAATAATAATAGGTATATACTCTTGATAATAAACCAAACGTACAAAACTATATACATTTATATACCAATCCCATATACAAGTAATAAAAGCCATATTTATATCGGCAGTCCATTTAGAAATGTTGGTGGTTTTAGCAAAAGTTAGAAAATAAAATGCTCAATTGTGGTATGGTACACGAACACGACCATTACACATACGTCAAAATGAATTTTGATCGGATAATAAATGAGATAGAAAAGAGTTTGTTGTAAAAAATGTATAGCCGTAAAAGCACGATATGAAATTTTAACTGTATCCCATTGTATTGAAAAGTTTAGAAATTTTTGTTTAGTGTAATATATCAATTGTTTAGAATGCTTTACATTCATACGACCATGATATACTGATATAAATTTATATCGCTGAATGTATGAATGATTTTACATACACTCCCGATCGGTAGAATAGAGACTGCCTTTACTTTTACTTTTGAGCAACAGCTTCCTTAATGTTAAAACTGTTTGGATGCAGCGAATATTTCGCCCTCTTGTTGAATTGTGATTTTGAATTTTTCTTTCTATCTTTGTTAGATAATTAATTTGATGCCTTTTATAATACATCGCCTGAAAAGTTCCCAGTTTAACAAAGAAAACACAATTTTTTGGGGAAAAATACATTTTATTCATCAACATAATTTCCTCCTAGACCAATATGTACAATCAGTCCAATGCCTCTCTAACATTTCGATGCCTTTTTTGTAAAACGATTTATCTTTGTCTTCAAAATAAGCTTCAGTTTCGGCAATCGCTTCTTCATGGGAGCCAAATCTCTTTCCCTGGAGCTTTCTTTTAGGTCTGCAAACAAGTAATAACCGCTGAGGAGAATCTGGAAGCAATTCAATGTGCAATTCATGCAGTTTTGCCATTGTTGCGATCGACTTGTGACATGGTGGATTGTCTTGGTGAAAGAACAATTTTTTTTTCATGGACAAATGTTCGTGCATGCAAAATATGAGCAACACGTTCCACTGATATCTTTACAATGTTAGTTATCTCAGTTAAAACAATTTCGTGAATTTTGTTTATGTTTTCTGTGGTGCATCATCGGTGGTTGTACGACCACGTTTAAATTCAGCATACCAGTCAATGATGGTTGGTTTTTCTGGTGCCGATCCGGCTGCGACTTATCCACTGCTTTGCTTAAACGGCATTTTCCCCATCAAAAATCAGTGTTTAATCAATACACGAAATTCCTTTTGTACCATCGTCATGAAATTAAAAAAAGTAGCGTCACTAAAACAACTGTAACTTGTATACTAATGGTCGGAATGCAATGCAAATTTGACACATATCGTTTGAAGGTTGATAGAATTTAAAAATCATATGTTTTAAATTTGTGGCACCATCTATATGTCAGACCGGGAACTTTTCATACGATGTAATGTTAGAAATAATATTTACAAATAATTATTGAGATGTCACTTTCCCCACAATAACTACGAGTTTCGAGAAATCGGAAAAAATTACAAGATATGTATTTTCAAAATGCATAAACTTAGCAGTCCTTTGCATACTATTGATTAATCCAGTTTCAAAATTTTCTGTATCTCAATAATCAACTTCTCGCACAAGCACAATCATTAAATTCCGGTGTACATCGTATATTTTCAAACTGTTATTGCTCTTTAACTATTATTGGTGTTTAAAGCTTACATCATAATTAACCGTTGGTAAACGACTGGCAACGTTAGGAAGTCCAGTATAATATCTTGCTTGCTAGCTATCAAATTTTTCTATTTCAGGTTTATCCAACATAATGTCGCGTTTAGTTCAGACATTATTCACTTGACCTTCTAAGAAAATATATAGTATGCCATTTTACGAATCAAATCTTCTGAGTATCTCACTTTACGAACACACAAATATTTAATATTCGGGATAACGATTTGCACTAATTATTTGTTGTATTTATATACTTTTGAAAGCGCTTCAATACTTTCAAATGATGTGGATTTTTAGAAAACTGCTGTTGTCTCGGTTGTATCAGAGACAACCAAATTGTTGCTGATTTGATATTTCGACAAATTGTGTATACGTATAAACGAGAAATACATTTTTTTTGATCGTATGCTACTTTATACAAAACATATAAATATAGGCAGTTTAAAATTTGACGTCTACAAATGAAAGATATCGCCCCCATCAGATTGTATCTGCAGGTAACCTCACTTTTATTGTGTCGTATTGTTCACACAGAGCTTTTTAACACTATGTTTTTTCTTTCTCCGAAATAAGTTGATTTCGTCAAGAAACATAATTTTAAGGTGGGGTTGTGTTTGCGACGCAATGCAGCAATAATTTTTGTGCGGCTCGTCACAAACAGAAACAAGAAAATAATACATTTTATTTTAATTTTTGTTTTTTCTCATTGAGAATTTTACATTGTGCTCCAACCTATACAATAAAAAAAAAGTTTCCACAAAGTAACGATGAATATTCATTTTATAGCGCTTCTACAAACTGTTAAATTGCCAACCCTTTACAAAAAAAACTATGCGTATTAAGCAACGAATCCCATTTGGCCATCAAATTTAGTTAGTCACTGCGAGTTTTTCGAACTCCATAAGCTTCTCTTCCAATAATTTTTTATGTGCCTGTGACTAAGTCCTTCAATAGCACCGAAAATTTATTAAACGAAACTATTTCTAGTTATTTGATTTAGGTCTTGTTATGGCGAGGCGTTCTTGTTTTAACACTTGGTTTTTACATTGAGTTCATTTTTAATCTTTGTAAAATGGATATGGATTAATATTTAGTATGTATAAAGAGGACGTTTTAAATGAAAATAAAGCAGAATTAAAAATATGTTACAATAGCAAAGTTCTCTGATTATTTGGACCGCACCAGTGATAATCCAATTAATCATAAAACAAAATCAGTGAAGAGGCCCGATATTTTCAATATATGGGTTTTGCTATCTCTTTTTTAAGCTAGCAGAACCCATCGTTTCAGTTGGAACGAATGGCACCCACCATTTTTTAATAGAGCATTTAATATACCATAATTATCCATAGTATCTCGTAATGTACTGCTGGATGCATTTTGCTAGCTTCATGGGCGTGATGAATGAGCTCGACTTAAATTAGGATAACACGCTGTTGTTTCCTGGCCTCGCATCGTAATTCCTCCGTCTTGCATCGTAATTTCTCCGAAGGCCGTGTAGCCTGGAATTGATCGTCCTGCTTTGATCTCAAAACGAAGTGAACACTTTCATGATTTTCCCATTTGGTGAAATACTAAATTGTATTATATCTCGTCGTTTCAAGATAGTGTAGTTTATAATTTGCTTATGCATAGTTGTAACTTTCACTGTGCTATCCAACGCTGCATTGAAATTAAGACCCATAAAATCCTAAATGATTTAATAATCTGTAACAACTATATATATAATTTCCACTCTCTAGACTAAAATAATCACCAAAAATATTATGAGAAATTTCTTATTTTATTAATCAATCAAAATTATGTGAATTAAATTTCATAAAAATCCTTCATATACCTTCTCTTTCCCTACAAAAGCTTAACATTTTATAAAATATATTGGAATCTGATGATGTTCAGTTCACTCATCGTTCACCATTCGTTCTCTCCCAAAAAAGTCCAACTAGACATAATATTATTAATAATAGCTAAAGCACAAAAAAACGGATAATAAATTTGATATTTATCATAACAGAAAAAATTCTTATCCTTTTACCCATTTTTGTAGTAAAAATGTTGTTACTTCCGTTTTTTGAACTTTGTTGCTGGATTGTATATTTTTTGATTATAAAATTGCTTGAATTGTTCCTTTAAATTTATCTATATTATTTTGTTAAAGGATATTCAAATGAGTATATTGTAATTGTAATATTTGGTGTGTGCTGATTTGGATATATTTATAATATAGCAGGAGCTAAACACTGAAGGACGGAGAAAAATTTAAAATGACTTCA
The DNA here is from genome assembly GCA_963691935.1 of Nephrotoma guestfalica. NCBI lineage: Eukaryota > Metazoa > Arthropoda > Insecta > Diptera > Tipulidae > Nephrotoma > Nephrotoma guestfalica. The sequence continues at coordinate 110,853,481 of OY829915.1, forward strand.
AAAAGGATGGTGAAGCAAAAAATAAACCTTTAAGAAAAAAATGTGTTTTATAAATATGTTTGTTAATCCTGTTTAGTAAGTTCTTGAACTTCCACACATACAGAATATCATATTATTTAACTCAAATATATTTGTTTTTTTGTGCTAATCGTAGGTGGTTGTGGGTAAGAATCTGTGTATAACAAAACATAACTTTTAAGTCATATTATATCCGGTGTCTCCAAAATAACGACTGCCAACTATAAGGAAAAGTGCTAGGAAAATTGTATTCCATGCATTTTTTTCGTTTACTCGTATGTCATTGTAAGATTTTTATCAACTTGTACCTTTATCCCTTGTATACTGCTTGCATAAAAATATACGTATTACATATATATGAGTAGCACAAATGTGAAATATTTAACAGGAAATACAGAAAATTTTATGTCTTTTGATAATAAAAAGAAGCAAAGAAAATTTCCTATTCCAAATACATACAAATAATATAAATTGTCCTGTCTGTGAAAATGGAAAGTGATTTCATGTAGTTGGAATTTAGTGCGGAGGGGACACATACTATATATGGTGGAGATTTATTTCGAAATAATTGAAAATTATGTAGTTGATTTATTATAACAGGTTCCATATACCTATGTAATATAATAAAGTCTGTAAATAGAATTAAGGGTGGAAATGACCCAATTTCGGCTATAAATCAAAGGTTCATTGTATGATCGTCTCGACTAAACAATAATACAAATTGCATCATTTTTTTTTATTCGACAGTGAAGAAGTATTTATTGTTTTGTTAAATGCACATACTTGAGTTGATTTGTTTATCTATACAAAAACCGCCAACCATTAATTTCCGTTTTGCTCCATTTATTATACTGCATACAAAAACATGCATCCATATAATATAGAAGCTGATTTGTTATTTACATGCCGTAAAATTTTGTAAAAAATACCATCGGTACATCAATACAGTGATAATAACTGTGCATTTAGCTATGTGGGCGTAGATATTGAATTCACTAACTCGGAAACAATATGTTAGTTAAAATGTTGAATGTCGATAGAAAATTTGCGGTTCACTTTTCAAAATTGCGTAGCGTGTGGATCTAGAAACAAACTTCGTTTTTTTTGCTAAATAGTTGCAAATTTAACATATAAGACAATCGATTAAAATCAAGTCCATTTATGCTCAACATCTTCAACAATTCTTAACTATCCTACTCCAACTCTATAACCTTCTAAATTTTAGCATAAACAAAAATAATATTAAATAGACACCTCAATATTAATAAAAAAATCATATCAAAATCTTATTTCATGAACTATGACGTTGCCAATACAGAGTAATGCCAAAGTTGAGTTTGAGACATCTGTTGGGTAATAAAATAATTAGCTATATTCCATTAATTTAGTTTGATTTAACTTAACATAGAAAATACTAGTACAATTAATTAAAATAACTAATTTATTTAGAATTCCTTAACAAATTTAACTTTCTCATAAAATTAGTATTTTCTTTAATCATTGTGTAATTTAACATTTTCCAAAAAATTAAACTTTTTATATTTTTAATAACACACTATTAGTAAAACCCTAAAACCCTAAAATTTTAGTTTAGATTTAAAAAAACTCATTTTTTGGAATAATTATGTATTGTTTGTAACAAAATAATATTATTTAAAATAATATTTCTGTCGTAAATATCCAAATTATAGCGTTTTGAGAGCTTTGATTTTTGTCCGCAAGAGTGCACCATGCATGTCGTCAATTCTGAACAGGATTAAATATGGGGTGGCTCAGCAAGAGCGCCGGATTTAAATTTATCGCCATTTTGTTAATACGAGTTGTACTATGATTATTTTTAGACACTTGTCACGTATAGACCACGCAATTTAAGAATATGGAGAAGTATTCAAACCAACAACGTTTAATTATTGTAAAAACACATTACAAAAATGGTGAAAGTTTTACGAAAACAGTTCGCCAATTACGCCAAATGAATCGACAGTGAGGCGTTTAATTACAACATTTCAGACCAAATTTCAGCTGATGGATCAGAAGATCATTGTTCGTCGTCGTCCTTGTCGGTCACTCGAAAATATAGCCACAGTAAGGAAATCAGTAGCCGAGAATCCAGAAACTTGGGAGAGCGGTATCGCGAAATGTTAACTGCCACACAGCACGTGAAACTATGGAGTTACTGCAGACTAAGTTTCAAGGCCGTGCCATTTCTCGATTTGGCGATCAACATTGGCCACCAATGTTATTACAATTTTTTTTATCGGTTGTAAGCGCCATTATGACTTAGAATTTCCCACTTACTCCAAGGAAGGTATGCCAGTCAAATAAATATTTACATCCGTATACAAAGTTAGTGAGTATATTCTTTTTTTATAAAATTGATTTATAATAATTACACTGGTGGTAAATAAATTTGATCATAAAATAAACGGTTTGTAAAATATATAATAGTTGTAAATGGGTCTGAACTAAATTGTATTTAAATTTTCCAGAAAAGAATTACGAGAGCACACTAGAGAGGTAAACGGCTTCACAAAGGAACTTGTCAATAAGAAATCGCTGAATTTTTTATTTATGTCTAATGTAAAATTTTAAAATAAGTGTTAATAATTTATATAAATTTCACTTATTCACTTTATTACGGCTACTTCTAATAATAATTCCCTTCATTTTCTATTTACATTTTCTTTTTTTCTATTTTGACATTTGCACACCAACGCACCGCACCGCACCTATAACAATCAAGTACCATTAGTTAAATTTTAGTTTCACGCTTGATAGCAACTATTTTAATAACCAAGAGAATAAGACAGAGCAAGGTATCTTGTATGAACAGAAAATGTATAAAGAAATATTAAATTCTTTTTATTTTTAAGTGCAATAGAGAGGCAAATATAAAAATGTATGCGATTTTCATATCTGCCTCTCTCTTAAACACAAGAAACGAAATTAAAAATATATTATATTTTTTCATACATATTTTATGTTTATACAAAATACCTCTCTCTAAGTCTTATTCTCTTTGACAATAAACAATTTTTTTCCATTAAATCCATAAAAAATTGAAGTACTGAAACTTGGGTAGGGATTTAAAAATTTGGTCACATATTCAAGTACGATTTTATAACTGTGCCAAACGTTCAAATTTCTATTTAATTATTAAAATACTAAAATTTGAATCTTAATGTGCAGATTTTTCGATCAAAGAATTGTTTCGAAAAGGTCCGACAAAATCAGAGCACTCATTCAAATTTTCAACAGGACTTTACATTTCAGTTGTATCAGAATAATATCTTAATAAACACATTTTTTTAATAACTTGCTTTTTTTGTTTCGCAGAAATAAATTTTTGAACATTTAATTTTTTTTCTTTTCAAAAACTCGAATTTTGGCTTGTTAGGCCATCATCAAGATGATCCCGATACTCCTGATGATGTCCCAACAAGTCGAAATCGATCAAGTGATTTTTAAACTTTTGAAAAATAAATTTGAATATTCAAAAATTAATTTTTGTGAAACAAAAAACAAGTGATTAAAAAATTAAGTTTATAAAGTGTCGATGTGTTACGCCAAGTGAAGTATATACATGGCACGTGAAATTTTATATTTTTAGTAAATAATATTTTAAAGTTTAAATAGTATAAGACTTAGCTTCTAACGTGTTTATAACGTTGTATTTTAATAAAGTTTCGTTCGGAATTTCAATTTCCGAAAATATGTAAAACCTTATGTAAATAATGTGTAAATAAGATTTAGTCTTTCTGCATAACGGCTAAAATATAAAACTCGCGTTAATGGAGTTTCCAAACTGTATTTTTAATTAAAAGATTATTTATATGATACAAAACAACCAATAGTTTTGTTTTAACATACACATAATTTTAATAATCTTAAACTCTTTATTATACTCAATCAAATCAAACAATTTTCACTAAAAATATAACGCTTAAACCAGAGAATTGAAGAAGAAATCTTAAACCATCATTTCAATCAATCAAATAGTATGAATTTTTACAAACACCACAATGACAGGTAAATCTATTAAATGAATTTCAATTACTGTGATACTTTTATCAAATCTTTACCTACTCTGGTCGTAATCATGTTTTAAATTGTAGATATATTTATGTTACAATCGAATCACAAGTCATACTCTCAAGTTTTATTTTGTGAAAAAATTGAATGCATTGATTTTTGTTTGAAATACATGCAATAAAAAATTTAATGGTCATTTTAGAACGAACCATCGGCAAGGCAAAACGATGAGTTTGTAATGAAAAAAATAATCCAAAATATACTCTAAAAGGTTTGACATAATTTTACTGGGTGTGTTTTTTAATAAATGCTAAGCTTTTATTTCGGAAACAGTGCAAGACAGGAGAACATTTCTTATAATCAAAATTGTTCAGTGTCGAGGGGGACGTTCAGTGAATTTTGAATGGCCTTGAAACTCATTAGTTTGAAAGATATTGGCGAAAGGTAGTTTTTTCTTTAAATTAGAACCTATACTTTTGAGTCCACTATTTGTTTAAGCAGCTAATAAATAAATATTTTTTGTACACACAATTTTTTTTGTAAAGTGTAATGGTTTTAGAAATATGAATAAAAATTGATTTGCGGTACTAGAAAACCATTTTCTCTAAGTTCTAATTCTGTTTCGTTGTAATGAAAAATAAAAATAAGTCAAAGAAGAATAATTGTTTAATTTTGCTTTTTATTAAGCAAATTTTTAATTTAGGTACTTACAGGTATCAATCAAAAGTTAGCTCAAAGTAAAGGATTAATTAAAAAAAATTAACTTTCGTCAATAACTCCCAAAATAATGAGGTTCAATGTTGTTCAAGATCACCGCTTAACGTTGCCCTCGTCTCTGAATAATTTTTAATATAAGTAATTCTCTCCTATATCTTGTACCTTTTTCGAAATAAAAGTCTGGTAATTATTAAAAAACTCACCCTGTATTACTGGATTGATCGATTGGTGATACTTTCTTTATAATTATTTTGTGAGCGATTGTGCTTCAGCTGAGTTTTTATCATTCGCTGTCGAATAAATCACCAGGCTTTACATTTTTGCAAAAACTAACCCACCTTTTACTGACATCGAATAGCCTGATGATCAGAAAGGTGGTTAGAATTGAATTTTTAAAATTAAAAGAATTAACATTTTCAAATGTAAGCGCTAGGTCTCTAGACGCCATAATTTTAAATAACATTATTTTGATTTTCGTTTTTCTTTTCTAATTTCAGAAAATATCTGTTCCGCATGTTGGAATATTTCGAAATCAAGTAAGACAAATAAACAACAAATACAATTATAATTTATACATAAATATTCATATTTGAATTTATAAAAAAAACTTTTTGAATACATATTCCCCGATGGGCCTCCAAACCAGGCCTTGAATCACAAATCAGTGTTTATTAAATTTAAATATATTCAATAACGTATACCGTGCGACAACGTCTACACGTAAACGCAAATAACAAGAAATCCAATTAAATTTAAATTTTGCATTCTAATGGAAAATTTACACGACTAAATTCTTCCTCTATAAATCCCTTTTCCGCACAAACAAAATAAAAAAGGAAAATCGCAAACACACATACATACACATAATACCACCAAACAAGATCATTTTCTTTACCTAGCTAAAATAGAAACAAGCATAGAAAAGCCAATGAAATAGTTAAAAGTAAAAAATGATTATTATATTGAATACAGGTACATAATAGAAAATGTGATACTCATTTTCCATTTTCCAAACCACTGTGTATACAGAAAAAAAAATGAAATAATTTCTTGTTTTGATTGTATTTCTTGTCATGAATTATTTATTTAAAAAAATGTAAACGAATAGAACGAGACAAAAATACCGAAAATGAGTCCCGAAAGTTTTCCATCCGCATCACCGCACCATGTATGTCGCCGTCGCACACCGATGTAACAACGTTGACGCGCGTTGTATTTTGATGAAGGGAAAGTGAAGTTGAATTGCTTGTGTTTCAAAACGAAACATCTTTTTGCTTGAGAAAAATTGAAAAATAGAATAAAATGTAAAATATTAACGAGTAACAGCAGTAATATACTGAAAATGTGCTGTGAATTCAGTGATTTTATTTTATTGAAATTTCAATTTTCCTTTATATCCGTGTTATTTATATACTGTTTTCTGTGTGTATTTTTGTGTGTGTGTGCGCTATATGTTGATGATGTATTAAAGTTTATCTCACCTTATGAAAAAAAAATAAACAAGATATTTGTTTTCTGGATATTCGTTCATGCCCACCTTCGTTTGAATGATAACAATGTAAGGTAAGAGGATATGAATTATATATTGAATTTAGTTGATAAAATGATTGTAAAACTTAAAGTGACTTGAATGACAGTTATTAGGCTATATTATATATATGGGGTGGTTAGTAGTTATATATAGGGTGTTGGAAGATGAGAGTTTATTATAGCGGTATATATACTAAGTAAACACGCCAGCTTTTGTTTGATTAAATTGGAAAGAATTTATTCAGGTTGCGTTGAGACAAATTTACATAATGGTGTTGATAAATTGTATGAGTTTCCCGAGTTGTAAATAAATCGTATATATCCGGGTGGTATAACAATCTATTGTAGTTGTAAATTTAAAGTGCTCTAAAATAGTTTTAATGGGATCAAAACTCGAGGCAGTTAGATAAATTTGACAGTTGCCAGGTATTATAAACGCAAATCATATCACGACAAGTAGTTGCACATATTCGTAGTACAATATTTTAGTTGATAAAATTTATAATAATCTTGCATGCCATTGTCTTACAACTGCTTTTCGATTAAAGCGGTCATATGTCGCTCTTCCAACAAAATTAGATGGTTTTAATGCACAAAATGATTATTTTCTTTATGAGTTAGTAGCCTCTAATGCCTAAGAATTATCAATTCACGAGTAGTATCAGAGCCATCTGTAATATAAATGATATACATTTCCATTTTTGGTGTACATTGATCCCGACACCGGTTTGTATCGGACAATAAATAATAAATATTTAATTAAACCGCCCCTCCCTCTTACGGCTTGATGGTCTATCATACTCTTTTAGTTACAAAGTCCCACCCACCTCCACAGAGATTAACATCGATAGTTAAAAGCTGCAATTGGAACTTGATTTTCATCTGGTTCCATGAGCCACACTTGTTTCAGCTCCAAACCAGTTTTTAAAATCAACTACTTCAAAAAGAGTTCCAGGAACTTCAGGACTACCTTGTTCCATGAATCTTAGAGTTCGAACTCGAAATTAGACTTTTAAACCAAGTTGCTTAAAATACAGTGCTCGGAAATTTAGGACTATCTGGTATGGAACCAGATAATCCTAAAGTTCCGAGTTTCACTAATTTTAAATCAAAAATACAGTAGTTACTACAGCATCCTGCAAAAAAATTATTAATAACCAGTAGTTTGAACAAAATCAAAATACATGGCGAAAGCTGACATTACTTAAAATGGAGTAAAGAAACAAATTTGTTTTTTTGTTCATTTCCTCGACTTCTCGTTGCAAAAATAGTTCAAACGTTTATCGTAATATTTCTCGATGATGGACTGAACTAATAGATGTAAATGTTTATGACTATGACTGTATTGATATTCATAGTTTTCCATAATTTCGGTTAAAACATTATAACATATTTTCCTAGAAAAAATTCAAATCCGAATAAATTTGGATGGTGTTCTTCTAATCTGCTACTCTTAATCCTTGTTTTATTTCTAATCGCTTCAGTATAATTGCATTTTTTAAAACTATTTGCATAACGGTTAAAGCTATTTAAAAGCCACATAGCTACATTCTAATATTCCAGGTAATTCGTAAAATCGAACTATTCACTGGTTACACAATGTATGCAAATTAATTTTACAATTTTCAATATAAATAATTAACCTTAGAAAATGCTAGAACGCACATATATAACTATAATTATATACATATTTTGTTATTCAAATATTTAAAATACAGAAAAAAATAAAAAATGCGCCATTTTGTTACCTTTCCCTTTGTATAACTGAACAAATTTTCGAACAACAAATAATTTTTTTTTTACATTTTATTTTAATACCACACAAATTTGATCTCAAATTATATTCAACACAGAAATTTCATCACAAATTATATTAAATTTTATTTTGAAACACAACCAACACCAACTTTGGCAAACTTACCGATGATAAGAAATACCAAAAAATTTCTGTTCGTATAATTGCGACAATTTTTCACCAAGCACTTCATTTTTAATAACAATACACAAACTTTAAAACGGTATTTTAAACACACAAACTTTACAATGATAATGTTAATTTTGTATTTTTAGATTTTTGTTAGAAATTCTCTAACCATGCTAAAAATCAAACAGAAACAAAAGCTTTTAGTTGTGGATGATATAAAAACCAAAGACAGAGATATGAATAGAGTTTTATATATGCATCCCATCCTAACTGTACACACATGAAATAGGCGATTTTATATGAAGAAAAAGCACATTACCACCGGTTTATGTTTATACTAAAAGGTCTTTAAGTACAACTAAAACATTGATGGAATAACAATTTTTTTGCATTTTGCTTTGACATATTAGCAACCACTCTAGAATTTCTCATATTTCACATAATAAATTCTTTATATTTGCTACATAATAGTATTATATCTGAGAAGTACAATAAATATCTCTGATGTTGTTATTTTGTTTTGTAAACATTAATTGAATTTGTAAGACACAGAGGTGTCAAATTATTATCTAGGTTTCGGAATATCCTCAGAAGCTTTTATTATTTTAGGTTGCTTTCGGATTTTGCACCACAGAACCATAACACAAAAATCTTTCACTTAGCAAAAGAATGTCACGTCTCAGCAATACGAAATATATTTTACCTATTAATGCTTCTAGTGGCGGAGCTTGTTAGTATTAAGATTTCGTTCAAAAATGTGACAGTAAACATTTCCAAGGACGTGTCAATAATAATATTGGTAATACAATTTTGAAAGCACCGATTCTGCACAATTTGTTTCTTGCGTCCCGTAAAAGTTCCCTAAACGTGCAATCATACAATTATCATGCATAAAGTGAGGAGTTAAAATTAAATTTCAGACCAATATGAATAAATAAATGAATTTCATTTTTGTGTGCGAACAAAATACATAACAGCGTATACCAAAATAACAACAAACCCCTTCAAATAAATACACGATTACAGATTTTACTGTATTTTCCTTAAAAGTTCTTCGCGATATTTCAATTACTTTAACGCTGTATATACCACAAAAATATAGACTTATCTTAATTAAAATTTATAAAGAAAGTAGTAGACTAAGTAGCGCACGAATAAAAAATAGCGTAGCGCACATAAAAAAAACTGAAGCCCATTTTTCAATTAAATTTAATTATTTTTGTTGTTGTAACTGTACGAGTCTTGAATATACACTCGCATATACTGTTTATATTCTGCTACAATATATTATTCGCGCGTTGTAATCACGGAAAACGACAAGCAGAGAAAATTTTTTGTGGAAATCCCATTTCTACCATTTCTAGTTCTATATCGAAATGTTTTATCGTATTTTACTTAGTATGTAAATGTATTTGTACCTATAAAGAGATGCACGCACAGTTAATGTATAAATTCAATTAAATAATAAAACACCAACATTTTCTTCTTCATCAATTATCTTATTTTCTCATTAAACACATTACGAGTACAAAAAAGCAAAACACAAAAAGTAAAATTTACGGAATAACAAATTCCGTTTTCCTTCCAAACAATTAAAATTCCTTCATTTCTTATTGTTGAAGAGAACGAAAGAGAAATAACAGGCATTAACAGCCGATTTCTATTTTATATGCCGACTTCTATTTTTTTAAATGGGTGGCATATAAAAGTTACAAAGAGCAAAAACTCAAAACAACGGGTTGGTTCATTTCGCTACAAACAATAAAATTCTGCTGCCACTATAAAGGAAAATCCGTATCTATTGTCTTTGGTACACGAAACGTATACAAAGGCAAAAAGTCGCTAGACAAAACAATTTATATGTATTTACAGAATGTATGAATGCGTATAAAAGTCCTAGCAGACAAACCAAAGAAGTCAAGTTCAATTTACAGCAATTAACATTATTTGTATTGTTTGTCAGATAACGAAAAAAGCTGTACCGCGGGAGAAAAAGCACAACAACAGCGCTGTAAAGAAAAATTACTGGGATAGACTAACCGACGACTTATCTCTCTGTTGTTGTTCATTTGCGGAGTCATCCATGTGTTATTGTTGTTGTTGGATCATTTTTCAGTTTTTCTTCCAAGTGTATACATGTGTTTGTTTGTAAAAATCGTTTTTCCGCTTTGTATCCGTTTTTTTTTATTTTTGATTTCGAATTTAACTTTCAGTTGTTATATTGTTACAGTGTTTATTTAGTTACCTTTTGGGAAATACACTGTGTAACAAATCCACTCAGTTTTATTTTTGTTGCTGTTTTGGTATGAGACTTTATCACATGCTCTTTAATACCTGGGAGGATTTAAACAATATTGTCGATTATGTACGAAGTATTGTATTTAAATTGAATTGATTTTTTCACTCAATCATCATTTGATACTTTGGGATTTTTAAACTTTGTTAATGGTAAAGTTATGGCTTTGAAAGTGATACCTTGTTGAACTGAAGTAAAATGAAACTCACTGTTTCATTAAATTTCTACACAATTTTATTTATTTATTTATTATATAGCGAAATCTATTATGTGTTAACATCTATTTAAATGTTAACATTTAAAAAATTTAAAAATAATTCTTGAGGTTAGTTTTGAAGTTGTACTTTGCTAAATTAAAGTCAAATGGGTCATCGATGGATGATGTTGATTGATTTTGTAAACCTATTTATGGGGTTGTTTTCTCTATGTTTGCGGAATGTTGTTTTAGTCTAAAAACTCATGTAAGCTGAATCAATGTGACCAAGCAAATCGTTACCACTAAAAGCCGCACCCAAGAGAAGTTGTCTATTTTCAACAATGTATATTTTGCAACACTTGTGTTTTGTTGAGTACTGACCCACATTTTCATAGAATGGTAAATTATTGTCATAGTCTCAGTCACTTTGCTTTAACAAAAAAATCAGACTCTTCTTTTGAATGGTTTCAATGCTTTTTATGTGTAATTCTTTTATGTCCATTGTATGGAATCCAGACAGTATGAATATCGTTCAATTCACATTTGTGTGACAAATTCAAAGATGGGATCCACATTCGCAATATAATTTTAAATATGCCTATTGAAACTGGCGTTTTCGACAAATGTAATACCTAATCCCATAATCTCATTGACTAAGTGCAATACTTCGCTGTTGAATTTGTTGATTAACGGATTTCTTTTACGATGAAAAGATATGATTTTGCATTTCTTAGCGTTTAAGTATAGCGAGTTTCGATCAACACCAATCATTTAATATATCTGTCTTGTTGAAATTTCTCCGTATCTAGCGTTTCATTAACCATACGAAAAAAATTACGTCACCAGCATCTATGAGCACGTTTGAGTTTTTGAATATCTCGGGCCCGATTATCCTTAGGAAACACCAGACGTAACTTTAATTACGTTCAATTTCTCATTTGCTCAATGCTTTACTGAAGTTCGTGTAAGCTATATCATTAATGGTTTTGTGTTAATTATTTTATTGGTAAATTCAACCAGATTAATCGATATGTATCGTCCGGGCAAACATTCATGCTGGTTTATTGGTACATGACGTGCTAGGTTAGGTTATGAAATTAGAATATATATATATGAGCCCGAGATATCTAAGGACACTTACGGTAGCTTGGCGCCTGCTCAGTTACATTATGCACGAAGAGTAACACGCCACTGTGAGACTGCAAATCCATTTCCAGCTGTCATCAAAAATAAAATTCTCATAGCACAATCGCGGTATCCCAAACTATGATAACGTCGATCAGTGATAATCTTCTATTTATCTTTTCTTATATATTTTGTTATTTTTACAAAGTTAGTCAATTTCGTTTAAAAATGTTATTGGTTTTTTTAGAAAGAATTAATCATCCAATGCATTCAGTGTCCTTTCACACACATTTATTTTAATTTGTTTATGATATATCGGTCCATTTGTTATTTTATAATGGAATTAAGTTTAAAAGCCACTACAAAATCAGGCATCATAACTCTAAAATTTGGGAGACGCAAGATTGTCATACATCAGTTTGTTTAAAACACCCAGAAGACAGCTGTTCATTTATGCCCAGTAAGAAGACCCAGCATCAAAGAAAATAATATCAAATTTAAAATTTTAAACAAAACGTCGTTTTGTAATAACATAAAAGGCTTACACACATCTACACGAGTGAGCTTATAGCTCAAAAAGTAGTGTGTGTAACCTACAAATTTTCTTTTTATTGTAAACAAATAAAGTGAAAGTGACATAGCACCCATATCTAAAAGTATAAAAGTGACTAAAAGCTTTTCTAGGATTTCTGTTATTTGATTGTTTTTACAATACATCGGATTCGTAATAAGGGATATGCGATATAACCGTGAACGTAAAAATGTCTCTAGACAAGTTAAAAACCATCATAAATAGGGATTTCCTAAGTAGTCTGTATGGCACAGTAAATATCATCATAAATTAACCATTTTGATGTAGAACTTTGTCTACGCTATGATAAAATACATTTAAAAACTATGAATATCTCTGGGAGCAAGAAAAAAAGAAAAATTGGAAAATAGATTCAAATCAAAAAACACAATTGTTTAAAATACGCTGGACAAGCTAAACATTTTCATAATTAAATCTTGTGCACCACGCACATGTCGTTCTGATTTAGCTATTCTGTCATATAAATGAGACCCGAAGGGGTTCACGGCCTGAACATCTCTAGGATCGGAGACATAAAAGTAGAAACATTGTCTAAAATAGCCTTCTTTAGAATTAAAAAACTTAACTAAATTCTATCATAATTTTCTCGTGTCGAATCTTAAACTGTTAGAAAAATGTTTGATCTTTGCAGCGACACTATTAGGTACTTTTCTAATATAAATGTTAAATGTTTCAATTTCACTATAAAACAAATCCAATTGGAATACTTTGAAATTTGACAGCGTAACGTTTTGGTATGTATTTTACAACCATGGCTGTGGGCCAATTCTAAGGTAAATCTAGGGTAAATGCCATTTTTAACAGTGTCTGCGGTAAATGAAATACTGTACTAAAAAGTAGGGTAAAGCGAAAACACAAAAGGTAAATAGTAGTGGTTTTTGTTTTTGCTAAACAAATCATGAAAATATGGCGGCCATGTTTCTAGACAAAATTTTGTTTATATTCACTTTCATTTCCCATGAAATAAAAATGCGCTTGTAAATTTATGAACACAGTTTTATTTGTTAAAATTTGTATTTTTTTTTTAATAATTTTATTGTGTATATTACGCAACAAATTTGAGCAAATATAAAATTTAAATTTATTCGTTTAAACAATACGAATAATTGGAACCACAACAATAAAATTTATGACATTAGTTCGTGTACCTACATACCAATTTTGGTATATTCCTAGGAATCATATGTCCCTTTAAGCCGCGTTTATCTAATTTTATTTACTAGGGAATTGGTACGATTGGAAAAGTAATTTGTACTAAAATTTCAATTTACTGTACTAACCGATTTACCTGAGAATTGGTTCACAGCCCATGATGAATTATCATGCTATTTCGCGTAAACAATTAAGTGTTCTTCATATCGTGATTTCAACCTCTTTACAAAATTGTGAGCTCGGGCTCTTCTTCATTTCGATAAACGTAGCACGAAATATTATTTGGTGTTTAATAAAATATATTAATCTAGTATTCTAAGAAATCGAAGAATAAATAGAATGATGTTTTACTCGCCAAAGTCGAATAGACTGCAATTTTACTAGTAAAAAATGAAATATAAAGTAAGCCGAAAGTTGAAAATAGTGGTAGTAGAACACCCCAGCACGGTGACGATGATCATTACGATTCACTTGTTTTGTTACTATTGCTATAAATACATCGTACTACTGTGAAAGAGTGCATGGTACCTATAGTACTATTTCCTCATTTTGACCAATTTAATTATTATTTTGCGAAATGACGGTCCATCCGGTTTTGAATAAAGATTTTGTAATTTTGAGATTAAGTTTGTTTACTAGCGTGTTTTCGAACATTTCCGAAGAGTCTTCATTCGAATGAGCTATTCGGGTAAAGGGGGCAAAATATGAGGCAAAATTTAATTACACGCGGAGAGAGAGAGAGAGAGAGAGAGTTATGTCCGTTAATCCTAGAAGTATTAATTCTTTTATACATCAACTTTGAACTATTATTTATATTTGATGTGTTCCATTTATCGTATCAAACTACTCACTAGTACTTCTTATTGCACGCAGCTACTCATGCCGGCCACAGAAGACCGCCTTTTGATCTATAATTTCTATAACAAACGTGTTTTGAGGAGTAAATCAGAGATTAGAGACACAAGTTCGTTCGAACAATTTCAATCCTTTCTCATTTCGTTGAAGCTAGAATTATTACCTTTCACTTTCATGAGGCTCGAAATAGTTTTTGCGTTTTTCCTTAAAAATACATAAATCTATTCAATCCTTAGTGGGATCGATTGAGATAAACAAACGTAGTGTTGAATAAGGTAAAAATTGGTATGAAAAAGAAGTTTTGTTTTTTGGGTTTTCCGAAATTTAGGGAAAACGTTTTGCACTGAATTCCATATTTGTGCATATTACAAAACATTTTAACTCAATTAAAACGTATTCATTTGCAATTTTTTTTTATTTCAGTCTTCTTTGTGGCAGGATATCACAAAACAAAAAGTTGTAAAATATTATTAATCATATTTTTATGATCATATTTTTCATTATTAATTATTATTAAATAAATTTAATTATGTAAAATAAACTCTTGTACTTGATCAATTCTTACACATCTCGAGTAGAATACTAATTGCGGAACTTTTTTAGCTCTTTTCGTTTACTAATTTTTGATTTCTTGGTGAACTTACGGGAATGGTAGAGTTGCATTCTGTTTGATATTCAGGTAACGTTTTAGGAACATCAACTTTGAACTTACAAACTTTGCCCTACACTATCCAATTATTCACCACAGTCATATCAACAAATGAAAGAAAATTCTCATATACCATTTTTTGCACTTCATCGTTGTTTTATGACGTCCATCAAATCAACGACTCCCATATGCTTGTTATACTCTTTGATTACATTAGCGTTTTTAATTGTAATCGGACTTACGTATTTTAAATCAATTGGGACGTTTTTTGAATGGGTTGAATTCCTGTAAAAGTTGAGGCAAGTGTTACTACTTTGACGCCTTTCTACGAATCAATGTTTCTTTTCCTCACGCGCTCCACGTTATTTTTTGGTCGAAATTTAGAAGATTATTATTGGGAATTTTATCCTTTCTATTTGTCCTTTCCCTACACATATAACATATAACTTCATACTTAATCTACTGTTTGAACCGAGGTTAACACGTTATTTCCAATAAACTGATGAACATCATGCTTATTATATTTACTACGAAACTATTTTGTAGACAATAATAATTTGATTGAACATTTTTTCCAAGAATATTTTCGGTTAAATATTGCAACGGTGTATTAAACTTACGATTTAGCAGGTTACGGTTCAGTAAATCGGGGTAAATCGGGATCATCATTGAATCGAAGTTGTTCGTGGTCAACTTCAAAAGAAACATTTCTCCATACAATATTTTTAATAATTACTTTTTAACTCACTTTGCATGAATCAGGTCACCGTCTAGAATTTGTTGATTACGCCGATCTGCCAATTTTTCATCTTATTCAGTCAATCAGCAAAAATTGTAAGCAAGTGTTCATCGAAAACATAACCATCCATTTTCTGGCTTAACCTAGATATAGATAATATTTTGAAACTTGTAAAAATAAATTTTGAGCAACGCACCTAGAGTACCAGATGGTACTACTCGTACATGCATGATACGTCATATAATTTCTGTCAACAGTTTCTGTTTTAAACTGAATGGCGGAGAATATTAAATAAAAATAATATGTTTCGAAAGCTGTAAGAAGTGGATGTAATTTGATTTATTTAGTCGAACTATGTTGTTTTGTACGTACATAGCTAGATATTTCTTGAATTCATAATTTAATAAGAATATAAACTAAACCTTACCAATATCGTGTATTATAATTTTAATTGTTATTTTTCAGAACTTACTGCTTTCTTCACCACGAATGATGTTTCACGAAAACAAATATAAAAAAATACCAACAAAAACATTCCGTTTATTTGACTATGCTGCCATCTATAGTCAAAGATTCCGATCGTCGACATAAAATGACGTCATTGCACGGGCTAAGGGAAAAGATACAAAATCATTAAAAAATTGAACGACGATGAAATGTACCGATAGTGTATGGTATTCCATACATTTTCTTATTTCGTTACTCTTGGCAAACAGTTTTATCATAATTCTACCCCAATCAATTTTAACTGTGAGTATAATGTATGAAGTATAATTACCAGATAACCATGTTCAACATTCACTAAAATTCATTATACTTATCCCGAATTTCTGCAATAATTTCTGTACCGCAGTGCATGATTTCACTGGTCTGAAGTTTAAAAATTACAATTTGTTACTACTGTACCGCTAAGTGAGCTATCTGAAGTTGGCGAAAAAAATATACTGAAATAGTATTAGAACTTTAGATTAGTATTTAGATTTAAAAATTAAAATATTTAAATTTATTATTTAAATATGGAACTTTGCACTAGTACCGGTAAATCTAGTTTTTGTTGCAAATAGTCGTCGTTATCGAAAATATTTCGAAAAAATGTTTAATTAAACATAAAAGCATTTTATTAAATAACTTAAACAAATCTCCCATACATAGTATATCTAATCTCAGAGCACAGATTTTGTTTAAAAACTGAAACTTGAGAGTTGGGAGTTTTTCTGCTGTTTCACTAACCTACTAGACCCATAAAATTAGTATTATTGTTGATCGATCTAAATAATAATTAAATTTTATATTTACATCTAGTGTGCTGATTAAACAAGAGAAAAACTCCCAACTCTCAAGTCGCGGTTTTCGAACAAAGTTCGTACACAGAAAACTGATCTATGTATGGTATTACTGACATGAAAGTATTGTAAACCAGAAAGCATACGAAAAAGCAAAAATCATTCCTTAGCACCCATTTAATCTTACACATTAAATCTCCACACACACACTCATATTTCTCACATTTAAGTAATATAGCCAGCGTTTTTCTCGTGTGCACGAGAATGTATTTTGTGTATAAAAGTATAAGAAAAGCTCTTTCTTCTACATGATCTGAAAATGGGTAGCACAAAAAAATAAAAATTAAACTGCAAAAATAAATAATAAAATGAAAATTACATGTTCCTTCCTATTTAAAGTTGAATATTTTTTATTTTACTTTTCGTGAACATGGAAAATGGGATATAGGAGTATATTTGCCTTGTCATTTTTTTATGTGTGGGCTTTTGCTACTCGAGAAAAAAAAATTCTCGATAAAATTGATGGGAAATAATATGAGGAAGACGAATAAAAAACCGAAAATGATTGATTGATTTTCCAATAATTTTATTTTCATTGTTCGATTTTTTTTATTGAAAGGAAAGTAGCAACATCAAAAAAAAAAATGGGGAAAATGTTTTTCCCTATAAGAGCGAAATAAGAATTTTGGGCGAAATACACACGAGGCTATTACACTGCTAATTCTGTACTAGTGAATGTTTTTAATTAGGGGTACCTTTTCGTTACTAATCGATGCCACATTTTTCCAATATTTTATCAATATGCAAGTAGATAACGAATTTGATTTTCATTCAGCCATTCATTCAGCTGTTTTTAACAAAAATAATTTGACAAATCTAACATAATGTCCTGAAATTTAAATTGTGATAATTTTTTATATTACCATATTTTTCATCTCCTTTTCTCTGTTGTAACAGAATTTTCATTTTATTATTTTTCAGAAACAGAAACCCTCTTCATTTTCGAGATAATACGAATATTATATTTTAAAACAAAAAAATGAGGAAAAATATTTTCATATAGAAATGCATTCATTGCTGACGTGATAACGTGTTGGTATCACAAGTATACAATAATGAAAATAGCATTCAGATGTACCAAAAGAAAACCAAATTTATTAGTTTTTCCATTTCATTTTTGAAAAATGTGTTATGTGCTTTTTAAAGCTCTTTCGTATATTATACGAGTTTCACTGTTGTAAATTTGTCGTTTGCTATTTATACAATTTTTCTTGTCTGTCTGCTTATATTCCAAGTGGATAAAGTTTTGTTATATCTAAAGAAAAGACTTAAACATGGGGGTGTAATTGTTAATTATATTGTTATATTATGTAGAAAGGAGTATATGTGCTTTCTGGGAAATTACTTTATTACGTTTTGTGTCATGTTTTTTATGTGTTTAGAATGGCGAAAAACAAAAGAAATGCATAAATTTTATGAAGTCTAATTTATCTTTTCATTCGAGATACGTGTACGAGTAATTATTTTTGGTCCTAAATTCGTTTGTTTCAAGTGAATAAATTCTATAATCCTTTTATCCTTAACATACTACATATTTTACTTAGTATTTTAGTAGAGTACTTAATAAACTACTAACGGTTTAAAATTGTAACTTCTATTTATCACATAAACTAGTTTAAAATGTATAGTTTATGCAGTAATCATTAAAAATTACCGGAGATTTACTTTATAACTTCCATTGGAAATCTGTTTTGGGAACATAATTTTCAAAATATAGTGTATTGCAATATCTCTGCGAGTTATATTGACATTGATAATCATAGGCATTCTTCCGATAAATTAAACTTTATATAATTGAATGTAAAATGAATTGCTTATACAAGCTGCTAATTACTGGTAAAGAATTATACGAAAAATACGCGCAATCGCGTACTCTTAAAGAAATTTTCAACGGGACTTACATTTTTTGGAATGCCCAATTTATTTAAAACAATGAGAACAATAAAGAAGAGAATTTTAAGGCAACGGCATCAGTTTGAAGAAAAACTTAGTACTCTATTTGGAAAACATTTAAGAATGTATTAACGTTTCAAAAATGTTTGATAAACAATTTTCGGCTGATATCACAAACAATTCCACTTGTCGATATGATTTTCTATGCAATTTGGATTATTTTGCTTACAACTTGAGCAGCCCATTTTCATTTAAGGAACAACGTTATTGTGTATTTAATCCTTTATAGATTATAAGATTGTTCTGTAAACACTATTATTCCTAGTGTTCATTTTAACTGATTACAGCAGTATCATTATTATAATTTCGGCTAATTGGTATTATAATTTGTTGGTTTCATTTCTCAGAATTTGGTAGTTTCTTTTGAACTGAAGACATCGTAGAATAATTTGTTAAGATTAAAACTATATGTGTATGGTACTGAAAATGCAAACAGCTAGGTGTCGTAGAAATCAGTTTGTTAGCGTATAAAAAGTGCCAGCTGAACTAATTCCTTGAAAGGTTGGAACTAATTAAACTAAAATTTGAACTTAAAATAAGGCAGTAAATAACATTTTGAACAAAAATAGAAGCATTTTAATTGTAATTGATTAAAAATTACAATAACAGATTCCAAACCAAAATCCGACTTTATTCGACGTTTTAAATCTAAATACAAAAATTTGCTATTTTTACGCAATGGAGGGCTTATGGGAGAAAAAATATCAAATTTAGTGTACATGTGTATATCTACATTACGTAAATCACCCAAAAAGAAATATTTACAATGTCATCATGTTTACAATTGATTCGCATTTGCAGGTTGCAATTGCGGTTATAAAATATCGTCGCTTTTCGCTCGGAATATGGAATTGGGAAAAATAGTTGCATGCCATTTTTCTTTGAATTATATTTTTTGGCCTACTGATGGAAATAGTTTGGTGCAAAAAATTCAAAACACAGTTGAATAGGAAAGATTTATTCACAAAAACTTTTTAGGAAAAAATAATTCCCAATTTTACATTTTTCATAACTAATTGTACCACACTAATTCAGTGGCACTGTTCTGGTTTTCCCTGCGAGTAGGGAATTTGGAAAAATACTTTCATAGCATTATTGTTTGAATTGTATTTGTATTTCTGGCCTACTGACGTGTAAATATTTTAGAAAACAAAGTCGAATGGGAAACTTTTGTTCAATAAAAATTGTATTGGGCAAATAATTTCCCAATTAATTTTACTTCTTAAATATTTACAACAAGCTGATTCCATCAGTAGACCAGAAAAATATAATTCAAACAAAAATGCTATGACATTTTTGACAAAAAATACAATTTAGACAAACATGATATGAAAATATTTTTCCAAGTTCCCTAATTTTAGGATAGCTAGAATCGGGTGTGCCGCCACAGGATGATTGTCTCTGCCTTTCGCATACGGCATACAGACATACGAGTATGCTTAAACTTAATGTTGACCCCGTATTTTTTAAATTTTGCTTATTTAATTTATTTCAAAAAAATTTAATTCATCATAATTCATCCTGTTTTTACTAACGGTACAGAGATCTCTTAAGACGCCTGTTTCCAGTTTCAGAACGTTAGAAATTCTAAGCCAGGAAACATAAAATTATTCGCAAGCCGATATATTTGTTTTCAAGGCTATCAAAAATGAAAAACCGAAATTTTTGGAACTAAATTATAAATCGTGAAATCAGATAAATCGAATGGGAGACTTTACCACAAGAAACGATCGACAACGTATTCGGAAGCTCAGTGAGACAAACATAAACAATCATAAAAGCTCGTGAAGGTAACACGAGTTACAGAAGAATCCATAATTTCTTCAACGGTTTTCCTTTCAAAAAAAAAAAATTATTTGCATTATTTTTAGTGATTTTTCATTAAAATTAATGAACTTTTTTGTTTTCTGTGTCTGCATTTTCAACCCAAGTACATTCAAAATTCATATATAGTATATAGTATCAGTCGCTATTTTAATGCTGGCTAGGTTATTGATTTACAGGTTATGCTATTGTCCACTATGTGGATGATGAAAAGTTAATTTTCATTTAATTCCTATAACTTTATTAAGGTGTACAAGAACTCTATTTATTTGTTTTTATATAAATGGACAAAGAAACTAGGCAGATTAAAAATTTCATTTTACCAACATCGGTTTTATTATTTCACAAACTTCCGGTTTCAATTTACCTTAGTCAAAGAAGTCGCTTGTGGTACCTGCATTGCATCAGTATTCTGCATTTATGGATCAGGACCATCTGAACTTTAGCTATTTGGCAATAAAGGCTGTACCGATTGGGCGTGACGCAACTGTTGATCGTTCCAAGTTTAAAATGTTTTTTTTTCCTGACCGAAATTGTGTTTAATACTTTTTGTTTGTTTATCTGGTTATTGTGATCTTTCACACTAAAGTAGGTTGAATATGCCTAGAATTAAAACTCGATTATCTCGTCGATTAAATAAAAACTGGCGGATAAGCATTTGAGTGTACTATAAATAAAGGTTTTTTCCGATAGCTCGGGAGGATTGGAAATAATTTTGAAGATAACACGTCGCGTTTCCTTAAGCTCGTATAAGTGATTATCATAATACAACAAATCACTTAACAAAAGTTATAAGTCTAATTCACCTGAAATAAAGGTTTTCGTAAAAACAAAACACTTTTTGTGCCTTAGTTTAACTAATTATTGTTTAAATTACGTAGGCGTATATGAATAAAAACAATCTAATGGATGAATACAAATAAAATATGGTATTGTATAAAAACAAGAATCCTCCCAAATTTAAAAACTGTATTTGTTAATATTATTGATAATTAAGTAATTTATGTATAGTGATAGTCTAGAATAATACATTAATTAAGTTAGAATATTTCCAATTAATTAATTAAAAAAATTGGATGGTTAAAGTTTAGTTAAAAGCATAAATTACAATGAAAATCATCGTTGTTAAAAACACGTGAAATTGGGAGGAGTATAATAATAAAATGTGTTACGAACAATACGGTTACCTAAAACGATAACTGGGATCATAAAATTTTGTGCATGTGGTCGTTGATAAAAATAAAATTGGTGTAAATAAAATTTGTGAAAATTAAATAATTCATCAATGAAATTACGAACAAAAAAAAAATTAAAATAAACCAACCACAAGAAAAAAAATTTAACTTTTAAGACGAACATTGGTTAGAAGTGTGATAAAATTGCTATATATGAATTATTTTCTGTTATTAGTTGGAATAAATTAATTAAAATAAATTATCAACACTTCTTCCAAATACCAATATTCCAGTCCTTCTCTTCAAAAGACTTCTAAATTGCAGTAAAACCTCCAACATTTTACTTTTCATTATTTTGAACATTCCTATGTTTAACATTGTGTCTCTTGAAACTCAACGTTAAATTAAAAATTATATATTTTACCTTTACATAGTGAACGACCTTTGTTTATTGGAAAATGGACAGAAAAAGTAGTAAATTTTAAATTTAATGTGTATCTAACTGTGTAGTAGTTGTGTGATTTTAAAAGAACCACTCAAGGAACTGCGGGCTTAGTCGTTGAAATTTTCATGTAATAATAAGTAGTGTACATTTAATTATTTTACTAAAACTAGAGGGACTAATGACATTGGTCTGTATATCTTAAACAATCTAGATAAATAGGTTCATTTAAAATGCCACAGCATTTGTTAAGGTTTTGTGAAGTGCCCAACATTAATTTATGAATTTTAAACATGCAATTAACGACACGGAGGAGAACAATCTAATTCGACAATCATCAAATTTTTTGAAATTTTTGATATACCTTAAATAAATGAATATTTATTATTCGTTATGTATTATTTGTTCTTTCTTATAAAACCTAAGGATTATCCATATATTGGACACCTCCGCAAATTGGACAGTTTTGGTAAGTTCCATCGATTTCCAGTGTGCGGGGGTTTCCCTGTAATTGGCGCTCATAACCTTTCTGTCGTTTTTTTTAATTGGAAAATTTTTAAATATAATTTTAACCAAATGTGTATACTAGTTAGTTGAAGCAATTTTACAAAATTATGCGTGTAGAGAATATAATGCTACGGAAAAACATAATTAAAAATGTTCAAATTTGTTACCGTTACCGTTGTAATAGATACAATATAAAATGGAAACAAAGCCTATTTGAATTTTTTTCGCAAACACTATTTCGTTAAATGGTTTTAATTTCCACTATTCTAACCAGCTTATGAACGGAGCACAAATTTTAGTAAATATTAAATTTCGACAAACGTAATTGCTAATCCAATTCTTGCGGACATTTGATTTCACTGGATGGTTCAAGAAAACAATAAATTTACAAATCAGGGCTTTTCTAATTTTAGTTTTCTTGTGTAAAGCTCTGCTGTGCGAATCAGTAAAATTTTTATTTATTGATTATTTTTCGTTAAACTTTGCGCTTGGTCAATTCACTCTACAGGCTATTGTTTAAATAATATGAAAAAAATTAGAATATATATTTTAACGCGTATTACTAGATGCACACTGCTAACGAAGCTTGTCATGCAGAATTGTGATTAACCGTTCAGCCAAAATTTAAAAAGCAAGAGGTTTAAGGACACCACCTGACGGAAATCTTTGTTTCTTATGTGGAAATCTGCGATAGATGTTTTATTTTAAAAGATATCATCATTGTAAAGGGTGTTTTAGAGGTTCACATCGTTAAATTGGCAACACTGTTTTGTTTGACAACCGATTTGACAGCTGACATTTGCTTTGTCACTTGTTTGATTTTCCAGTTCATAATGAATAGTCTCACGCCAGAATAATACTTGCAAATTGTTGAAATTGTTTATCAAAATAATGGTCTTTTCGCATTACGTCCATTTACGGTCGTCATAATCGTTCATCAGAGCGGGTAATTTGGTTAACTATATGGCTCGTTTTCGCACCACGTATACTCTAAATGATAATACGCATCCAGTAAGATGTTAACCAAGATTCTTAGATGGAAGATTTGATCTAAGGATCTTGGTTAACGTGCTTACACAATTCGACTTGTGCAAGAATTAAAGCCATCCGATCATCGCACACACCGCCAATTCGGCCAATCGGCTGAAGCACAAATTAATATGATGTTACGTTAATCGTACGTTAATAAACAGAATGGTCCGATTTGAAGTGAAATAATCCACAAGCCTTTGCCGAAACACCATTGCAACTTGAAACGGGTTAAACTTTAGCTACTGGTAAAGTCAACACGGTTTCACAGAAATTTGCCGCTACCTGTATTCATCCCCAGCGGCATTAACCCGTAGCTCAGTCGGGAGAGGTTAATCGGTCGTGGGGATGGGGATGCACCGGTAACGGCCTAGATAACCGCATCAAAAAAAACAAACACAAAAAAAAAGGAAAAGTGGGGTATCGGACCCCGAAGTAGTGGTTAACATGACCTGCCCATTACGCGGGCAGCATCAACCGTGGTTGTATTGGTAAAATGTTTATCTAAACATTTTGCCCTACTCTATCTAACCTTAATAAAACTATCTGGCCCATAGGCCCTAAAAGGTGGTGTTAGTAGGGGTTGATAGTGGTATGCTATCGATGGCAGCAGAAAGAAAAAGAGCCGCTTAGCGTCAACAATTTTCTTTCCGCCGACAGCCGACGTCAACCCACTATCGTTATTTATTAGGTTAGTAACACTAAAACAAATACTTACCAAAAAAAAACACAAAATCCACAAATAAAAAAAACAAGAAAAAAACACAAAAACACTTCATTAACTTAAGAACTTTATTTTATTACCCAAATCTATTTCTAACATACACACAAAAAAAAAATTCTACTTAATCACACAAAAACAAACAATTCTACTTAATCACAAAAAAACTAGAAAAAAAAATTACTTGACCACACGTTGGTCTGTCTCAAAACTAACTTTCCCAAGCAAGAAAAATGTTGTACCTATTTTGAGTTTCATAGGAAATTTTATGCGATCTCATCACAAAAATTCCTATGAAAATTGTACAGCAACGTGACATCGATTTTGCTGACTCGATCCACTGCCTCCATGCGTTGAGGAAGTTCGAACAACAACAACCACAATGCTTTTCAATATTTGCATCGGTCATTGTTATTCACCTAATAAATAGATGAAGTACATTTATTATGTACATAGGCAACGTAATCAAATTACGTTGATGTACATATCTGCGTTTACTTAACTGTGGCACATATGAAAAATTCTAAAGTGAATGAATCATATGATACCACTATAAATAAAGGCAAAGAAGAAATGTAGAAGGCCGGCATGACGTTTGCTTGAATGGAATGTAGTTGAAGATATTATCTTCGAGGTCATGCCGATGAGGAAATAGATTTTGTTGGGATGGGTTGATAACGGAATTAGGTTTAATTCCGTTACAAACTAGAGAAAATCACCGTTTTGTGCAGTATTTTTGTATCCCAATTGGCTGGCATAAATCTTGTTGTTATGTGGTTCTAACAGGACAGTGCCACATGCCACACAGCGTGGGATACAATTAATTTGCCCAAAGAAACATTTCAAGAACGACTAATTTCACGTAATGGATCTGTTAATTGTCCACCGAGATCATGTGATCTCACTCCATTAGATTATTATCTTTGGTGATATATAAAGTCACTTGTCTACGCCGATAAACCAGAGACGATTGAACATTTGGAAACAACATTCGGCGAGTTATTAGCGAGATACGGCTGCGAAGAGTGATCGAAAATAGGACCTCCAGATTACGCCATGTACGCGGCGGCCATACGGCCGAAATCATATCCAAGCGCTAATGACATAAAATTATCTATCCAATAAAGCTAGTTTCACTGATATTCAAAATTTTTCTCTTTGTTCTATTTTAATTTAAAATTGTAACCTCTAAAAAACATCCTTAATTAAAAGTAATTTTATTTAACTGCCACTTTCGATGTGCCAGTTTTCACAGGAAATAACTCATACGCGAGTCCAATGAACAAACTCATGTGCAAATAGTATCCCTTCCCAAATTAAGCAAAATATAAGCAACCTCTAGTAAATTGAATTTTCAAATCCATTCTAAAACTTTGCCTGTTTGCAAAAATTAAAAGGCCTATTAAGAAACTGTGACTTCTGGTTGCTTCTTTTCTACGGGAAGATTTGGAATCTTATTGTTCTTGTAAAAATATAAACCATAGACTAACATACTATTATAGCGGTGTCTTGGGGTTGTCTTTCAAAAGAATTTTGGTTGTTTTACACTAATAAGGAGCCAAACATAATTTACAAATATTTAATCTTGTTCAGAATTAGTGATGTAATCAGAATAGCAAAACAGCTATTATTTGCTATTCAGCTAGTCACAGCGGTACGCTAAGTCTATTGGCATCCGTCAAATTTTGATCATATATTTTATTCGTATTGAGAGGTCACTTTAACATTATTTTCGTCTATGATTAAACCGTGTCATGTTTCTCTTTCAAAAATAAAATTTAATATTTTGGGAACGCAACTCAAAATCAATAAAACATCAGCTTTGTAGCAAACTACTAGTAAGTTTTGAATTTCCCTTTGTGCTTAATTTTATGAAAATTGTATAATTAGCATCCACGTTTAATTTTAAACCTCTGTCAACATTTCCGTCAAAATTATCGAATAGTTTTTTATAGCGTTGAAGTCGAACAAGTTTTTGCTTGCTTGCAACCATGAAAAGTATAGCAATATTCTTTAGTGTTTTGATTGCTTTTTAGATTGAAACACGAGCGAAGAAACCAGAGTGATGTTGTATACGGTTTATAAGAACCATGCTCCATTCATTTTTGATTAAAAGATTCTGGACCATCCGATTGAGGTAACTATGATATATTCCACAAAATCCTGATGTCGTTTTGCAGACTGTGGTATGATATACAATTCTGACATTATAAATATCTCAATTAAACGTGTATAAACTACCCTTCACAAAAAATTGGCCTTAAAATAATAGCTATCGACGAGTTGGAGGTCGCGATTGCTTATAGTGGAACAAAATTGGAAACGCAATCGCCACAGCAAAACTAATCGAATTGCGCGACGAATTAGTGCGTCATCCAATTAATCTAAACAAGGAAAATGACTTGGCGGAAAGTGGTTCACGTCAAACGAGGCTGTTATCGCCGAAACCAAAATCTATTTTGTAGAGTTCGACAAATCATATTTTTTCGATGACTTAAAAAAGTTAGAATATATTGCTGAAATAAGTGTGTCGAGACTACGTGGAAAGTATTTAAAAAAATACTGGAAAAAAATGTTTTTACGGATACTTTTCAACTAGCCCTCATGTTCGGATTGATTTACCTATTCAACTAATAGCAACAGAACAGAAAGATAGACACATGGGAAACTTCAAAATATCTTCGCCAGTACGAATAATACACCCGCCGAACCTTGTGGTCAAGAATTTTTATGATTACGGAACTTTGTTGCTTTGTTAGTATAAGAACGTAACAGTGCAAAATCGGTTGCAGAAATCGGACTAAGTGGTGCAGTGGTTAAAGCTATCGCATTTGGACCAGGAGGTACCGGGTTCGAATCCCACCAGGGGTTGGAATTTTCGTCGGTGATTACGACCGGTGATGTTAACAAACACAACAAAGGTCCTCTGCTGTCCATGTCAGTGGACTGTAATTGTGTGAGTAGGCGAATAGGCGGGTGTATGTGTGAATAAAAAGGGAAGTATTAATTGACCTTGAAAGGACATTAAATTTACTGTACATTTAATACTTTCTTTTTAAAAAAAAGGCACGAGAAATCAAGAAAATGTCAAGCTGATGGTACCGTAGGCAATATGCTGAAAATATACTCAAGGCAGCAGAAGAAGCTTGCAGCAACCTGAAACATGTGCGTACTAAAACAATGTGTAAGATGGGCAACTGGAAAATTGGCCAATATATCACCATACCACCACCATCTGATCAAATCTTAACAACAGATGAAGCACAATTGTAGATATGGAAGGAATATTTCGGAGCGAACATCATCAACAATTCACAAATTTTCGAATTCACAACTAACGCTAATAACGAAATTATCAACACTCATCCAACAACGGTGCGGGAAGTTAGCATGTTATTGCATTTTAAAAATGCAAACTCTATTTTTCATTATGAATGCAGGGCGCTCTCAAAAACTGCCTTGTGTTTTATTATTTCACGAGTAATTTTACATTGAACACTGCGTTTTTATTTGTGAACTGTGCGGTGTAAGCATACTCGGTTCTTCAAATTTTACTCTGAAATGAATCTCAGTGTACGAAGAGTGTGCAAAGTAAAAATCAATTTATTACTCTATGTACATCGGATCATTTTACCTAGTACAACCTTTGCTCGTTGTACACTACCCCGGATAAGCCAGTTTACTCGGGGTAAATTAAAAAATATACCCTATATTACGTTTATTTTACAACGTTAATAGTGTGTGTTTCAATTGGTTTAAATGCCGCATAAAAAGCTAAAGAGTTAAAAATTTATTCGTGGGCATTTTTTTTAACTTTATAATTTTGTTGGTTAAAATTTTTTGACAATTGTATGGTTGCTTATTTAATGTAATTATAAACGTATAAAAGGTAAAAAATGGAAAATAAATACTATTTCAAAATATATCTTTCAATTATGGTCAGTTTATAACTAAACATTACGATTTTTATCAAATTTATTTGTACATGGCAAACCTTTGTTTACCAACAACTATTTTGTGTCAGCCAATTATTGACCTCAATTTTTAACTTTTTATGCGGTATTGAACCAATTGAAAATACACTCTTAGTCATTAAAATAAAACTGTTATTTTCAATCGTTAAATAATTTTTTTTGTTTTCTTTTTATGAGCTGAAAAAATCTAATAAGAAAAACGATAAGTTAGTTTACAATAAATAAGTCTGTAGTAAATAAGCGAAATTCTCATGAATTTACACTGAACATTTAAGGATCTAGTTCAAAAATACTAAAGGCTGCCCAGAAGGGTGTAATAATACTTGTAAGCACGAAAATAATAACCAACATTACTTTTTCTACTTTCTTTATAATAAAAAATAAAATAAAAATAAACTTGCATATTTATTTGACAATTCCAAATCTTCAAGATAATGCCGAAGATATTTAATATTCAACAGTTAAACGTGGAAAAAATAAGAAGTCATAAACGAACCTAAAAATACACGTTGAGTCTCCAGTTATAAGGCTTTATTTATATTTTATCTTATAGCTTTGGCGTGAAAACAGTACAACGAAACTGGTGCGGACACACAAACAAAATGTTTTAAACAATTATGGTTATCTAAAATCGCGGCCAACGCTATGAAAATGTTTAGAACTATGAAACTTTCAAATCAATAGGCTATGATTTCACTGTTATGATAGGCGACCTCGAAGCGCTCATTAGTAAATATTTTTCCATGCTTCTTATTTCGTCCAAAATATCATTTATTATTATATTTACACGGCTGATTTATTCAAAAAATACAAAATACATCGACGAATACGACGAAAATGCATCGTACAATACATCGACTACTGATGAAACTTTTTTGCTACAAAGAGGATATATGTCTACCCACTAATTTATATTTTAATAATAATATTACGTTTAAAAATTAAGTAATTACGTAGATCATTTGCTCATTCTCTAAGCAGCTAGAATAAACTCTGCCAATTATTATCATAATTATTATTTTTCTCTAAAAACACGACAGGGTTGGTTTGTGTTTTTAGTGCAATTGACATTAACAAAACCTCTACAAGCTGTAAAGAACCAACATTACAAGAAAAATTAAATAACAAGTCGAGAAAACATTTTACACCATCAACTGCTCCCAGTAAATCACAATCGAAATCGTAAAATAAACAGCTAAACATAAAACTAAAGCATAAATGTGTGTTCTCGTACATGCAAAGGCAAACACAAAAAACGTCAGTAACTAAAACTGTCAAAATTAAAGTGAAATATTTTTCCATCTCACGAAAAAATTATGATGAATTTCCAATAAATATATAAACCGACGACGATACGGATAACTCAAACTTCAAGAGATAACCACTTCCACAACAACACATGTAGACATACGAGTACATGTTCCCCATAAGACATAATTTTCCATTTATCCTCAATTCCATCATTATATTGGCTTGTTTGTTTCGCTATCGTTACAACAACCGTATACATAATACGATGGTAGTTGTTGTTGCTGACTGTTTTTCGTTTTCATCACAAAATTTATAGTGAGAGTCTTTTGGGAAGAAAATGAAAGCGAAAACTAATATAAAATCGTGTACAAACATGTGTCGTTTAATGACTTTCAAAGTGCCATAGAGCAAAAATTCCGTATTGCCTCCGCATATATCTATGTCGGTTGTATAATTTTTCATCTTAAAGTCATGTATAAATTTGAATTTTACTTCATGTGTTTATAGCGTTGAGTATGTAGATACATATCCGGAGTAAGAGGATGGTTATTGTTATTTTTGTAATTTAGGTGCCGCGCTGATATATTATTATAGGTTGATGGTATGGAAACATGGAGCTTTTGGTGTGGTGTTATAACTATCACTTATTTTTCTATTTTGCTATTAAATTTATTTTCCCTGCTCTTTACCTTCGTCTCTCTCTGCATGTATTTTCTGATGGATGGATGGGATTTTTATACTATTTTTATATTAGAAACAACAAAAGCTATTTATTGTTACGGGAGTGGTAAAAGCAGGTGTATATGAATGAGTTCGGGAATGAGGTCTATAAATATTGCATACACATACATAGAAGTATTTGATTTTGATTTGAACTTATTGATTTTTTATTATGTTTATTATTTATAGTGTGGGATCCTGGCAGATAATTTTAATGTTGACACTAAATTATTTTTTTTTTGAACATATTAAATTTATGAGATTTAAATTGCGCAAATTTATAAATCGATTGGCTGTTTGAGGGCTCGTGAACTGGTCGACTAATATTAAACGTCCGGAACCAGCAGTCTACAGTGAATGAATGTATGTATTGACTGATCGGTGCAATAAAATCACTATGCTTAGCTTACATAGACTCTCCACCTGCAATTACCAACTAATTATACCATTAATTTTCGACCAAATTGCAAGTAGAGACTCGCAATAATATATATTCACCATCGGTACACCATGCATATTTTTAATTTTATTTTGTGTTTGGATTTTGGAGTTTCGATAATTTTCGATGTCGACGAAACTAAACGCACTAAATTTTCAATTATGGTAAGTTTACCACACCAAACACCACTTTGACAAATTTTGATAGAAATGAAAAATGGATTACAATGGTATACAAATAAGGGGTCGAGTAGCCGTATCAAATATTGCTGTGCCAAATACTATCAATGAAATTTCGTGGATTGAAAAATAGTAATAATATTTTACAATTAGTCGAGGAAGAAAGTTGTGATGATCTGCTTGCAATTATCTCGTATATAATCTGTAGGTCAAAAGTCCCGAGACTGACACATAGATGGCATATCTAATGAAAAAATCATATAATTTTTAGGAAGTACCAACCTTCAAGCGATTTGCGCAAAATTGTGTGATAATCCGACCATTAGTTTACAAGGTACAGTTTTTTAGTAACACTGCAAATTATCCCATAAAAGATAAAAAAATGGTAAGTGACAATGAATAACACATAGATCCCCCACTACACTCCGGAATCAAATCGTGAAACAGCTAAGTTGTTCACTGCAGCCTGTGAAAGGCGTCCGAAGCGACTAAACGGCAAATGTAAGCCGGTAAGATTTTAGTCTCCGTGTTTTGGGACGCTCAATATATTTTATTCCTCGGCTATCTTGAGACAGAAAGACTTTCAACAGTGAATATTACAACGCTTTATAGGCGCGTTTGAAGGGGAAAATTGCAAAAAACGGCTCCAAATGCAAAAGAAAAGTGCTCTTTCACCAAGACAATGCACGGTGATACAAGTCGTTGGCTATGATGGCAAAATTGCACGGAAAGAAGTTCGAATTGTTTCCCCATCTACCGTATTCTCTAGATCTGGCTCTATGTAACAATTAACTGTTCGCAGATCTAAAAAAGGGGTCCACCGAAAAATATGTTTCCAAAAAACGCCTTCTGTAACAACGTTGTGTGAAATAAATGATCCTTATTACGAAATGTGACCAAAAGCAAATTAATGCCACTTTTATCTTTTAAGCCACAGATCAATGCACATTTCAATAATACTTCGCGCTGAACTATGGACTGACTTAAAATTACTCTCTGCTGAATTCCTACAACCCTTCATTAGTTCAAGTGGATAGACAGAGTCCCCTATAAATTCAAAAGATTATATTTTAAGTTTTTTTTAATTTAAAATAAGAAAAATTAAGATTTACAAAGTAGCTAATTAGAATGGCTTTGTTCGTTTTTACTCCAAACCATTATTTTCATTTGTTGATCACATACGAGTATCTACTCGTATATGTAGATGAATAAAGAAACGAAAAATTACTTCAACTCTAAAATAATATGTAACGTATTGAGTATACTGTATCTTACGATCATTGCATTCAAACTATGCCGATTTTTCCTGTTGATGTAAGAATGCTCATTAACACTCGGTTTTAGTAAATAAACATGAGTACCATCTATACAGCTGGGGAATTTTTCATAAAAATGCATTCTTGTCGTCTGGGATGGTTCAAATTTAATGAACTCTTCGCAAAGTCCGGATTGATAAGCACATAATTTTAATCGGGGAGGAATTACTGCTGATGTTATCCCCCATTGTAGTCCTAACTTCTATAGAAATTGATAGACTGGTTTATTCAATCTAATCTTTCTTTCAAAATAATACTTTTAATTAAATTTCATTTTGATTATACCACATTATTAAATATGTATTTCCGCCTCTTCCCCGTTTTTTAAATTTATTTTGAACCTAAAAGAGACGAAAATGTTGCAATGGACAGTAAATGTTTTACGGGTATGCATATTGTATATTCTCACCCAAAATATTCGAGCTTTAATGGATCACTAATGTAATCTAACGAGACGGGTGTTTCGTATTTGTGGGACATCATCTTCAACATCAGTATCAAGAACAATAAACTGTTCTAAAGCATTCCTGAAAATGTATTTTTTCAATATTTTGTAAGCGTAGTTGTATATAGGATTTAATTTGTATATATGTAGATTTAACTAAATGCCATACCAATTTACAAAAATTTGGAATTTTGATTTGTGGCAATTAAAGTCCATTGAACGAAAAATAACCTAAATTTGTCGTCCGGCTTCTATGATACGGTTTACTTTCTTGTCATTTTCAGTTCAAAAATTAGTATTTAGGATATAAGTGCCTTAACCAATTTTACATTACTAAACATGATGTGTTTTTAGGAAATGTTAAAATAATGGAACATGGAAGCAGTTCTTCATTCACACTCCAAACAGTTCGCACAAACTGCAATACTGTCAATTTTTATAACCTATCTTTAAAAACTACATAGTTAGTCTGTGGTCAGCATGGAGGACCAAAAATAGTAAATGGTTGTTTAAAAAAAATTGAAAATTTGGGTTATAGCCATATATGGCTTTTATATCTAGGTGAGTTTGCCAAGACGAAGTTTGGACTAGAAGTTTGGTTTCGAACTAATGAAACATTGAATTATTTAATCGAAAAATATTTTCGTGTCGTCAGATTACACTACAGTGACCAAACTACAAAAATATTGAAAATACTTATATACAAAGTATAATCACAATGCCTTAGCGAATTATTATGATTCGCACCGCAAAAGTCAACCTCTTCGTAACCTCGAATTTAATTGTGTTTAACGCATACATGCAAAATTATATAAAATTTCATATAGAAATCGCATGTATGCGCACAATAAAATTCGAGGTTACTAAATATAAAATTAACAAATTATACCATATAAAATTTGCTTTATTTTAGGTTCAAATTTGTGATGCTGATCCTGTACAGTTACGAAGGGGTCAAATTATAATAATTCACTAAGGAAGGCGTTGTGAGTGTCATTATATTTTGTATGTACGTTCAAAGTATTTTGATATTTTTGTAGTTTGGTTACTGTCAGATGACATGATCCAATTTTGTAATTTAAAGAATTCAATGTTCCATTAGTAACTAAACTTATAATGTTGTTTTTTAAAAAAATACAGTTTTTATTCTGTTATGTCTATTTAATTAGCGTATTCCAAAATTATCTAAACTATAAATTCGTCCAGATATTGAAATAAATGCATAACCTAAAAAGTTCTCGTGTTTTTAACTTCTTAAACAGCAAATACTCCGCAGTGGCTGAATTCTCGACTGCAACCTGGACTTACTTGAAGCTACCTTGAATAGGTCATTCCATTGCATTGCATTGACTTATTTG
Source organism: Nephrotoma guestfalica (assembly GCA_963691935.1). Classification (NCBI taxonomy): domain Eukaryota; kingdom Metazoa; phylum Arthropoda; class Insecta; order Diptera; family Tipulidae; genus Nephrotoma; species Nephrotoma guestfalica. Next base: position 110,887,982 of record OY829915.1, read on the forward strand.
TTAGGCAAATAACACAAGGAGGCTCATTAAATTCTAAATGAAAATATGTGATCTAAAACGAGACTTAAATCAAGATTTTCATATAAAAATGGAACTGATCCGGCAGCTATTTGAAAAGATTTGAAAAATAAATACAATGTAATACAACATTTACTCAAGTGACATTTCTGAAAACATTTGTTTGCAGGCGTACTTATTCAAATAGTGTTCTCGCGAGACGACTTATTTGAATGAGTCAGTGAAAACAAATAAACATTTAAATAAAGTGTTATTAGCGACCAAATGGCATAGTGGTTAAAGCTTTGGCGTTTGGATCGGGAGGTACCGGGTTCGAATCCCGATAGGGGCAGGATGGATGCAAAGGGTATTTTCATCAACAAATTACAATTTATGATGAAAAGGAACACATCTATGACCTCCTGTCGGAGTGCAAATCTCATGGGCCGACCATCTTCCATGTCAGTATAGGCCTGGAGCATGGAGCTATGCAATATGCAGATGGTAATAAAATCGGACCTATATCCTATCCGTACGTCCTCGAATTAAAGTGTTTTGAGAAAGTAAAGTATGTATTTTTTAATTTTTTTAAACTTTTCTATAAAGCTTAGGAGCAGTTGGTGCTTTCGGGTCCCGTATCATGATTAGTGAAATCATCGCCAATTTGATTAGACAATTTCATAGTGGTATGAATAACATTATTATAATGTTGGCGGCGATTTTATTCTATATGTTCCCAACTGTTGGGTGTCATAAAATCGCCCACGGTATGAATAAAATTATTAAAATGCTCTAACTCTGTACATTTATATTTTATTTTTAAATATAATATAATTAATCCACTGGACCAAAACTAAGATTGTGAACTTAAAATCCCTTAAAAGATTAAAATGAAATTAGAACAACACATGACCGAAGTAGCATATTTTTGATAAACGAAAATTTCTAAATTAATTTGCTCAATACGACATCAAAAAAGTTTGTGTGAACCGGCTTCTAGAATGTGACTAATTAGGGCAAAGCTTACAGACGTTATGATAGCCACCGGATATCATAGTGTATGTAATAAAACTAGTCTGGTAGGGACGAACTAATGTCTAGAGCCCATGTCCTGCATTCTGGGCATTTCTCGTGCTGTGAGTGAGCGTTGTGTGTTTGGCTCCTTGTAGTAATCATATATTTGGATCATGCTTTGTCGGATTTCAAAAATTGTATTTATTAAGTTATGGCATTCTATCTTGTTTCAGTGTTAAGAACAAGTTGTTAAGAATCAGCAAATATTAACATCGAAGTGGAATACCTAAATGAAAACACGAATAGATTTAGGGAAGGGATACAATTATTTTAATGTCACTATTGGTATTTACTATTTGTTTTTTTAAAATTATAACAAAACATTTTTAACTTCAACAACAATAACTATGTTTTTTTTAGTGATTGCCTAATGCTAATTTTACTTTCCAGAAACATCAATCATCAAATTATGAATGAAATATTATGGTGCATAATGTACAGAGAGCAAATTATGCTAATACTGGAACCGTATCATCATTATAGTTATCTGTTATATACAAAAGATAAAATATTAAGTTTTTTGACAAGTGGGAGTACACAAAAACGGGGAGTTGATACCATGATTCTTCTCTATACTATGTATACGACATGTATTTTAATTTATAATCATCATTCGTTTCTTTTCAAAGGGGATGGATATTATGTAAGGAAATTTGTGCATAAAAAACATGAAATAGTATAACGACATACACTCGCATAAATATATAAAACAAATTAAATTCCTAAGGAGCTTTCATGCTCTATCACTTGGTAACCGAAAGAGATCAGTGTGGTAGTAGCATAGAAAAAGAACAACCTGCGTTTTTCTAAGGTAGAAGGCAAAATTAAAAATCACGGAGATGAAATATTAACCAAAATTTCCATAGTAAGGAGAAACACAAATCGCACGAAACATTAATAAAGGTACTATATTAATGGTGTATTTTCTTATTAAAACGCCTAAACAGTGTTCTGTTAATTCGAATTTCATTCAACCCTGGCTAATGTCGTTCTTTCTAAACCCAATTGGTACATATAACACTGATTCTAACATATTAAAAAAAAATAACAACAAAAGTGCATTCAGCATCCCAAAATTTGAAACAACGGGCTACGGTATACAGATACTCGTACCTACGTATAAAAAATAAACACACCGGACATATATGATTAATGATGGATAGTGTTTGTATTTTAGATTTTCACATTAGAATAAACAAAATATTTTTTCTCCAGTGTGCACCACAAAAAAGAACAGGGACGACAAATTTAAACAATAGCGCTATTTTTATTCTATGTGGATGTGTACTACCATATCAATCTTAAAGTAAACAAAAGCAAAACAGCTTCCGTATAAAAAAATTTCAGTAAAAGATTAAACTTAACGTAAAAAACAAAACAAATCGTACATGCTTTTGTTTTGCATTACAACATAATGTGTATATACTATGTTAGCAAAATGGCGTACTAATAAAAAGTTAAATTTTTTTTTAAAATTTGTACTCTTTTAACATATTATAATAGTTTCCGGTTTGAAAAAAATTAAATAAAAACCGTTTTGTTAACATTTTTATGGGAAAATTGCTATAAGAAAATTGAAAAAGTGTTTCCCATTCTAAAATTTCCGGTTAAGTATATGGCAAAAATGAATACACAAAAAATGAACTTTTTCATGTTAAAGACAAAAATTAAGCAATTTCCGGTAGCAATGAATCTATTACGTTATTTTTTTTATTACTTTGTTTAAGTTTAAATTTTATATCGTTTGTTCATGGTTGGTTTTTAGGAAAAGTTTATGTATTGTTAAATGACGATACATTCACTAGGAAGAGAAATTTGTGGAAGCATGCATCGGAGAACGTGTTTACGAAATATAAAGCTTTGTTCATTCTTCTTCATAATTTGTGTGGTTTTATTTTAACAACTTGTATCTTCTACTTTGAATTTATAAATTGTGTAAGACAACCTGATAATAAAACAAGATTTTTTAATCGAACTCCACTTTAGATAAGGTTCTTAAACATGATCAAGTTTAATGGATCACCGTCATTTATGTATCGAGTGATCTTTAATGTCTCGATATTTGTGCTATACGATATTTGTGCTATACATAGAAAACAGAAACTACACTGAACAATTTGCATAATATTAGCGAATACATACAGTATGTTCCACAATAAAGTATCTTAAAGAAAACAATAAAACACATTAAATAAACTAATTGATATTTATTTCTCATAATAAACATTAAAACTAATTTCGCAATTATCTTAGTATGTATAATAGTCTAGTCACCATTGTTGTCTATTATAGACTGACATCTCCTAGTGCAACTTCCACTTAATTTGGCCGCATATTCTGGAGTAAATCCAAATGTTTTTGAGAACGCGGACAATCTCCTGTGTGGTTGTTATTCTTTTTCTTCCAAGCTTTGTCTTCATAAGACCCCAGACGTTTTCGATTGGATTAGCATCTGAACTCTGTGACGGCCAATCCAAAGTTTGAATATCATTTTGCTCTTTCCACTGGGTCCAAAAGGCGACTACGATGTTTAGGGTCATATTCCTTTTGTAAGATCCAATATTTATTTCCACATCCAAATAGTTTCTCAGCGGACTTTAGCAAACCATTTTGGTATAATTTCACCATAAATTGAGCATCCAGGTTTCTTGTGAATATGGCTAGTCTTCCAAATTCTTTGGAAGAGAAGCAACCGTAAACATGGCCTTTTGTGGGTGCTTAACAATTCGTTGGACAAATCTGTGACTTTTAGTTGTCCAGGCTTTCCGCCAATAATTGTATACCACAAAATATGATTCGTCTGTAAACATCACATTGCTCCATAATCACGGTCCAAATTTTGGTTTACCCAAGTCAGCATTTTTTCGATGTGCTTCTTTATCAACAAAGGTTTATACTGTGTGCTCCTATTTTTAATATCGAATTCTTCAAGTCTTCATCGAATTGTATTTATTAACACTTCAACACCTTTCTGACTTAGCTTCTGTTTTGCTTGCCATAAGTGTATTGTCGGATAACTTCAAAATAACTGTATCGCCCTTCTCTGAAGTGACTCTATCTAAACCTCTTCCCAGTACATCATCCCCATTTTCACAGTCACTATACCGCTTAAACCACTTCTTCACAAATGACCCAAAGGTTTGTTGTATTTTGCTACCTGCTTCACACTCACTTTGAGTCCTTTGGGATGAGTAACTAAGAACACCACTTCAAAACTCTTTTTGTACACGGAACTCAGTGTAATATTGTGGTTTACCACACAAATGCTTAAACTGAACTAAACTAAACTGAACTGAAGAAAGAAGCTAACGCGAAAAAGTTAATAGAGTGGAGAGAATAATTTTACTTGCTAAATTGTGGTGAGGATTTAACAGAAAGAATGAATTGAGATACTTTCTTGTGGAACATACTGTAATATTAACAAACAAAAAAAAATTAATGTACAACTAAAATAAATAATTAATACAAAAAAAAATAAAAACAAAAATCACCGAAATTGCCATTTTCAGTTCAGATATTATTTAAACACAGTGCAGATTGACCGTGTGTTTATGTAAATCAAACTCGTTTGGCATAAAATGGTTTAATTTAAATTTTATATAATTATAATATTTTATAACGTGCTTAAATTTAAAGGGCTTCCTTACAGCATTACCATGGATAAAAGAGTTTCTGCAGGGGAGCAAATATCTATAAAATGTATAAGACGGATCAATATTCCAAAAGAGAAATCGCTAGGAAAATTGGGCATTCTGTAAGCGTTGTTCGTAATTTTATTAAAAATGATAAAAAAATATGGCATAAAAGCGGCCGAAGCAAATTCTCAGCTCGCTCGGAAGGCCAAATCAATGAAGAAGTTACACGAAATTTACCAGTCATGCAAGCAAATAAAGGAAAGCTAAACAAATTAAATGACCCAAACTGTGTTCAGTGTCCTTGGCGCGATCTGTCAAAAGTGGAAAAATTACAATTAACATTTAAAATTAGAAAATCACACCTATCATTATATTTTGCATATATTCAATATGCATATATTTTGCATTCAGTGAAACTTGTGTCGAGACTGTATCGCAGATAAACAGTTGCTATTCCAATGCACGAAGTGTAAAAGGTAGTAAACCTTCTTGGTTCTGTTCAAATGAATGTGATCCGCAGAAATTTGATATCAAGCTAGAAAATCTACCATCCAGTCTGGCTGGAATCAAACCTTATAATGAAATCGCAATTCGATGATGTAAAAAAATCTTAAGAGTTCCTTTTGCACCACTTCGAAGATATGCAGGATAAATATGAATAAGTTCTTGGTGAAAATAAAGCCTTTCAGACCGAGATTCAACAGTTGAAATTGGTAGTCCTTAAGAAACATTGAGCGAATTAACCATCGTGACGGAATCATCGATAGTCAAAAGCAGTTTGAAATGCCAATGTGATTATATCTGGTTTGTCCGACAATGACACACCCGCCGAAACAATCAATATTATTGGAAGCAACGAGTTAAGTTAGCTCAAGAAATAACCTCAGTGAACTATACATAGAAACTCTTAAATCATTTAACTCAGCGTAGTCAATAAAACAAAATTACAAAATCGTTATAAATAACATTTCATTTGGTGATGTAGAGTGCAAGAATAAGATCCACCGACATACAAAGAACCAAACCCATATTTTCTATCCAAATTGGATATCAACTAGAAAGTGATCGTCAAATTTTTGTACGTGATCATCTTACGCCGTTCCAGTTCAAACTATATAGAGAAGAACTACATTTAAAAAGGAGGTTAAACTTCGAGTTTTTGTTCATCAATAGATCTTCGATCTTTTATCGAAAACTAAACATTAATATTAACACTTTCAAGAGAACACAGACACCTCACACACAACACATACTAAAATTTAATTTTGTTTTGAATTTTGTTTAGTTTTGCTTGTCTCACTAATCGGACACGATCATTTATTGATGAATAGGCTTCCTGTCGTTCCTTTCCTGACTATTAAATTAATAGAACCAAATACCAACATAACAGCTGTTTATCGTTCACAAAAAACAAAGATAAAAATCAGTTTTACAAGAAACAGTTTTCAACAAAATTTCGACCATCTACAGCTCAGTTGGATCAATCATCATTCATACTTAAACTTTCTTTACAAATTTGGTGATCCCAGTCTAAGCCTGTGTACTCTCTACAGCACAGACAGTTTGTCTGGTTGTGGTGAAACTTCTTACTTAAGCTGTTTTATAAATTGGAGGATCCCAGTGATTGACCGAAATCTGCCCACCGCAAGTGCAACCTCCATAGAAATTTTTCGTTTTACGGTAATATTTTGAAAAGTATATCCTTATGAGAAAAACGACCAAGAACTAAAAGATTAAATTAAATTGGTAACAATACCTGTCCTCATCTTTCCAAAATTTAAGCAAAAATGACTATTTTTGACAAAAAAACTGTTTTTGTAACTAAAATTCAACATATTTTTAAAAGTAAATAGCATTTATAAAAAAAATTTACAATAAAAATAAACAGATTGTAAATTAAATTTCAAACAAAATTAGTTCAGATCATTTTTTAAATTTTATCGGAAATGGAGAGTTTGGATAAAAAAAAACTTTGTTTCACCAAAATTCGTTAGAAATTCGTTAGTTCGTGGCGTCTTCAATGGGAGCTATCTAAATTAGGTTTGTTTATTTAAAAAAAAACTATTTTGTTAACACTTTCCTACGGCATCCCTTGTCTCTTCTGAAAACGCTTCGTGAGATCACTCTAGAAAAAATTAGGACTATAAATATTTGGTTCTACAATAGAAAATTTTTAAAGCATGCTCATACAAATATAATTTCTAGAAGTGAAACCAGTATGAATCCCGTTAACAAGAGCGGTTGGAATCGAAGGTTTAGTATCTGAAAGAACATTTCACCATAATAAAATTTGTAAAATACCGTTAGAGCGCTAATTAAATTAGACTATGTTAGATTTTCCTCATTCTATAATTTATTCGAAGGAACCTTCTCGTGAATTTTGTTTTCTATTTAGTTAATAAACTCAATGTAAGCCGACAGCGTTGTGTGGTCAGCAAGTTAATAAAAAGAACGACTTGCATTTACCTCAGGCGAACTTAAAGTAGAACCATCCAAAACAGCCTGAATTTTCGGCTTGAATCATTTGCTATTCATGAAATAAGAGGGGCATATAAATTCAGCGAATGAAGTTTACTTATTAAACATTCATACCACATTCTATCAATTGCTTTTGAAATATCCACAGTGCTCCTCCTTCCTCCGCCCCAAAATAGGAAAAACGAGTATGTGCCTCTATAGGCTGGAATATTGAATTTAATGATAGATTATATTATGATTATATCAGTCGGTATATTTTTGAAACCGGTTGAAAATTAATCATTTTCCAAACAACAACAAATGATTGTCCACTTCATCACAGATTGTAATTCAGCCTCACCACTTCAACAACCTCTTTCTACAGCTCGCATTCTATTGGCGATATTCAACTCAGCCACGCAATCTTCTCGAATTTTAGTAGTCTATGTTAAATCTCAATATTACCCCTTCTAATACTGCTGCTTGTTACAACCCTCAAGTCCGTAAATCTCAATCATCCATTTTTGTATGGGATCCCACTCCACATATAAAATTGCAATCCGAGCTCTCCTGTATCCATTTGTAACAACCATTGTCCATGTCCAGGTTCCTTCACTGATGACAATAAGATGCAAGATCAGCCTTTGCTACCACATTTTATGCTGGTTGATGGCACTCTTCATGAAATGTATTATTACCGATAAATCCGGGTCATCCTAGTGCTCGCACCAAATTGCATCATTTATCAACTCCTCATCGGAGGAGTGCAGCACTCGTCATACATTAATATTATTTCCTATACTTTATTCAAGTAATTTATAAATATTTACGCAGAATAAACCTACGTAATTTTATTTAGTTCAATACGCTTCGAATTCACAAATAGGGATCGTTCGAAAACGTCGTGTTTTTATTCAAAATCGAATATCTAAATAGAGGTTCGGGTCGGATAATTTGGTCATCAGTTTCCTGGCTGCATTTTAAGCACATTAATAAAACAAATTTTGTAATTTCTTAATTTTCTATTATTTTCTTTCCGAAATTTGAATGGAGCTCAAAAAAATATGGAAGAGTCACTTACTTGACAGAAAATGTTAGTAGGTTTGGAAAAAAACAATTTGGAGGAAGAAAAATTGTTTTTCTCCCAACGTCTTAAAAGCCTCTTGTTTTAATACTGTTTTTGGGTATTAAGGATGGCCTTTTTTACTGTTTTAAAAAATGTGTGTGTTGCTAAGCTACACTTTTAATCCTTGGTGTAAACGTAGGTACTTTTAATACTAGGAGAAAAATATTATAGTGAAGACCCAATGATATGTATATGTATATGAAATAAACATTTTTATTTTTTTTATTTCAGAAAAAACCGCTTATATGCGCACTCATAAATCTCACGTGATGTTGATGGCAATAGGTTTAACACAATTTCTATTGCTGTTTGAACTACATCCGGTGGTAAATTTGATAAATCTTCTGATTCAAACATTTTGTTCGCAAGAAAGAAAATATTGTAATTATAGCTTTGCGTACAATAGTCAAACCAAATAAAAGTCACGATCTCCTTAGTTTCACAAAATATTTCAACAAAATTAGTTTCAATTTTGAAGTTTTAATTACATAATTTGTACTTACTCGTATAATTAGTATACAATGAGGTTTCCTTCGTTGGCGAAAAAATAGTATGTGTTCTTCGGATTAAACGTGACTTTGTTTTACTCGCAATTTTTGCTTTTGCTCGGCTACGATGCGCTTCGCCTCGCATGCAAATATAATTGCTCGTCAAACAAAGTATTACTTTTAATCCTATAGACACAATGTACTATTTTCCAGTTGAAGTAAAATATTAATAAAACACGGTAGTTTCGACGAATTTAATTATAAAACATTATTCTAAAATATATGTTCTGCAATACGCTTGGAAAATAATTATTCTAAAATCCAGTTCAAAAGTGTATTGCGTAGAAAACAGAAAGAAAATATTTTAAAAACGTTTCATTAATAAAATGTATACAAAATTAGTTCATATATGAAATTGTGCAAATAAAATAGTTATTGTATTAAATTATACCAACAAATAATTTATGTATTAAGCTGTATATTCGTTCTTAAATCAAATTGTACTAAATTATATAAAATATAAAACTTTTTGGATCACCTTCAACAAGTAGTGCTATAGCTGATTTAGTTATGCAACTTTTAGAATTTAGTGTACTAGATTCTTTAGATTTTTTGGCCGCATTTTTTTATCGCTATGTTGACGACATAATTACCGCAATTCTTAACGACAAAATTGAAATTTTCTTTCAATCATTTAAAGATTTAAACCGTAATATCAAGTTTACTATGGAATTTGAAATCAATAATTGATCAATCATTGTTGAATTTATTAATAATCCGTAATGATGATGGATCATTGATAACAAATTGGTTTCATAAATCAAACTGGTGCGGTGGATATCTAAATTTTTTATTCTCAATATATCATCCTATAAAAGGAGCACAGTTAAATTATTAGCACAAAAAACTATCCATTATCCGATCCCAGTAAGATAATTTTCGACTTTTAAAAACCACGCTGTTCTTTAAACAGGTACCAAAATTAATTTATCAATTTTTTAATTAATCCATTCATTTATCAAAATTCAAGATTAAATCAACCTATTATAATAGTGATCCACCATTAAATAATAATGCTCAAATTAATTGTGTGGCTATTCCTTGTATTAAATCGTCATTTGAACAAATAGGTCATTGTTTAAGAAAACTTCAATTTAAGATTGTTGGGAAAGCTCATCATATTTTAGGAATGTCAATATTTTCACCTCTACGAGTATAAGACTCTATAGGGTTAATGAACAAAAGAAGTTTAGTTTATAAATGCACTTGCCAATACAAAAAATCGTATATTCGGCAAACTTGGTTACCAGATTTTATCAACACAAAAAAGATACGCAAAATATTACACTAAATAAATTAGATCGTAACAATGCTAGTGGTTTTCCAGTACATTTACATGACACTGATTGATTGATCATTTACTTCCCGATAATGTTGAAATTCTAGAAAATGAGACAATATGTTCAACTAGAAGGTTCTTAGAAATGATCCGTATTAAGAAAAATGGCTATGGAATAAATAAACAATCGGAATGTGGGAGTTTACAAAATACAGTCATTTATTATAAAGATTTTTGTTTTTCCCAATTAGTTTTTCTTTAATATAATTATATTTTTGTATTACATTTACATGGATCTTTTATTAAACCTTTTTAACTTTTATACGTCATATATTTTTTTCGATATCAATGTGTCTATCCAAGACTTTATTTTTCCAGTTTTAAGTTCAAATTTAGTTTTTCGTAAAAAAATGTTTTGAAAATATAAAAAAGTTAGAAATAAATTGATTTATTTTTCATCAGGACATTTTCAATTTTGTTTTTTTTCACAGTTACAGTTTTTATAAAGAAAATTGTTCTTTATATAAGTAATTTTTCTTTTTATTTTATTTTCCAAATTTTTTAAATTTATGTAATTTTCATCAATTCGCGATTCACGTTTAATGTCTTCAACTGACTCCAAACGGTTTCCCCGGAGCGGTCGTTTGAGTTTGCTGAACAGCCAGAAGTCACATGGAGCTAAATCAGGCGAATACGGTGGTTGTGGAACGATATGGGTGGATTTTTTGGCGAAAAAATCACGTAAAACCAATGCAGTATGAGAAGGTGCATTATCGGGGTGCAAAAACCAAGAGTTGTCGACCCATAATTCCGGCCTCTTTTTTACGAATAGCTTCGCGCAAACGACGCACAATACTCAAATATTCCTTGTTGACAGTTTGGCCGGTCGGAAGGAATTCGGAATGCACCACACCTCGATAATCGAAGAAAACTGTCAACATCACCTTGATTTTTGACTTGCTTTGACGTGGTTTTTTCGGCTTCGGCTCACCTTTGGCACAATATTCGGCCGATTGATCGTCTGTTTCCGGGTCATAAGCATAGATCCAAGACTCATCGCCAGTTATAATACGTTTCATGACATCCTGGTAGTCGGAAAGCATTGTTTCACAGACGTCAACGCGACGCTGTTTTTCCAAAAAATTGAGTAATTTTGGAACCAATCGTGCTTGACTTTTCTTAGGCCCAAATGATCTTTCAAAATGGTTTTCACTGATCCTACCGATATTTCAACGATGCCAGTAAGGTATCTGACTCTTAATCGTCGATTCTCGATCACCAATTCCTTGATTTTATTAATGTGTTGATCATCATCAAGGTTCTCGACCCTCTTTGAACAATTTGTACCAATCAAAAACACTTGCTCGCGACATACAATTATCATTTCGGCACCACAAAATTGATTCCGCATACAAAATTTAATGCAACTTCTTTGTTGAATAATTTCACTCATTGTAAAAATCGCCGAATGCACTTTTTGTACTTCAGAAAGACAAGCGTATACTAAACACTAATGATTATTTTGATATGACATTTGGCACAGATGTCACTGACAGCCATACCAACATAGAAAAAAAAATATTTCGATGAATGGTTTTCCGCGCGAAATTAAAATTGAAATGTCTTACTACTTTTTGCCCACAGTAGTATATATGAAAACCAGTGGAATATGGAATGGTGCAAAAAGACCAGCGTAGCAATTAGATTCAATATAAATTTATAGAAATCGAAAATTTTGCTTACACAACATAGTGGTTTTCAAGATTGTGAGGATGTGTCCTTTAAAAATCGAACTCCACAAGATGTTCATATATATTAGTAGGGCTGGAGTGCTATAAAATAACTTCATTAAACAAATTAAAAGAGAAGGAGAAACGATCCAGTCAAACTCAATTTATCTATTTTTTGTATTTTGTAAAGTTTTGAAGTGTGTAGAAACAAGGAGGACTCAAACAATACGTAAAGGCTCGACCTTATCTTTCCTATATAAAATTCAAATCAATAGAATTCGAAAATCGTGCTTGTTAATACGACTTGGTTGTTTGTTATTTCAGAATTTTGTTATTTTACATCAGTTCATGTCTATATGTAGAGTGAACCATCGAGTGATTTCTTCTAGCATCGCTATTGTAATATTAAATTACAATATATTGGTTGCTATGAAATTCGATTAAATCTAACGTGGAAAATTTTACTATTTTATTATTAGGAGGAAAGGGGAAGGGGCGGAGGTCTGGTACATGAAAAACGATTTGACTGCCCTAACGCCTTATTAATCAACAAGCCCATTTTACAAAGAAGAAATGATCAACTAGGTTTCTACAAATACTTTCATGGAGTACGCTCGCTTGTTTATTAGCTTTGATTTTCTTCCATCAGCTTGACACAATTTTTTCGGCGCGACGACACGGTGAAAACACAAAAGACATTCAATAAAAAAATGTTTAACATCATTTGTTTTTTTAATTCTTTTTACGACATTGTGCATAGAGATGGCAATCCCGGGATCCCGTATCATTTCTTGATCCCCAAATCCCGAGATTATTCTCCGAAATTTCGGGATTAAAATATATTATTATTAATTGATAAGAATACAACGGAAAACAATGAATACAGCAATTTCGATTAGATTTGAAATTGTTATTCATTGTTCCTCATTCAATTCAATTTATTCCTCAAAAACTAGTGTTGGATTACTGTATGGTGGTCAAAAATGACGTTATTAAAACAATTGTCAACATTGACAAGATTGTCATTAACATTTGACAAATGGACATCGATAGAGAATGTGAATATTCATGAAGCTGGAAAGTACTTTTGGAACTTGGAATTAGTGCGAGTTCTCGGATCTATGCCAGCTGAAAAATGAATTTCTCTTTTAAAAATGAGACTAACCGATTTTCAAATAAATTTGAATATTAATCTAGTTGGTGCAACTACCGGTTGGCCGAACGTGATGAAAGAAGTAGGAAAACTGCTACCCAAAGTTCAACAATTATGCTTCGCCCACGCTATACAATTTGCAATAATTTCGGTTCTCTATAGCATCTCTAGCTCTACCCAGTCGGGATCTTGGGAAATTGGGGAAGAAAATTCACAGTACAATGAGGACGAATACATTGTTGATCCTAGTGGAATTTATTTTAATAGGGAAGATGATAATGATGACGTTGAAGATGGATTTGTAGAAAAAAGAAACAACATCTGAAGTAAATATAAGTCATAAAACGATTGCTCCTGTAATAAAAAAAACTCGCAAAATTGTTTTGCTTTTTTAAGATCCCCAACTAAGAACGAAATTTGTTTGCAAAAATATGTAAAAATACAATTTGGAAAAATAATACATTTGAAAATGGATTGCAAAACCCGGTGGAGCAGCTTATTTTTGATGCTTGAGCAATTTGATATGTTGATAACATGCATTCAAAAAGCGTGTTTAGACTTTAAAATCGAGGATTCACTAAAATTGAATGAGACTGAAGACACAATTATATCAAATCTTGTTTTGCTTTTAGCTCCAATCAAAGCAACAGTGGAAGCACTCTGTCGTCAAGGCGCAAATTTAATTACCGCAGATATTGCATTGGAGTTCATGTTATCAAAAATACAACAATAAAAATGTGACATCAGTCGTCAACTTTTTTCTGTTTTGAGTCACCGTATACAACAGAGGAGATCACAGTTTAGTATCTTGTTGTTGTATCTACATAATGGTCATAATAAATTTTCAATGATGCCTAATATTTTTTGTACCTAATGCCAATGTGCAAAATAGAAAACTTATGGTAGACCTTATAAAAAGGTTAGATAAAATTGAAGTTCGTGAAGAAAACGTAGAAATTGACCATGAAGTTGATATAGGAAGTGACAATGAAATCGAAATGCCAATTTCAATAGGGGAAGAGCTGAATTTAGCTATGGAAAAAGGTTTAAACCCCTAAAGAAATATTTCAGTCAAAGTAGAAAGCTTAGTTTCCAAATTACAGAAGGAATTGTCTTTATTTGAAGGTGGAGGATCCAAAGGTGACCACCTTCAAATAGTTTATGATTATTTACTTACAATAAAGCCAACAAGTGTGGAATCAGAAAGGGCTTTTTGAGCTGCTGGTTTCATAATTCAAAAATTCGAAATCGGCTTAGCGACAAAATACTCGACAGCTTATCTTTTTGAGAGCACATTTTCAAACATAATTTTTTATGTTTTTAAAAATATTTAATAATTTATTTTAAAATAATATAAATACCTAAATGAATTTTTAATGAACTATTTTTATTATTGAATAAAATGTATAATTTACAAAATTGTTTGATTTTAAATTGATTTGTTTTCAGGGGAAATTTGGTTTTATTGAATCACGGGGTTTCTCGGGATTCCCCGGGGTTAAGTTTTTCAATCCCGAAACCCGGCATTTTTGACATCTCTAGTTGTGCACCATATTTAATTATTTACTTGTAGCTTGGGTTTTTATTACAAAAATAATAAATCGGTAAATGAATGACGAAGAAAATTTAATTCGCGCTGTGGAGAGACCCCCGTGTTGTACGATTTGTTCCACAAATTGTACAAAAACACAGTGAATCAAAGGAAAATATGGAAGGAGGTTTCGGATGAGTTAGGGTTTCAGAGTAAGCCAATTATTGTAGCGTTTTAATTTTGTTGTACTCGTAATATGTTGATTTAAATCTAATTTTATAAATTATATTCTTCAGTTGATGAATAACAAACGATGTGGAAACGTCTTCGAGAAAAATTCACAAACCACCGACGAAAACCTAGGAGTGGAAGTGCCGCAGTATGTAAAGTTATGTCCCCTGCTTTAAAAGCACGCAGTTTTTAATACAATAAAAGAGAACTGAAATACTATACTTAGGACATCAATGCTATGGAATGGAAGCTTCAAATGACCTCCCCATACATAATTGTTTAACCTTCATAATTATTGGTGATTTTATAATTTTAGACATATTGCACATCTGAACCAGAACAAATATTGTCGGACGATTCAACTCTGCAATACTTTTTCAGAAGCTTTGACCCAGCTGATGAGGTGAATGATCAATTTAATAATAATAGGTCTTTCTCATCCATACAACAAGCGACGTTTAATGAAACATCATATTCCGACAAGATAATAAGCGCGATCCAAGCTCCCAATAGAAGAATACGACAAAGTTGGCCATTTGTGTTTTTCCTTCTTTGCCAAAGACATTAAAAAATGGCCCGGAACGAACAGAGATGATTTTGGAAAAATAGTAGGATATGTAAATCCATCTTCAATCAATCAAAATTGTTCAACGCTCACTAAATTCGCTGTTTTGACTGTGATGAAAATTTGTTTAATGTTCTTTGATATTTATCAAATCAAGCTGCGGATTACCAACGGCACACGAGCACCACTCGTGAACTATCCTTAAACATAAAAAAAATTATCCTAAGTTTTAAAATTGCCTTACTTAAATTAAAATCGAGCAGGTGGTTGTATAACATACAACAAGTGGGTTTTAATAAACAAGGTTTACCATCTGGACATTTTTAGAGCCCGATATACTCGTATGTCGTCTGTTGTAATTTCTTGGAACTCCGCTGGATATACTAATATCACAGCTAAGAGGATTTTTGCATTCGTAATCATCTTGCACCTTACAAACCGATTGGAAAAACTTGGTAAATTTATTAGATATTCCAAGTGTATACTATTTATGCGGTATACATGCGGTAACATTATTAATTTATGATGTTAAATAAAATACTGCTAGAAGTGCTTTAGGTTACTTTTGACCTTTTCAAATTATGATTACCCTCTGTAAATTTGTGTTTGCTGGCGTGGAGTATCATCGTACACGTCGGATTATTGATGAATTTTTTGAAAGCAGTTGGAATAAATTGATGGGTTGCATGAAATAATTTTTTTTGCGTTGACATCTTTATCCTTGAATTATTACTTCTAATTGGCGTTTTCCAGATGTAGATGAAAGTCCATTTTGTTCATATTTCTGAAATTTTAAATGAAAGTAAATCTCTTGATTAAACGGTTTGCTGTGTTCAATATGATTTCTAGGGATACATTAACATAAACATTAACACGGAAATCATTCCGTACGATTCGTATATCTAGAAAAATTAGATTCAGACAACTAAAATTTATTCGACCTATTCCGTACCAATTTCATTTTATCTTATCTAAGTTGAAAGTGGTATCATTAAGACTTTTGGGAACTGAACATATATTCTATTGTAGCATTACATCAATTGCCTCGTCAAACGCCCAGAGGGTTGTTGATACATTGAAATAATCGTATACGAGAATAATGTCGGAAGAATTAGCAGCATTGTAAATTTCTGTAACGGTACCACGGCAAGTAATGTATGGTGCGAGTTTAGTACATAAATGTACGATAGATTATTTTTTTATTTCAAATTGTTCATTGTATGTATTGCTGTTGGCAGCAATACCAACTCTTCCTCCAGATTGTTGTATGCTTGTTAGAGATGTATGATCGCATCTATAATAATGTTTTATATACTTATTTGACGCCATCTTGAATAAGTTGGTTAAGTCATTCCAAAACGAAATTTATATTGTGTATATGAAAAAAAAATATTTTTGGAGTGTCGGTCACGCTGTCATTAGATTAAGATATAAAAACTGCATGTACATTATATTTAGTGAAGACACATATTGACGAGACTTGTACTATGATTTGTACAAATCAAAAAACTCTGTTCCCAAATACTTTAGTGTTTGGAAAACGGCCTAAACGCAAAAACTTAATTTCTTTGTCTTCGCCCGCATGGGCAAATGCAACAATAAAAAATGCGTGCTATTAATGGGTTGAAGTTTGCTGTAATATAGTAAATATGTAAGTGTTAGAGTAATTCAGATGCCACCAGACCCCGATTTTCATGTTAAAGAGCGTGGAATTCCGGAGGCTATTTGTAGAAGGGGTGCCGATTGCATCAGATAAATCAGGCATTGAACAACCTCCAAATACTTGCTTTTTATTACCAAATAAATTAAAGATTTTGTATAGTGTCTGTTTTGTATTTCTGGTAATAGTTTGGTTAGTCAGATAGTCTAAGAAGAGAACATCCCGGCATTATCTAATGTACAGAATGATCTAAGCCTTACGCAGAGTGTGTTTGCATCATGAAAATTTAGTGTATTTTTTACTTGTATTTATACTTAATAGTAATAAAATAGTATTTATTTAATAAAATAGTAAAATAGTATTTAAATTGAAATTTATTAAAATATTGTGTCGCTTTAATGTGGCGAGGCTTTTTTCAAGCTCAAATGTACTCAATAAACCAACAAATGTGTTTTATTTATAAAAAAAAAACACGATCAGTTTTCCAATTCAATGTTTCTCATTTAATTTGCCTTTACATTTATTTCCATTTCATATACACACACACGTATCGATACACACGTGATACATATACAGCAACTTCCATTTTCCCTTTGACGATGTGAAATTTTCCAGCTGTCTAATATGATATGTCTTCTGTCTATAGGTACATACCGAGATATAAGATATTTGTTGTTTGTTTGAATAATAATAATGGAAAATATATATTTATATGAATCTGTAAAAGCCTTATATAGAAATAAGGATGTACTATATTTTACAAAAGACAAAAAATACTTTATGTGTGACGTCACATTGTGATAAGAGGACAACTCCTTGAAGAATAACGAGAGAAATAAAAAAAATTAAACGGAAAACATAAAATTTGCGCCAAGGGGTGTGAGAAACCTAGAAATTCGGAAAATATATTTCATTTTTCATATATAAATTTTCTATTTGTCTTACAAACATTTTATATTACGTATATATATATACTCGTAGCTATTCGTACACTAAGTTGATAATGGATATTTCGTTTTTGGGCAAAATCTGGTGGTAATGGTTGAATGAACTTACCCTTAGTTTTTATAAAAATTATTCTCGGATGTTTTCTTATGATATAATATAGATTTCATTTTTGTATTCCGATCTAAAGCTAAAATGTATGCACAATTTTACAGCCTGAAACACTATCCATACATGATTGTCACCTTAAGACCTTTAAATAATTTGTGTATTTGTTTATTTTCAGTTCTGTATTGAACACGAAGAACATTGTCTATTCTAAAGAATATCTGGTGTCGGCATAAGGTAAGAATATTGCAACAAATTATTCCACAAAATGTTACCCATTCCTCGTTTGTAATTATACTCGAACATAACCATAAAAAAAATTCCATCGATAATTATCCTAATAACCTTATCAATTTCTGATAAAACAAAATAAATATTATTTATTTAAAGGTGAATATAGGAATTTAATATTCTTTCAATAAAATAAAATATTTGAATTTTATTTACCGAAAATTTATAGGTAATCCTCTTTTCCTCTAAAATAAAATGTATAAAATGAAAAAGATTTCTGCCCACCACCTATTAGTCACCCAACCACCCACAAAGAAAATGTTTTTTGCGTTTTTTGTTATTTTGTTTGTTGAACAATAAAAAAAATGCCGGAAAAAATAACCTACCTCTAAATGGTATTTTCCATTCTTTTTCTCCGTGCTTAACACAATGTTTTATAGTATAAATGACGAGCGGGCGTAGGAGGAGACTGTCTTTTTATACTGTTTGTTTTTGTGCCATGTCTGTTAAAAAACGAAAAAGGGAATTTCTCTAGTTCGTTGTTTTCCACATTTTCTCTTTATTCCATTTTTTGACCATATTTTGTGATATAATTTATTGTTTTAGGGTAGTTTCGCTTTGTTGTTAGAAAATTATTAGAAAATTTTCTATTTGTCTGTTTGTACGTAAATATATACATATGTATGTTCCACATGTAGTCATGCGACATATACATTTTATTGTTTGTTTAAAAATCATAAAACAACGAAAAAAAATGTATAAATATGTAGTTGAGCTTTAAAGTCGTAAAACATAAAAAAGCAGCAACGAAATTAATGGAACAGATATGGATTGTGCTTTTCATCAAATGGACAGGACAGTTATGATTTTGTTTTTATTTTTTATATATATATTTGATAATTTAATCTCTGTTCTGTGTTCCTCCTTGTCTCTGTATGTAGACTACGATGTACGAGAATATCTTGTTTAAAAGATAAAAGATTAATGTTATTTTAAAAATGTTGTATATACGTACGTATGTTGCGAGTAGCTATATTTGGAACAAAACAAGACAAGCTCTTAAATAAAATGAGTAATGAAATTTCATCGCAATACATGGATATTAAATGACTGTATATATGCTCGTTTCGGGGGATTATGTGACGAGGGAGATCAAAAATAACGTTTGCTGTATATCTATAGCTATATAATATACATGGGTTATATGTGGGTAATTTATAATCGAGGTTCTGGGGTGAGCAGTTAATTATTTTAGAATTGGCTGCAATTAACTTTTATTTTTTAATTATTTTAGAATTGTCTGTAATTAACTTTTGTTTTTTAGCGATTTCAATCATTTTTAAAGGAAATAATAATTTACAAAAGACTTAACGACCACCACCCATGCGAGTACGTTTGTTACAAAAAAGTTTACCCTAGTAGCGGTCTCGGTGCGGTCATCTTCGGCCGACCATGGTACAGTCAGATCGGGATGGGTTATCCTAACAGGATAGGGCTAAAGAAGGAGATAAGACATTAATCCACTTATCATATTGATAATATGAAGTTATCCGAGCATAATATCACAGAAAATATTTTTTTTAATTAGGCAACACTAACATATCAATAAGCAATTTGCTCTTGTGTGAAATTATCCCAGGCATTTCGTTCAAATATGTTATATTTGTGAAGTTAGCCCAGCCCATAAATTTCATCAAAATTAATGAAAAAACTAAAAACTATCAAATTTATTAAATTCGATTTGTTTTTCACCTGATTAAAAAAATTTAAATCTAAAGTATCGAAAAACTGTATGATTCTGAGATGCATAAAGTAATGGAAAATTTTAGCCTATATAAGAAAAAAACCGTTTCGTGGCAGGTTCTCGAAAATGAACTCTTGGCTATTAATTTCAATGACTTTTAATTAAATTTTCGCCCCGCTAGATAAAGCTTAAACTATTTCGCTAAATTTAAAAATATATCGGATCAGGGTATGATTTTGAAATGTAAACATCCGTAGCTAATTGTAAACTGAATTAGAAGAAAGTCGTTCCATGGCAAAATCCCGAAAATGAACGCTAGGAATTTCATTGAATTTTATTTAAATTTTTGTCCCGGTCGATAAAACGAAAATGATTTTGCCAAAACTCGGTTTGCCAATGTCTCGGATAAGAGCTGCATGATTTTGAAACGTATACAGAAGTAGCTCATTTTCACCTGAATTAGAAGAAAATCGTTCAGTGGCAAGTTCCGGAAACTGAACTCAGGGCTAGGAATTTCATTGATTTTTACAGTTTATTTGCAACGTAACGCAATGTCACAAGCCACGTCTTAAAAAACTATTATTATTTTTTCACTTTTGTTAACTATTTTTTACTGAAATGTTATTATTATAAATATGTATTATGTTTCTTTATAATAAAATGTAGTTTTTGTTTTATTAACATTTAGCTTTATTATTATTTTTATTATTATTATTAATAGTTGTAATCCAATTAGTATTTAGAATGCATTCGATCAGTTTTGCTTTAGCAATTCATAACTCAAACACCGGTTTTTATATGTTTTTATATGATTTTCCATGTATGGAACTTTGTCGATTTTTGTTTTATACATACATTATTTTTATCATTACTAAAATAAATTAAAAAATAAATGGAACAATTATTTGAAAATTTTAAATATTACTAACACTGTAGATTTTAATTCTATTTTTTCCCGTATAATAATAATATGTTAGTTTATATATATATATATATATATATATATATATATATATATATATATATATATATATATATATATATATATATATATATATATATATATATATATATATAAATTATTTGGTTTACAGAAATGCAAGCAGTTTCATTGGAATATCTGACTGTGAAGAGAAACAATCAAGGTAACTTGAAGCACACTCACAAATTTACATGGGGACTTGTTCTTTCTTAAATTGTTTTACTAACTCATTCTTTAATTTCGATTTAAATTCTGAGATTGGAAGGCTTGTTCATTATCTAATTTGTTAAATAATTCGATAACCTTATAAAATATACTATTTTAGGTTGTAGTTAGTTTATACAGGGTGTTTTTTTTAATAAATGTCAGGCTTTTATCTCGGAAAACGGTGCAAAACAGGAGACAATTATTCACGAAAGATTTTTTTATATTAGAACCCATACTTTTATTGCACATTTTAATTATCCAGTTAAAAATAATTTTTTTTTAATTTTTGTTCATATAAAATTTTTCGTAGTGTTTGGTTTCAGAGACAACTTAACTCAATGAAAACTAAAATAATTTCTTCTATGACTTATTAAACAAATTAAAACAATCCAATTTAGTTAAAACAACTAGTCTTAATAACTTAATAATTTCTAATTCTTAGTATAAATACAATACGCATTAAAACATAATAATTCGCTAAGGCATTGTGATTATACTTTGTATGTAAGTTCAAAGATTTCAATATTTTTGTAGGTTGGTCGCTGCAGTCTGATGAGAAACACATTTTTTGGATTTAAAGAATTCAATGTTTCATAAGGTCGAAACCAAACTACCAACGTTTTAGTAACCTCACCTTGATAATATTATATATTATTTCTTAGCCCTAGTGAAATGAAGCGTCTAACTTTTTAAGCAGACCGATAAAGTGAGCTATTTAAAGTATAATGTTATTAATGTGTGATGTCCAGTTTAGTTTGAACTCAGTCTCAGACATAAGCAGAATTATCGACATCATATGCAAATAGTTGAATTTGACCATTAAATTTTACTGACAATATGTCATTAATACTCGTATATATGAAAAATAGGATCAATTCTAGTATTGAGGAGTTTCTCAATTCTTACAAATTGATATCTATCAGAAAGGGAGCAAACTCGTTCAAATTGTGTTTGCATACTTATTTCGACGCCAACATGAAAACATTCATTGGTTTCAATCAAAAATTATGCGATGCCTGCGAGTTTTTTCGTAATTTTTATTAACTTAATTGACATTACGAATTTTAGGAATACATTTACGCAGGTTAAAATGCATAGTGTCAATTTAGAAATATAAAATCTTAAAATTAATGTGTAAATATGTAAATTTGTTTGATTTTTAGGTAGAATGTGGCCGTTTATTTATAGATGAAATTTTTTTATTTAGACAAAAATGATCATACTTGAGCACCTATTATGTTTATATACATTTTTTTGTGTATCTGAAATGTCGGTTTAATATGCAAATGCTCATTTGTTACCTAAAAATTTTTTTTCAAATTTTAAAAACAAATTGACAAATAAACAATAACAAAAACTTGACAACCAATTTAGATTTTTCGTCAAGAAAAGGAAAGGAGATAAGTCACCTCGCTAGCTTACTTATTTGAATAAGTTAGGTTCCACGAATAAGTATCCTTTTTGAAAAGGACTTTACATGCCTCTAACATGCTTTACTGAAAATGTGATCGAAACCAGTTGCAATATTGGAGTTCAAGATTCAATTTGATCTCATTTATGAATAATAAATTTGATAGACATATTGGCTACCTGTAATGGTTAAGATGTCTTCTTTAAATAATGTAATCATATAGGACCGTTTTTTTAACAATTTTATTTATTTATTGAATCTTTCAAACATAAAATAACAATAAGTTATCAAATCTTATTCACTAAGATAAATATGTAAATCTGCAGAAGCAGAATCTACTTCTTATCAATAAGTAAACTTTATAATTTTATTTTTTGTTGTTACCTCCATCGTTTTATTCTTTAATCGTGAGGACGTTGATATATGCTTTAGATTTCGCGCCAGCAAATTCGAATGAGATGCTAGTTTCTCTCCATAGCTGATTCGCATCTTTTGTAATTCGTCTTTGATAGTTAGCATGCTAAGGTCCTTATGTATATTTTTGTTTTTAACAAACCAAGGTGCTCCTGCGATCATTCTGAGAATTTTTGATTGTGTTCGTTGAACAATGCCAATATTCCACTTTGAGGTTGATTGCCACAATTGACACTCATACGACCAAACTGATTTAATTATTGTGTGATACAGGAGAAGTTTGTATTCTAGGTCAATGGTTGAATATTTCCCCATCAACCAGCATTTTATCAATTATTAATTTGGTCTGGTCTCTCTTCACTTCAATATGTTTTCGCCAAGTTAACCAACCGTGGGTCTAGATATTTTGTCCCATTTGATTGAGGGATTTGTATTCCGTTCATTGTGACAGGCGGGCAAGTAAGCTTATTTAATGTGAATGTTACGTGGGTCGATTTCTCTTCATTCACCTTTATGTTCCATTTCTTTAGCCATATTTCAATGTCATAAATATGTTGTTGTAGAGTTGCGGACGCCGTTTATGGATTTTATGGCTACATACGATTGCCGTATTTTCTGCGAAAGTAGACGTCATAATTTGCGAAGACATTGGTAGATCTGAAGTTAATATTAAATATAACATTGGGCCAAGCACACTACCTTGTGGTACTCCAGCCAGAATGTTTTTCTCGACTGATTTAGAGGTATTGTATTTGACATAATATCTGCGATTTGACAAATACGACTTCATAAGTTGGTAAATTTCTGGCAATTTAAGATTAATTTTATGAAGCAAGCCCTCGTGCCAAACTTTATCAAATTCTTGGGCAACATCCAAGAAGACGGCGGAGCATTATTTTTTCTCTTCTTATGCTGACCTTATTTATGTAGCTACTTTGGTAGTTGCTCAATGGTTCTGTGCTCGGCTCTGAAACCAAATTGATGATTAGGGATAGTATTTCGTAGTTACGTTTAGCTTTTTCGAAAACTTTCGAGCTGATTGGTAGCAGGCTTATTGGTCTATATGACGAGGCTTTGGTAGGATCCTTGCCAGGTTTCGGGATCATTTTTATAGTTGACAACTTCCAACAATCAGGCGTCCAAAGGCACGCTCAGGCAGTTGTCTAAGCATTTCACCTGTAATTCGATCATACCCAGGTGCTTTCTTTAATTGAATTTGATGTGCAATAATAAACTTTACTAGTGGTTTCTTTATCTTAAATTCGCTGACAGGTCGATTGCCATATTTTCTCTTTGAACCACCGATAATCCAAGTTGGAATGAATACACTTTCAAGGTGATCAGCAAAGGCTTTCGCTTTTTCCTCGTCACTTCTAGCCCATTCACCGTTAGTAAAACGAATTGGCGGGTTTGGTTGCTGAGGCCGTTTAAGGTATTTAGTGGCCTTCCATAATGAATTGTTTGTATCCGAATGGGGAGATAATTCCTTAAGATAGTTTTGATGGATAACATATCTTGTTTTTTGTAGTAGGCTCTGTAGTTTTCTTTTTACCTGATTAAAGTTATGTTTAGCATCTGACGATCGATTGATTTGCCAGATGAGTTTTAAGCGGCGTTTCTCTGGTATTTTTTTCTATTTCAGCGGATGTTATGGTGTGTCTTGTATGTTTGCTCTTTGGTTTAAGCAAGGCTGAAATAGCTGCGTTGGCCAGTGAATCAGTAAAATTTTTCATAGAAATGTTTATATTGTTAGCCGTCTGGACAAGTGGTACAGTGGTTAAAGCTTCGGCACTTGGACCGGGAGGTGCTGGGTTCGAATCCCATCAGAGGCTAGATGCAAATCGAATTTCCATCATCGATTACGATCGGTGATGCTAATAAATACAACTAAGACCCTCTGATGGAGTGCAGAATTCCGTGTCACGCGCCGACCCACCTTCCATGTTAATGTACAGGTTGACATGGAGCTTGCAATGTGCAGGTGGTATACTGTAGTTGTGTGAGTAGATGAATTAGGTGGGTTAATGATGTGGAGTGAATGAGTGGGTATCACAATGAGCCTAAAAAATTGGCCTAAGTGTGTAGTAAGCAACCACTGAAACCTAGCCGTCGGCAGTGTAGACGTCAGGTCGATATGTGAACTGATGTCCATCTTGAATTTCAGTTGGCCAGTAAGTTGGATGACCACACGACGCGACGTCGTAGTGGTTTTTTTGAATAACATTCATTAATTGACCCCCCCCCCCCCTTGGAGTACTCATTCTTGAACCCCAGTAGGTATGTTTGGCTGTAAAGTCGCCGGCGACCATAAACCGTTGACCCAGGGTTGCAAAACTTGTTTTGTTGATATCTGCCGAAACGTTATTATCTGGAGGGTAATATATTGAAGCGATGACTAAACTCTCTTTGTTGAGGTCCACAGATGCAGAGGTTGCTTGAAGTTCCTCAGTGCTATATTCATTTAGAACATAATGGCAAATCCACTTCTTTATTTATTCAGAAATTGTGTTTATCGGTTAAGTGGGTTTCAGAAACTAACATAAGATCAATTTCATGTTTTGCTAGGAAATGTTCTAATTCGAGTTTGTGTTCCAGTGGCATATCTTCAGGTAATTTATCGGAGATATTCTGGTTTCTGGATGATAATGGTTTGATTTTGCATCATCAGTTGCATGCAGTTATTCAGGGTAGGTTCAGCATTTGGGGATTCACCTTGGAGAACGCTTGCGTATGTTTGTTTGCTGGTTGGTGTTCTGGGCGAATGAAAGTCAATGCGAAAGTATATTACTCTGCGCATATGGTGTAGTTGTATGGGACGTGACAATTGACTAATATTTCTATAGACTGGCGTTCTCGGTAGTTTGTAGTGTGGTTTTTACTGCAATTGCTGCATTTCTTTTCTGTTGAGGAGTTCTTTGGTTTTGGGCAACTTTTGGTTTGGTGTAGTTCCCGCACACGACGCACACTGATATCAACTTGCAATATGTTTTTAAGCGACCATCTTATTGGCAGTTTAAACACTGTATTGGTCCGGTCCTTTTCTTTCGTTCTTCAAACAGTTATGCTTTAGTTTATAACTATATTGGATGAACTTTTCTATTCTTTATAATGCTTTTGGATGGATCCAGTTCAACTTTGACCATTGGTAGTGGTTGCTTCAAGCGATTCATGATCCTATATGCGTTTTGTATCTTAAATCCATCTGCAACAGGCGCACCCTGGATTTCGGTTGTTTCAACATGGACATCGACCCTAATAACTACAGAAAGACACCTTGAAGACTTCAATCAGTATGCATAATAGTCTCTGTTGTAAACATCGTAATAATTAATGACTTCTCTATAGTCTTTGGCCTGATGTGTCAATCAATTTTTGTCTCGTGTATTTTGCTTCGAAGTAAATTTGTTACTTGAAATATTTTTCGGTTCGTTAGAATGCTTGATTTGAGTTCTTGCACCACCTTGTGTGTACTAGTATCGCGCAAGTAGATTGGAGGTGGCTTGTATTTTCGATTAGCCTGTTCTTGAATATTTGCATTTACAGTTTGTCTCTCTTGCGCATCCTTTTCGATGAACGTTTCAAATCGGTTTTTAGCGGTATTTTGAATTTTTGGACGTTCGATTTCTTATTTATCAGTAGTTTTTCCGTTTTTGGGCTATCCCTTTTCTGTTTTACAGCAGTGCTGCTTTCTAATAGTGCTTTTCGAGGTGTTTATTCTTCGGATCACCTACCACGCCTGGCTGCATATTCTACATTGAAGTTGAAATTGATCTTTTGACAGTACTTGCGGCGGACGATTTTTTCACCGTCAGGCGATCTTGTCACCGTACCTCTTTTAAAGAAAGGATTGTTCAATTCCGTAAAGGTGTTTGTACTTCCGTTAGCCGTACTGGATGAACCACCCACGATCGACTCACAACTTCAGAGGTATTGCTGGTAGCTGTATATGGTAACAAGCGTTGAATCACTGCGGTCGCTAGATATCGACGACTGAGAGCCCGTTTACTCACTCCCGAGAGTCGCCGGTACTGGGCATCCGATTCCCTGCACCGTAACGTTGTTTTTCGTGGTTGACTCCATTGAGTATTTATATTCTGGGTTTCTTCCCTTAGCATTTTATACTTACTGCCAGGTTTTTTACAGCCGCCTCTAACGTGGAAAACAAACACTTCAGGGCTTGCCATGGCTATTTCCCCCTCAAACCAAGTAGCTAGATTTTTATCGCGCACATACTCACGGGGTTATACTTTTAGCGTTATCCAGGTGCAGCGCGAGGAACTTGTATAACCAGCGCACTCCATATGGGTTTGTTTGTGAGGATTTGTTTTCCAATTTTCTACATATTCTTTAGGTGTGCCATGTTTTCTCAAAGCTTGTACGGGCAGTTGTTATGAATGTTGTCATTCTTCCAAATTTACTTTGGATTGTTTCGTTGAACTTAGCTTTGCATTCACATTACTTTTGACTACAGTATATCTTTATAATTAGTGAATTACCTGTCATTCTTTTATAGTATGTATAAGTGCATTTAGGAATATATGAAAATAGTAAATAGAAATAAAAAAAAATTGCACTACTCGACGAGATAATAAAAATCTGATTTTGGGATTGAAAAAAAAATTTTGTTTCGGCACTCTAGAATAAAATTTAAAACGAATAGTATTGTACAAAACTACAAGTAATGTACAAGCTACAAGTAACCCTGTTGGTGAAAAAACACAAGTGTCGGTGTTAAATAAAAATACTATTATTAAGAACTAATATACACAGAAGAACATTAATATTAGTTAATAATATTATTCGATAATATAAAAGTTCTCGAATTATATAAAAGTTATCGTTATAAATATAATAAATAAATTAATAACAAAAAATTTGTATAGAAATGTTAACATTTAATTAACAAATTCAATTTTAAAAAATTTTCGTGACCTTGTGCTCGATCGAAGTAAAAGTTACAAGTGCTTATTAAACAAAGAGTTAGTGTAAAGTTCGTAAGACAGTCACACACAAAAAAAAACTAATCATCACAATAGGTACATCAGTCATACGTAGTAAAGGGTGATTTTTTTGTGGTTAGGATTTTCATGCATTAGTATTTGACAGATCACGCGGGATTTCAGACAAGGTGTCAAAGAGAAAGATGCTCAGTATGCTTTGACATTTCATAATGAATAGACTTACTAACGAGCAACGCTTGCAAATAATTGAATTATATTACAAAAATCAGTGTTCGGTTCGAAAAGTGTTTCGCGATTTACGTCCGATTTATGGTCTACATAATCGACCAAGTGAGCAAACAATTAATGCGATTGTGACCAAGTTTCGCACTCAGTTTACTTTATTGGACATTAAACCAACCACACGAATGCGTACAGTGCGTACAGAAGAGAATATTGCGTCTGTTTCTGAGAGTGTTGCTGAAGACCGTGAAATGTCGATTCGTCGCCGTTCGCAGCAATTGGGTTTGTGTTATTCGACGACATGGAAGATTTTACGCAAAGATCTTGGTGTAAAACCGTATAAAATACAGCTCCTGCAAGAACTGAAGCCGAACGATCTGCCACAACGTCGAATTTTCAGTGAATGGGCCCTAGAAAAGTTGGCAGAAAATCCGCTTTTTTATCGACAAATTTTGTTCAGCGATGAGGCTCATTTCTGGTTGAATGGCTACGTAAATAAGCAAAATTGCCGCATTTGGAGTGAAGAGCAACCAGAAGCCGTTCAAGAACTGCCCATGCATCCCGAAAAATGCACTGTTTGGTGTGGTTTGTACGCTGGTGGAATCATTGGACCGTATTTTTTCAAAGATGCTGTTGGACGCAACGTTACGGTGAATGGCGATCGCTATCGTTCGATGCTAACAAACTTTTTGTTGCCAAAAATGGAAGAACTGAACTTAGTTGACATGTGGTTTCAACAAGATGGCGCTACATGCCACACAGCTCGCGATTCTATGGCCATTTTGAGGGAAAACTTCGGAGAACAATTCATCTCAAGAAATGGCCCGGTAAGTTGGGCACCAAGATCATGCGATTTGACGCCTTTAGACTATTTTTTGTGGGGCTACGTCAAGTCTAAAGTCTACAGAAATAAGCCAGCAACTATTCCAGTTTTGGAAGACAACATTTCCGAAGAAATTCGGGCTATTCCGGCCGAAATGCTCGAAAAAGTTGCCCAAAATTGGACTTTCCGAATGGACCACCTAAGACGCAGCCGCGGTCAACATTTAAATGAAATTATCTTCAAAAAGTAAATGTCATGGACCAATCTAACGTTTCAAATAAAGAACCGATGAGATTTTGCAAATTTTATGCGTTTTTTTTTAAAAAAAAGTTCTCAAGCTCTTAAAAAATCACCCGTTAGTTATCACGAATTTACAAAACATTGCCATATTTTGATATTTAAGCGAACCCATAACGCTTCCACCGATTAATTAGATTTACGCATAATTGTAATATGGATACGACAAAATCAGCTGTGACGTATTTTCTCCGAACATCGTTCACGCATTTAAGCATTTTTATTTTAATTTAGTTATTACGTTAAATTTTCTTTGAATTAAGAACATCTTCAATAATTTATATTCGTTATTAGTATTTCCTAGATTTAAGTATTATACAGTGTTGTGAATTATACATTTTTTTCGCAAAGCTAGTTTTACCAAATCATTTGTCTTATTCGTCGTTAACGTAACGTTTGAGTTGAATTTCATAAATATTTAATTGTAAAGATTTTTTTTGGCACGTTACTATTAAGCGAGTGTTACTCTCTTAATGATATTTATGATCAATCATGTTTTTTCCTGATTTTTATTTCAATAAATAAGTAATTACATTTATATTAATTACAATGAACTTAATTTCTTTGAATTTAATTATCTTAAAAATTATGATTGCTTAAAGCTCCTCGATTTTCACTGGTAATGTTTTCTTCTGGCCTCCTTGTATTCATCCCATCTAAATAACATCAGCAGCAATAATCCAGCTCTTTGTTCGGTCCACAAAATAATTCTCCCAGCTACTGAAGCTAGCCGGCTGAAAAATGCGGGGTTGATCATCAGTACATCTTTTTATACTGAGGAAAAGAAGTATATTATCACTACAAGAAAGACTTAATAATTATTGTTAATAATAAATATTGTTAAAATATTGTTAAAAAGTTCAAAAAATAAAACCAGTTTTTATTTATAATTAATTTAAATGGTAAAAGTACGCGAACGAAAACATGAGTAATCATGAAACAAACATTTTTTAAATTCATTTCTAAATTAAACTATGGGTTTTTATAATAGTTATAAGCGCTTATTTTTAGATCATTGTAAATTTGTATGTCTTGTATAAAATTCGATAATGTGGACAGTTATTATATTACATCCGTTCATTACTAAGATGTATTTATAGTTAAGCAACTGCGAATCACTTTCGGTATGGTTTGGATCACCGATGAGAATATTACTTTTATATTTATTTAAACAGAATAACTTGAAATCTATCCGAAAATGTTTGTTGAAGAGTATGGGGCGGTTTATACACCCCAGTTAAAGATAAGTTTAATGATTTGGAGTAAATTATAACAAATTCATTTTGTTGTGTCACTTCTTTATGAACTCGTTCGCTATCTTGTCTTGTATTATGGAATGCTCTATAGTGGAAGAAAACAATAAAAAATTACTATCTGAATTAATCAAAAATGTTCCCGTTAAAATAACAACATTTATTTTTTTAAGTGCAAATAAAATGTTCTTCGGTCTATTTTGAATGTTAGTGTAGATTTCTCATTTTTATAAATCGAGAGGCAAAAATGAGTTACGTAAAAAACTACTGATAATTCCAATGTCATGATAGTATTTGTTACTTTACTTTGCGCGCAATGAAAAATCACAAATACAATTATGACATTGGAATTATCAGAAGTTTTTTACGGAACTCATTTTTATCTCTCGATTTATAGAAATGAGAAATCTATGATAAACTTATTTTTCTATGATTATACTAAACAACAAATTAGAACCGGTTTCCAGGTTGAATAAAACAAAAATTGTTCTGTTAGTTTTTTGCCGAAAACTAAGCTACTGATTTAACTTTCCAAGATTCGAATCTAGTTGTTTTAGCAACAACGGCCCATTCTGAATGTTTCCATTAACAATTCGTTGAACGAGGTATCCTTAAACGTATTCATAATTTGATTGACTGTTTCATTATTACTGGCGGTCCACATCGTTTAACAGTGCTCGTTTTTCTAAAAATGTGCTTCAATGTTAGCCAAAATTAGGACTTGCAATACCGAGCCAAACTTTAAATACCTGTAAGTATTTTTCTGTAGCAGTACCGAGGTATTATCTACTGTGGGAAAAAAGTAGTAAGGCTTTTTAATTTAAATTTCGCGCGGAAAACCATTCGTCGAAATATTTTTTTTCTATGTTGGTATGACTGTCAGTGACATCTGTGCCAAAAGTCACATCAAAATAATCATTAGTGTTTAGTATACGCTTGTCTTTCTGAAGTACAAAAAGTGCATTCGGCGATTTTTACAATGAGTGAAATTATTCAACAAAGAATTTCCATTAAATTTTGTGTGCGGAATCAATTTTGCGGTGCTAATGTTGCAAAAGGCCTTCAGTGATAATTATATGTCGCGAGCAAGTGTTTTTGATTGGTACAAATTGTTCAAAGAGGGTCGAGAACGCGTTTACGACGAACCACTTCTAGGACGGCCATCAACATCAACTGATAATCAACACGTTAATAAAATCAAGGAATTGGCGATCGAGAATCGACGATTAACAGTCAGAGACCTTACTGGCATCGTTGACATATCGGAAGGATCAGTGAAAACTATTTTGAAAGATAATTTGGGCCTAAGAAAAGTGAAACCACGATTGGTTCCAAAATCACTCAATTTTTTGGAAAAGCAGCGTCGCGTTAACGTCTGTAAAACAATGCTTTCCGACTACCAGGATGTCATGAAACTATTATAACTGGCGATGAGTGTTGGATCTGTGCTTACGACCCGGAAACAGGGGATCAATCGGCCGAATGTCGTGCCAAAGGTGAGCCAAAGCCGAATAAACCACGTCAAAGCAAGTCAAAAATCAAGGTGTGGTGCACTCCGAATTACTTCCGACCGGCCAAACTGTCAACAAAGAATACTATTTGGGTGTTATGCGTCGTTTGCGCGAAGCTATTCGTAAAAAGAGGCCGGAATTATGAGTCGACAACTCTTGGTTTTTGCACCACGATAATGCACCTTCTCATACTGCATTGGTTTTACGTGATTTTTTCACCAAAAATTTCACCCATATCGTTCCGCAACCACTGTATTCGCCTGATTTAGCTCCGTATGACTTCTGGCTGTTCAGCAAACTCAAACGACCGCTCCGGGGAAACCGTTTTGAGTCAATTGAAGACATTAAACGTGAATCGCTACCCGCATTGGCTATTCCAGAAATTGACTTTAACAACTGTTTCGAGGATTGGAAAAAATGTTGGCACAAGTGTATTGAGGCCGGGGTGGATTACTTTGAGGGGGACGAAATAGATTTGGAGAAATAAATAAAGAATTTTAAAATTATGAACAAAGTCTTCTTAATTTTTGCCCACAGCGCTAGTTCATAAAGTTCAACCAATAAAAATTTGACATTTCACTAGCTCATAGCTAGCTATTGAACACGGCGCAAGTATGGAATACTCTTTTTTTTAATTTCCGACTGGCCCTTTTTGGAGTCTTATTGTACTACCATAGAGGTTCGATTCTCCCTCTGTTTAAATTAAATATAAAAATTGAAGCCTATTATCCTGGTATTTGGTAAACCGATATTGCAGCCCTAACGAAAATTGAATATATTGTTTATTCCTCGCTATTATCAATGCCAAATATAATAAAGTCTCCGAAGATTGTTCCGATGAAAAAGAAGCTACTATATTATATGTTTTATCGATCACGTGCTCAACACCGATGATTAAACATTTATTCATAGATTGCTATAGAAATTATACAATCATTTCAAATCCAATTTGTTAACCTTCAGATCACTGTTCCCTTCAAATTCCTCAGCGAAGTCACAATTGGATCGTTTGCATCATTAATCAGGTAGAAGTGTCTTGTATGTGGAAAATTTTAAAATTGATGAAATATTTCGTATGTGCTTCTAGAACTCGTAAACGCATTTTAACACTTGGATCATATTTTGAAACTTTTTTGCACATCGTCAGTTCTAGTTGTTCAATAACGAATTTTTATAGATTGTATGATTCAAACTCTGCTTAATTTTTAACGCACTGTATAATTTGTATCGGGCTTTGGAAATACGTTTTGAGTCATGCTTATTTTATCAAAAATACTTCCCATTTGTCGGAAAATCGGAAAATTTTAAATCATTTATTTAGTATTACTTAAAATCATTTCTTATATCGAAATTTTGGTTTCTATTTCATTATTAATGAAAATTTTATAACGAAAATCATTGATACATTAGTTTCTCAGTGTGTAAAGCGTAAAGCTATTTTTACCTAAAATACCTTCTTGTTATTTCTAAATTATTGGTTCAATCGTTACTCGAATTGAAATTGACATAATGGGAAACGATGAATTCGATTCATTTCAATTTGTCGAAGTATTTCGTTTTTCACTGGCATTGCCTTTTTTAGTCAACCCGTCTTGAATTCAAGTTTGAATACGAAAGTATATATTGACAAGAAAGTAAACTAGTTTTTCTAGAAACCCGTTAAAGTCAGACCTTTCAGCGTTTGTTTTCCTAGTTACAATGTTATTTTACGCCACTGTATTAATCACAAGACAAAAATTCAAAGATTATTATGTATTACAAAGCCCAATATGTTAGCGCCTCTCGTTTTGAAAATATATTTTTTTCTATTGAAAATGTTTGAAGGTTGATTGACGGACACTTACAAGTAATTGGCGGAATCTAGTTTCTTTAATATTAAGAAAACAAGGTTATAATTAACAGTTAGCACCCCATATTTTTTTTATTTTTCTATATATATTTATTGATGTAGAATCGTTAAACAATCAATGGCGCGAATGTCATTTTATTTTACGGTAAATATTTAAAAGTTATACCATACTTTCTAATAAAGCTTTCTATTAAAGAGAAATTTAATTTAAACAGAAGTGAAGCTGCATGCAGAATTTTGAATCCACTTTTTTATGGTAACCTCAAAATTCAACGACTTAATAAATAGACTTAAAATTTCCAACTCTTCTAATGTACGTTTGGTGTTTCTTTCACATTGTTTTATTTTTGTTTAGATTATAGCGGTAATTGTATATTTGCTCAATATAAAACCGGGTCATGACCACATATTTTACTATAAAAAATTTTTGCATACATTTTTACTTCTGTTTAATTTATTTTTTCTGTGCCTCAAGGCTATGATCACTCAAAATTAACGATTTAAATAAATTTACTTCAATGAAAAATCTAGAAAAAAATCTAGATATAAAAAGCCTTAAACAGTTGAAATTTTATTCACCACTCTTATGTAAAATTCACCCGGATTATTATTATTAAGAAAATATAATTATTCAAAGCAAAAAGCCCCCCCCCCCCCCCTTCCCTCTTCCTACAAAATATTTGTCTTTCGTTTTTGTCGATGTAAAATCCCAACAGTTACTAATGACACATTAGTTTCATTGCGGTGTGTATTTATTAAAACGGGTATTCCGTATTTTATACAAAGCATCAAGGCTATGACTGCACTCAAAATATCGTAACTTTACTAAATTAACTTCTAGGAGTTTCAGATACTCGGTTATGGTTTCGAAGGGACTATACCTTCCTACATAAAGGGTCTCAAAAAGTTAAATTGTATTTACCACAATTATTTTAAAATCAAGACGGCTAATAATATTAAAAAAATAAAATTACCCAATTCACCACGGTTATTTATTACGAAGAAACTAAAATTGCCAAAAGCACCTATCCACCCTGCAAAATTCTGGATTTTAATTTTCTATCGATAAATAAAAACAAAGCTGTAAGGTCACTCAACTACCTAATTTAATTAAATTGACTTCTAAATGCCTTAATGTTCCGGTAGGTATCTTTGGAAAGTTTTGGACCCGTCATGTTTGAATAATATCAAATTTAAAGCGTAATTTCAGCGTATTTTCAGCGTAAATAAAATTCCCAAAGCAAGTATCCCCCATACCAATTTATATTTTTATTTTTTTTATCGATATTTACCGTCTATAAAACTACTGTCCCGTTTATGATTGTTGGACAGTCATAATTCGATCAATAATTAAAAGCAACAAATTTGGTACGGGGCTACCAGCTTTTAACAATTTTATTTCCCTCAGTATAAGCAATCTTGGCAAGACTGTGAGGTTGTTGGGTGAATTAATTAAAAGTGATAAGTATTTACTATTTTTATTAGCACATCAAATATTGTACTTCTATATAATTCTAGTGGTCCTCGTCAATCAGAATCTAGATCTTTGAGCTTTCAGAATACCTATGACGAGAAAGCAAGTGCAACCATAGCACTAGGTGCGTTACAGGATCTCGGGGCAGAAAAGATCGGGGAAAACTTCTTTCTTAAGCTTTTTCTGCCAATTGGGAGATCCCAGTGATGTTTGTCTGAAACTAGTTCATAAGAACGGTTGAAAACAAAAAGTTTGTAAATTAAGTTTCCAACAAATTTTTTTCAGATCATTTTATTAAATTTTACACGAAATGACGAGTTTTAATAAAAAAAAATTTATTTCGCCAAAATTCGGGATCTCTATTGTCCAGGCGAATTGAATATTCGGAATGAAACTTCATACTTAAACTTTTTGCAGTAATTGGGAGGTCCTTGCGAAATTTGGTAGACATCTGTGTACCGGAAGTGGCAGCTTCCGCAAGTGCTTTTTCAATGTTTGTGGTTTATTTTCCTAATGATGATAAAAAGTTTAAAATTTACAAAATGGTTGACCGTGTCGGTTTTCTGAAATTTATGCAGGAATAATGATTTTTGATTATACAAGACATTTTTATCAAAAGCCCGATAAGTTTATTTTTCCGCTTTAGAAATCATGTGCGGTTTATTCGAGATTTTTGTATTCATTCGTGGAAGAAAGTTGGGTGTTGGCCACAAGAAAATCACCCCACGATTTTTTTCTTTTAAATTAGTTTTTTTTTTGAAAATTTTCTTTTCTCAAAATTTGTTTTTTCTTTTAAATTTGATAAATTTTATTTTCGCTGAAGGCGATTTTATATTAACATGCATCAAATTATTCGGGACAAATTTGACTTAGAATATTGAAAGAAAGTGAAACTAATCAACCAAACCAAACCAACCAAATTTTGACGCAAGGATACCAATTTACAAAACAAAAATTGTGAATGTTATGTGAGTGTAAGGATATATGTCAGTTAACTTCATTTCAAAGTGCGGTAAATTTTTCCTGAAAGTTTTCACGCAATTAACATAAAGCACGCAATCATAAAAATTACAAAAAAATGTCTAGGTATAAATAAAATTTTGAAATTGTGAACGCACGGAAATCACATTAATTTCTACACTCAAATTGGTTGACCTCAATAGTGATCGATCAAACAACGATTAATACAGAACATAATACAATTCTCAGATGACTTTGTTTTTCAGATGGCAAGTCCCAAATCAAATTCTATGATACCACACTTTATGTATAGAGATAACTGATCGATTCAGCAAATCCAAAGATCAATTGAGTTAATTTATAAGATCAGAAAAAATCACAAATCAACAATTACTCTTAATAAATCGTTTTAGAGTTAAAATATTTACCTTACAATTTATAAATACTAAAATAAAATACATACCGATTCTATGTTGGTCCGAAAATACAGAAGAACAAAATTTTCTGGTTCTGACTGACCTAGACGTTGGTCGTCACTGCACGCTTAAAGAATTACTTAATTTTATTTTCTTAATTTTAGTGGGAAATATTCAGAAAAAAAATTATCCGCAATGGAATTCAAGCGTAATAGTGTAATTGCTCCATATTTGGCTGGAAAACCACAGCCGCAGATTGTTAACCAGTTAAAACATCTGCATGTGAATAAAATGTTTGTGTATCGCACTATAAATCGTTATAACGATATCAGCAGCATTGCAAAACGCCATGGTGGTGGACCGAAATGCACTGCAACATCGCCGGATATCATTCGGAAGGTAAAGGCCAAATTGGCTCGGAATCCACGCCGTAGCGGCAGAAAAATGACTCGTGAGTCGAACATTTCGCTCGAACGGATGCAGCACATATTGAAAGATCATCACCGATGCTCAAAAAAAGTTAGAGTGGAAGGAGCAAAGGAGTTGTTACGCTTGCACGAAAGTGGCGATTTGCCGAATTTGGTTTTCTTCGATGAGTCACCGTTCGTTATTGAGCAATAAGTGAACAAGCAAAACGACCGGATTTACTTGCCCGGCCGTTCTACTGAAAATTTGAACCAACGGATTGCCACTCGAAACCAAGCGCCGCCAATGGTGGTGGTTTGGGCCGCTAACGGCCGAAAGCCGTTCACCGCTGGTTTTATTCTACCGTGGCATCAAGATAAATGCTCAAATTTATCGGGATCATGTGTTGGAGGGAGTGGTGAAGCCTTGGGCACAAAAACATTTCGGCCGCAGAGCCTGGATATTTCATCAGGACTCGGCGCCGAGTCATAAAACATGCGTCAATCAAGATTGGCTGAGAAACAACGTCCCGCGGTCCATTTCCACTGCGCAATGGCCACGAAATTCACCGGATGCAAATCCGATAGATTTCTCGGTTTGGGGTATTTTGAAGAGCAAGGTTGGGACATGAAATACCAAAGTGTCGATCATCTCAAGCAAGCGCTTCGCCGCGGATAGGCCAAAATACCGCAGAGCCACTTCCGTGCTACATGCAATAGCTTTGCCGGCCGTTCGAAGGCCGTAATCGCGGGGTGGCCAAATCGAAAACTGCTAATGTAATTCGAAAATTTAAATATTTGTAACATTTTTTACTTTGATTATTGAATCATCATAAAATAAAATTCTGCGGCGTTTTGTTTTGGTAACACTTCGTGTCAGCCACCCGATAGTGCCCAGATGATAGGTCACGCAACTAAGGAAACTAGTACCGATTACTCACGAAAGAGAAAATAAATTATTTAGTTTACCTTGGGCAACAACTAATAGCCTAGGCAGACTGAGGAATAGTTAAATTGGTTTAGCAAAATTCGGTCAAGTTCTCTAGGGAATAAAATTCAATTCAGTTCGACACCTACGAAAAATTCAATAATCTACTAGCAAATTCAAGTTTTCCATAGGGTATACTCGATTGAATTTTGCTAAACCAGTTTAACTAATCTGCAGTCTGTCCAGACTATAAGTCAATTATACGATTTGAACGGTTGTGCATTAACGCAAAAAAACAATATGCTTAATTGGTATAAGCATATGGTTAAATGGTATAACTTCTAGACGAAGATACTTTGCAGAGAATGATCATGTTACTCGTCAAAAGTTACAGAGCGACGTTAATGAATGGTTAGCAAGCATTTAGGTGCACTTTTATATTAACGTACGATTCGAGGCTTTATGCTTGGAACCTTCCATCGAGATTACCACCTAGCCTCTAAGACAGTGATGTGAAACTACTGTTTCTTTCATGCCTGTTGGACGATTCGACATCTACGTACTTTGGGTAATTTTATTTTCTTCAAAATTATGACTGGTGAATTTTTTATACCAACGGTGATTAACATTTGACCAGTTTATTAAGGCTTTTTATAACCAGACCTTTACACCGAACCCAACACTGATTCGCTAGCACTCCTAGAAGTGAATTTATTTAAATCAGAATTTTGTGTATTCTTATAGCATTGAAGCTTTATTATACAAGACGGTACACCTTTTCAAATAATTATCGTCAAATATTTCATCATTTTTGTATTGGGTGCTAATTTTTCAGTATAATCTCGTTTTCTTAATAATAAACTAAAGGATGTTTTTAAAGGTTCACATCTTTAAGTTGACAACACTGGTTTGTTTGACAACCGATTTGGCAGCTGACATTTGCTTTGCGATTAGTTTGAGTTGCCATTTCACAATGAATAGACTCACGCTAGAGCAACGCTTGCAACTTGTTGAAATTTTTTTTATCAAAATTTTTTTTATCAAAAAAAAAGTTCTGTTCGCGAAACTCATCGTGCATGAAGTTCATTTTAATTCGATTAACTATGGATAATTCTCGCATCACGTATACTCTAAATGATAATACGCATCCAATAAGATGTCAAACAGTGCGTACCGAGCAGGCGATAGACGCTAAACAGCGTAGCATTGAGGAATACTCAATTCAATCAATTCGATGTAGTTCTCAGCAACTGGAAATGTGTTCACTCTCTTTATGGAAGATTTTATTTAAGGATCTTTGTTAACGTGCTTACAAAATTCAAGTTAAAGTCATCCGACCATAACACACGCCGCCAATTCGGCCAATGGACGAAGCACAAATTGATATTGTTGTTGATTCAAACAAAATTTGGTTCAGCGATGACGCTCACTTTTGATTGAATAGGTTAATAAACAGAATTCTGTTTATTAACAGAATAAACGGATTTGGAGTGAAGATAATCCAAAAGCCTTTGCCGGAACACCATTACAACCAGAGAAAATCACTCTTTGGTACGCTTTATGGGCCGGGCGGAATCATTGGTCCATATGTCTTCAAAAACGATGATGGGCGAAATGTTACAGTCAACAGTGAACGGTATAGAGACATGATTTCCAACTTTTTTGTAGCCCAATTAGCTGGCATAAATCTTACTGATATGTGGTTCCAACAGGACGGTGCCACATGCCACACATCGCGGGATACAATTAATTTACTCAAAGAAACTTTTGATGGAAGACTAATTTCACGTAATGGTCCTATTAATTGGCCGCCGATATCGTGTGTTCTAACTCCATTAGATTATTTTCTTTGGGGATATGTTAAGTCACTTGTCTACGCTGCTACACCAGAGACGATTGAACACTTGGAAACAACATTCGGCGAGTTATTAGCGAGATACGGCCGCAATTACTGCGAAGAGTGATCGAAGATTGGACCTCCAGATTAATGTCAAAATGTTTTTCTTTTTGTTCTATTTTAATTTAAAATTGTGAACCTTTAAGAAAACATCCTTTAGTTTCCGTCGAAAAATTTTAACTGTTCGTCATTGCCTGGCAAATATTTAGTATAAAAAAATTTGATATTCATAAATAGGGTGCTAACACAATGCTTAGCAAACGAAGCGAGTATTGCTTAATACACATTTGCATAAAACTCAATTAATATTACCAAATGCATAACAACAATCCATCAGCATGCACAATTTTAAAATTAAAAATTATTAATTTCTAGAAAAAAAATATTTTGTTTGTCTGTCTAATTAAAACTATAAATAAATAAATAAATAACAAATTTATTTATTTATACATTTTATCAATAAAATAAATAAAATTTTGTGATTTATTTTATTTCTGACTTTTATTGTTGTTATCAATAAATATAAATGTTTGGTTCGAGTATGTACATATGTCCGGTACATTCAAATATAGATATTTGTCAAACATTTTAAGTTATAATTGACAATCAAAACAAAATGGCCGGAATCCATTTTGTAAAAGCCCAATATCCACATCAATTTCTGTTATGTATTATTTCGAAATTAATCATCATCAAAAATGATAACGTTTTATGTATTTTTATTTGTTTGCGATACAGACAAACCTAACACACCAGCTAAACTAACTACAGGAAGACAGACACAGTTGTGGAAATTATATAAATTATTGTGTTTTAATTATAAAAATTTGCTTATTATATGTTTTAAGGATTGAATTACAATCAGCGCGTGCATCAAAATAGAACAAATTTAAATTTAAAGCTTCTCTCACTTTATGATTTACAAAATAAAAATTAAATGGTTGAATAATTTTTTGTTTTATATAATATTTATTAAATATATATATAAATAAAAAAACAAAATTTAATTATTTAAAAATAAATAAAACTGATTGGAGATATACTATATAATTTTTATAAATAAAAATGTTGATTGATTTATTTACTCATATACACAAGTTGTACATCGCTTGGGGTGGGGTACGCATAGAATTTTCTTCGTCACACTCCATCTCTATCTGCGATATCTCATTACAAACCTAATTTAGGGTTACCCAAATGGAAATATCGAAAAAAATGTAATCGAATTTTATCGGAATAGAACAACATAAAACATATAAAAAAGGATCAATTAATGTAAAACATAAAAATCATTAAAACAAAACCTCACTACACTCATGAGCTTACAAGAAAACTAAATTGATTTCTATTAACAAAATCAGCCACCTTCTCTGTCATTTTGATCCGCAACAACTCTTTCTCAGTCGTCGCCGCCGCCGTCGAAGACGACGACGACTAGGCGGATGGAGGATAACATGAAAAAGTGGTAGAAAAAACTTAATGAAAATGAATGAATTTTCCATTATCTATGTACGTACTCGTATACATAGTTTCGGTGTGTGTATTTATTTGATGGTTGTTATTTTGGTTGTTGATATCGGCACGGATAAGAAGGGATGAAGGTAGGATATTATAGAATAGAACATAAAACATAATCTATCATTTTCCCAAGAGATATAGACTTAAATGTTGTTGTTGTTGATTTTTGGATTTTCTTATAAAAAAAATTTGTAATTCATTTTTTTTTATCTTAAATTTAAGGAAAATCTAATTTAATTCAATCAAATTTTATTATGCTTTTTATTACGGTTGATTTTTACTGGATCTTATTTTATGTGAAAAAGGAATGGAAGGAATTTAATTACAGAGTTTGAAAAGAAATTATAAATTTTAGATTAGAGGATTGGGATTGGATTTTTTTTTCGTTTGTTAAATAATTTTCCAGGAAATCAAGGACAATTAATATATTTATAAAAATAGGATTCGAAATTTACAATTTAAAATTATTAACGGGAATTATAAAAATATAATGATTTGTGAAATTCGTATGTTTAAGCATGAGCTTGTTGTTGCGGTAACACCCAAATAAGGGGTGGATTAATATTTTATTATACGTCCCAAATTATTTGGAAATTTTGCACCCGGTTTACTTATTACTTGTTAACTTGTACTTCAACTTTCAAGTAAAGTTAGAAAAGCATACTTCTTACTTACCAGTTTACACCTAATAAAGAACTACGCTTTTTCTATAACTCATAAAATGGAATGTAGAAATCATTTCTGTACTACCTACACTTAAAGTTTTATCTTCAGAACTTCGTGCTTGAAAATGCCATTTTTCGCCAAAATTCATTTCTATCGTTTCATTGCGTTTACTCGACAACTAAACAAAAATGTTAAACGCGAAATAACGAACGGATCCCCAATGTAAACGCGACTTTAACAGAACTCGGCCAACTAAAATTTTGATTTTATATAAAAATAACACTGGATCTACTACCAATTAAGCTGTGAAATAAATAAATAAGTACAGCAATTAAGTTGTACGTATTTTTTCAAAAATCAAAAGCGTGGTTTCTCGAGCAACAACGAAATATTAATGCTAAAACATTCGTTCATTACGATCAATGGATGAGAGTAATTCCACATTGGCGATTAATGATCCACAACCTTCATCAAGTAGATCTCAAAAAACAGATACAAACTAAATCATTTCGGACACCACCTCATTTGCATTGTCTTCTGCGGCAGTGAATATCAAGCTCCAGTATAAAAGAAACAAAAGAGCAAACAAAAAATTCCGCTTCATCTCACTCATCGCTACATATGAAAAACGTGATTGAAAAGAATATGGTAGGTGCGTTGGATCGATCGAAAATAAGCGATTCGGAAGCTGCTCTTCTAATCGCCAACACTGCAAATGCATTAGAGCATGATTTAGAATTAATTGTATTTCCAAAGAAAGCATGCGTTGTCATCGATTAAGCAAATGGCAAACAATTATTTGAAATTCGCCCCGAAATGAAATTGTAAATTTTTCAGTTACAATGACGTACAATACCTCAATTTTTCGTGGTTCATTGCTCTATAACCGCAAATAGTAAACGTATAATAAACCCGAAACTTATGAGCTACAATTTTTTTTGCGAAAAACAATCTGAAAATTAATTTTCTGCTAGGCCAACCACCTTATCTTTATTATTTCATTGAATTTGGTATACTCAAAACAAACATGCTTAAAAAATATTAAACCGGCATTACTTGAACGAGCTGAAGTGAAAGGGAGAAAAAGCGTTACTAAAGGTCGTTTTAGTGTTATTTTTTTGCAAAATACCAATTTGAGCGACCCCTAAACGTAAAAACGACCTAAAAATTTGCATGAGGTCATTTCTAATAGAAAAGAATATTTTGACTCCTGAGACCGGTACAAAATCAGACATGAGGAAAAATGGATCGCCCTAATATATATATATATATATATATATATATATATATATATATATATATATATATATATATATATATATATATATATATATATATATATATATATATATATATATATATATTATATATATATATATATATAAATATATATATATATATATATATATATATATATATAGATATATATATTTATATATATATATATATATATATATATATATATATATATATATATATATATATAGATATATATATTTATATATATATATATATATATATATATATATATATATATATATATATATATATATATATATATATATATATATATATATATATATATATATATATATATATATATATATAAAGGGTGTTTTTTTAAGAGGTTGCCGATTTTTTTTTTGAATAAAACACATATAAAATTATGAAATGACCAAAATTTTTTTTTATTTGGTAGATAATTTTTTGGCATTTAACATTTAAACACAATTTCTGGCATATGGCTACCACGACTATTTTTCACAAATGTCATTCTGGAGGTCCAATTTTCCAGCACTTTTTCAAGCATTTGAGGGCGTATGTCAGCAATGACACGTTGAATATTGGTTTCCAAAGCGTCAATCGATTGAGGTTTATCCACATAAACCAATGACTTCACGTATCCCCACAAAAAGTAATCGAGTGGCGTCAAATCGCACGAACGCGGAAGCCAATTCACCGGACCATTTCTCGAAATAATGTTGTCGTTGAAAGTTTCTTTCAATAAGTCGATTGTTTCACGTGCTGTATGGCAAGTGGCACCATCTTGTTGAAACCACATTTCATTCATATCCATATCTTCAAGATTTGACAACAAAAACTCATTTAACATGGTTCTGTATCGATTTCCATTCATGGTAACGCGTCGTCCTTTCTCATTTTTAAAGAAATATGGACCGATGATCCCACCAGCCCATAGACCGCACCAAACAGTACATTTATCAGGATGCATTGGTAATTCTAGAACGGCGTGTGGATTATCTTTGCTCCAAATGCGACAATTTTGTTTGTTGACGTATCCATTTAACCAAAAATGCGCCTCATCACTGAAGAGAATTTTACGGTAAAAAAATGGATCTTCGTTCAATTGATTTAACGACCAATCACTGAATTCACGGCGCAAACGATGGTCGTGTGGCTTTAATTCTTGCACCAATTGAATTTTGTATGGCACCAAACCCAAATCTTTACGTAAAATTTTCCATAAAGTCGATGGACAAAGTCCAATTTGCTGAGCACGACGACGAATCGATAAATTGTCGTTTTCTTCGACACTGGCCTCAACGACAGCAATATTTTCTTCTGTACGAACTCTTCTCATTCTTGTCGGTGGCTTGGCATCCAAAAGAGTGAATGTAGACCGAAATTTGGTAATTACGTTCTTTATGGTGGTCTCTGACGGACGATTATGTGCACCAT
The DNA here is from genome assembly GCA_963691935.1 of Nephrotoma guestfalica. Lineage (NCBI taxonomy): Eukaryota > Metazoa > Arthropoda > Insecta > Diptera > Tipulidae > Nephrotoma > Nephrotoma guestfalica. Next base: position 110,932,889 of record OY829915.1, read on the forward strand.
AAAATTCACGAAGTGCTCTATAAACATTTTTAATTGAACACTGATTTTGAAAATAAATTTCCACGATTTGAAAACGTTGTTCTGGAGTTAACCTATTCATAATGATTTGCCAAACAATACTGAGTAGAAATGCCACTTTGAGCTGTCAAAACAACTGTCATAAAATAAAACGACATCTATCGGAAAAACAAACCTCCTAAAAAAACACCCGTTATATATATATATATATATATGTATGAAAATAACAACTTGGTTGTTGTAAACATTACAGAAATACAATATTAATGAAAATTTAAGTAAACCAAAATATTTAATTATCTCAATTAATAGGTTGGAATAAGTAATTATACAATAGGTTAATCGCTTAAGTCACACTTCATCATTTCAATGAGGTTCCTTTTACTATACCTCCCATTTTGCTCCAACCTTAACAGCAAAACTAAAAATTCCTATAATTTTGTTTAAATAAACGGGTAAAATGCTTTCATTGCCAGATAATAATACATATTTCATTCGTAAGTAACTGGATTCAATGATGGTCTTATTGTTATCTTAAGAACTACAAGAACAACAAAAAACAAAAATTTTCCAGAATTTACTTTTTACTATGTACAATTGTACTTAGACGGGAACTTGATTGCACGAACAAGAAATTGGGTTTATTCTATTAAACTAATCGGTTTGAAATTAAGTATAAGTTAAAGTTTTTGAATTTTTTTACGGTTTTATGGTTGTTTAATTCTATTGTTAAAAATATTCGTGGAATTTAATCAAAATACAAAAAAAATCGATTTTCCACAAATACGGAACTTTTTTGTGCACAAGGTGTTTTCAATTTTCTTGTACCTCTATGATGTACAAACAACATCAAATATCATTAATAACGAACATAATCCTTAAGAAAGAGCGCGCGTATTTTTTACCTATGTATACATAGGAATAGAACACAAACAACGCTGTAAATTTATTGTAATATAATCAATCGAGCAACAATAATCTTATTCGTTTGTTAAAATCAACCGCACCAAACACAGAATTTTCCAATTTTTCCAATCCTTAAATATATACGTAACGTTATATAAATGCCATGTAAGACGACGACAAAGACAAGAAAGAACAAGAAGAAGTACATAGAAATACAAAAGTATCAGTTTTTTTTTGTTTTTTCGGTAACCGTTCACTCATTCCCCTGTAAAACAAACCAAAAATTTTTCCGGAGTGGCAAAGCTTTTTTTATGGTGCGTATTTACACATACACATACATAGAATCAAGGGTTGTACAAAAATATGTAACACAAGATACACAACAAGGAAAAATTATCTTCGATTCGTGTGTAAAGCAATGTATGTTTGGAAAATTGTGAATATTATTGATAGGGGTTGAAAAGCGTATACGAATCGCACACACATATACAGTTGTTGGAACAATGAAATATATTTGCGATTGTAATATTTCCTTTCAGTAATTTAAAGGAATTCATGTAAGAAAATATGTTGATTTTTATTCTATTTCGGATGTTATAGATATTGATTCAATGAATTCTTGTTTAAATGATTTTTTTTTGTTTAAATTTCAGTTGTCAAGAGTATGGTATGTATACGTGTACATAGAGTACATAGAGTAGATTCCAGAAAGATGAGAAAATAGGAAAAAGCTTTTATGCTTATAACTTTGTTTGTTGGTTGTATAGGTATCACTGAACTGAAAACTGATTTATAAAATTAGATTCCGGGAATTTCGTAATAAGTTGCGTTTTATTATGTGTGAATAGGTGGAACTATAAAAGAATTGTTTAACCCCTAGATTAGAAAGAAATTTATTTTATATTTGAGTGTGTCAAAAATGTAATGTGAAAATGGAAATCATGGTAATGCAGTTGAAATCGAAAAACTACTAAATGATATTATTATCACATGTGTTGTGGAAGCTTCCAGAACCTGTGTGTTTTTATCATCATTTAAATTTGAATTTTTGAATTATAAACATTTGTGTGTTGCATTTTCTACAGGGAATATGCTGCCATATAACAGCCTCATTTATTTGCAAGTTCAATTTAAATTTAATCACTCAACTTCTCATAACGATATATTTTAGGGAAAATGGTTTAGCTGATAAACTCTAAGGCCCTACCATTCACTTTAAATTAAATATATATTTTAAACAGGAGTTAAAGGAGTTAGATTTCAAAAACGAAATAAGGTAGTTTAGATTGTAACGTTTAAAATATCTACAATCAAATATTAACCTGGTTGCGAAGAAAGTTATCTTTATATGAGATGGAATATATCAGAACCAAAATTTAAGCCAAACAGTTTTTTTTACAATACTAAACAAACAATAGGGGTTATTGTTAGTTACACGTGCTTAATGTGGTATGCTGAACCGATGCGACGCTACATTTCCTGAATATTGCAAGCTGATGAAGGTTTCGTCCCCAAATTTAATTTTAATTGAAAACGGTTTGCTATCCAAGACCAATTTTGCATGTAAACATTTTTTTTGTCTAGATCACTCACTAACTGGAACGCGTCTATTATTGAGTTTAGGGATTTTTATTGAAAATCAGTATGGGAACAAGTGCAAATATTAGCGTAAAATGTATTAATGTGAAATATATTTATAAAAACAATAATTTAAGAAAACATGTATATTCACAAAATTCAAGCAGCACTTGCCTCTCGACAATTGCGGCATATTTCTTTGCAATTGTAAAATTATTTTCGTTTGATATTATATTCCTCTTGAGCGAAACGGATAATAGGAAGAACAAAAAGTAAAATTTAAAAAATATCTTACGTTGTAGCAGGGAAGAGCACATTTATTTATTAAACGGCAATTTCATACTAACGACTAAAAAACAAAAGCACAAAATTTCAGCCCTAGCAAGAAATGTCCGCTCTAAAATTTATTTGATGTCGAAGAGACAAGAAACGAAGAAAAATCAGTCCTATGTGAACCGGCATGATAGTAAACACTATTTTATTAAAATATATTACGAGTAAATTTATCCGCAAAAACAATAGATAAGGCGACATAAAACTTATGATTATAAATAGGACAGCTCGTTCCTTGTGATTTCCAAGAATCCACTTCTAAAATTAACCAACCATTATAACTGGAAATATATAAAAGCTTCGCGTAGAAATAAATTATAAAAACGCAAATTTGTTTGTTCCAAAGAAAATGTCTGATAAAAAGTCCGCTATTTAATCGTGCAACGGCATCATCTTTGATAAATTTATTAACGGTAATGTTTTGTGTAACAAATCTGTGCACCCAACTTGCATCAAAATTATAATAATGTATGTAATATAAGAGTGGCATTTTTTGGTTCGAAGGATTTTAAATGGTTTTGTGATGATTGTTGTGTAACTTTTGAAAGAATATCAAGAGCATATGTTTACTGTCAAATTGTTGAAATCAATTTTAACCACGGTTAAAACTTTTGTAAAAACGGAAAACCCAAATCCTGATACTAGTGCTGAACACCAGATGATCACTCGTCAATATAAAAATAAGCATGTTCCAACTGATTCTGAAACTATTGCAACACCTACGTCAAGAAGCAATGTTGTCACACAAACTGCTGAGCTTGATATCAATATGATCATTGGATCATGCGAGGATAATCTTATTCCTTTGAAAGCTGTGCCAGTAAAGAAATATATTTACGCTTTGAGATTTTCAAATTCGGCAACTGCTGATGATGTAGTAAAACACTTTAGCAATAAACTATACATATTCCTGTAAACGAGTTGGAATATTGTTTACTTGCGGACCAAACCAGAATGTCAGTAAATCCAGTTTTATATCTTTTAAAATTGAAGTCAGTCTTGCTGGTAAGCTGCTCAAACCTGATTTTTAGCCTTTCGGTGTATTAATTAGATGTTATTGTTTCCCAGACATGGCTTTCTCCAGATATTCTGAATGCTGAATTATTCAGTTCCGATTTTGAACGAGCATTCTCGAGGCGATAGTGTTCTTATCTTTCATAATAAAGTAATTTTAATTTTCATATTAAAGTAATTAATTTTCATGATTTTTGTAACTGTGAAGCCGCTTGGGTTCAGATTAGATGTTTTACACAAGAGTTTTCTGTGGTAGTGCATTAATTACTCCTAATTCTAACTTGGACCGCTACATGGAGCAGAGTAGTTTGATCACTTCAGTTGTTGAAGGTTTACAATCGTCCTTGTTTTAGGTGACTTTAATTTACCGCATAGTTTTTTAACACAACATTCGAATTAAATGCTGTCCAACGGTGCTTTGAAATTGATTGAAAATCATGTTATTGACAAAATGACATCTCTAGATCTAAGCCAAATCAATAATTCGTTTAATTCTCGTGGTCGTTTATTAGATTTAATTTTTGTATCAGGTAATTTATTTGAATTTCATTCTAATTTTAACGGGTGTGTAAGGTAGTGGGTCTTTAGTGAAGAATTATGAACGTCATAAATCGCTTCTCCTGAATATAAAATTATATAGAACTCAAAAGTTTAACGTTATTAAAACCACATTTCTGGATTTCAACGACGATGCAATAAATACATTTTACAGAAGCGTCTTTAGTGGAAATGAGAAATTCGTCACGGTTCGAGCTTAACATAAGTATTCTAAAATTCGTTCGTTTTGTTTGAGAGTTGGGTCGGACCAAAAATAAAAAGGATCGTTACGGAACCGAACTGGCATATTTTTGACAGACATAAATTTCTAAATTAATTTTGCCAAGTAATCGGCTATATTTGACATCGTACTAAATGGGATCATAAAAGTTTTCTTGAACCAACTTCCGGAATGTTTGCATTTAGGAGGAAAGAGCGAAAGAGCTTTGGTGAAATGTATAGAAGGTTACATATGATAGCACCCCTTTAAGTAGGGGCGAAGTAGCATCTAGCGCATTCGTTTTTTTTTACATATAGGTAATGTAATCTTTGGTTTTAACATAACATATTTATATATACAATAACATATTTCAGTATCTTAAACATTTATGGTGTTTTAATAATTTCTTGTACCCGGGACTGAAAAACACCGTTATTGTTAATTTTGATGACACTTTTCGTTTCGCATATTTGTTCGAATCGCTATCTATTTCCAAAATCACTATTAAAAGGTAGTAGGCCTTACTTAATTTTGCGGCCGCTGTGAATATTATCCTATAGTTATAGATTTTGTAAATTTGGAAAAAGAGAAAACAAAGAAACTAGTAGCAAAACAAAATCCATGGAAATAATAATTTGACCATATTATTGATTTAGGACGACGTAGAGTAGGAGACATCAAATCTTTGTTTTAAAGACTATTCGAAAAATAAAATTTTTCAAGTAACGAACAGTTGAAGAAGGGCACCACTTTAGATAACATTTCCTTTTGCAATACAAAAACTGATCATTCCTGTTGGCTCTTCCCTTAATAATTTTATTACAAAAATTATTTTTATTGATGAAGGGTAAATTCCAGTAAAGCCCTTCTCGTCGTAAAAACCATTGAAAAATACCTGTCACAAAAAATAAAACCAATTTTATTATTTTTAATTAAACGTTTCAAATAATAAAAATTAAATTTAATTGTTTTTTTCATAAAGTTTATGTCCACATTTTATTATTATTTTTATACGTTATTTTAAATAAATAATTATAATTATTTTAAAAAATAAAATAAAAAAATTGATAATAATAATAAAATTGAATTAAATTACATCATATTTTATTGGATTTTTTTTGTTGTAAATTTTTCATTAATTAACAAGTTGGTGGCGAGAATATCTTAATGTTTACTAAATACGAATATATAGGCTCGATAATCGACACCATATGGGCAGCGTATTAAAAACTATATCGAGTGTATTTTAATTCGGCATAATTTTAACGAGCGTGTTAATTTTACAATTTATTATTGTATAAAACGTTTAATGTTGCGGTGCGGTCATAACATAATATGGCAGCCACTTTGTTATAGTGTTTCAACATTTTTTGTTATTTGTTCCACTCAATTGACAAAGGTTGCACAATTTTATTTTAATTCAATCCAAACCAGAGAAATGTACAATACAAAAAATAATTTTAAAATAATAATAATTTAACATTGGTATGCCCAATTTGACGGTTAATTTAATGCGAATTGTTAAATTATTTTTTATCTTTATTTCAACAATTGAATTATTTTGTTGTCAATTTTTTTGCAACATGACTCGAATTAATTTTTAAAATAATTATTGGTTTTTTATGTTTCGGTAATTTTAGTATATCTTACCAACTGAGGCAATCAATAGTACATCCATCGGTTACAGAAATATATTGTCAGCATAAGAAAGAAGGAGTGTGACAAAATCTTCAGAGTGACAAACATTTTTCAATAGCCAGGTGAAAGTAATGCTGAAAGTATCCTATTAAGACCCCATTTTAAAGCGACGCTTACCAACGAAAGCTTAATTTTCTTCCAAAAAGGCGTTATTCGTTGTTTAAAATATTATTATCACCTGACACAATGTCTTTCGAAATTTTTATTTCTCACAAATCCATAGAGAACAAGTTAGTTTTCAGAATTCCTGTTCGTATATTTTATGCTTGGGGTCACTTACGTTTTATTAGTGTTTATTAAGTATGGTAAAAAGACTACTTAGTAGTAAGAGTAAGGAGGACTGAAATCGTAAATACAAAAAGAATAAATTGTTTCCTTGAATACGGCTTTCAACAACCTTCTTCGTTTAAAAGATTCTGGATCACACATTAATTTTAACGATTCCACTATAATTCTTAAATTTACCGGTTTGGCGCTGGTAGCTTATTTTTCGTTTATTATAGAATATATACTGTCGTATATCGTAGAAAAGGTCTTGAAGAATGGCGTAAATTTAGCTGAAGCACCTTAATACTCAAAACTACCGTTGTGGCGCCGGAAACAGTTACAATTTTTCACATTCTAATATAATCATGTTGCACAAAATTTAAAATGTCTTGAAAAAGTAAAAATTTTGTTATCAGCCTTTAGTTTACAAATCCAAGATTAGGTGAACATTATAGTACTCAAAACTATTCTATAGCGATGGAAGCAGTTTCATTTTTCTCATTCCCATAAGATCATGGCATATCGTCTGAAAGTTCTGGGAAAAAGCAACAATTTTGTTATAAGCAGATTAGTAGATAAATCCACCATTTTGGCGCTGGTAGCTAATTATTGATTTGTTATAGAATATGATATGGTGGCATGGTCTTGAGGAATATCACAAATTTAACTGGAGCAGCTTAGCACTCAAAATTCCAAATTGTGTCACTGATAACAGATAAGGTTTTATATAATTTATTTCACAAACCTACCGATTTGGGGCTGGTGGTAAATTATTACTTTTGTATTTATTACCACCCCTTTAATTCACAAATTCATTGCTTTGGTGCTGGTGGCAAATTAATACATTGGTATAGAACACATAATACAATTTACAATATCAGTGAAGGATCAGAATTATTTCTGAGTCATTTTGTGCTGAATTTTTTAATAAAAATTCTCGATTTTCATTTTTGTGAATTTTCCGGATTGGTGCAAAAAGACCGTTCTAGTGTGAATGTTTAATAACTTTTTTTTAATTTATTATTTGATTGATTTTTTTTAAATACAGTATATTTTATGGATTTTTTTTGGCTTAAACGTGAAAAATGGTATCTTTTTCTAACATATTTTCCATAACTTTTCTCAAAATTTCAGGTGTTATGGCCAGGAGTTCATTTCGAATGTTGTTTTTTAGTTCTGGAACGGTCGCTGGTCTATTAATGTACACTCTTTCTTTCAAATAAGCCAAAAGAAAACATTCGAGAGTGGTTTCATATGTTTAAGGCCGCGACCAATTGAAATGGTTTCTTTTCGAAATTATTTGGGCAATTTTGCCGATCTAGACTAAAAAAATATTTCAAATAACGTTCGAGCACCTTTAACGGTGACTGTTGCGCCAACTTCTTTCTCGAAGTAATAAGGGTCAAACATTTTGTCAGCGGAGACTTCACCGAACAGTACATTTAAGTGAGTGTAATTGTCGCTGATGAATTGATCTTGAACTTTTTGTTACCCAACATAGGTTTGCTCATTTACAAAGCAATTTAATTGAAAATAGGCTTCATCGCTCACTTGATTGTGAATGAAATCGGGATTTTCTTTAACTTTTTGTCGTAGCGGAATGGCAAAATTAAGCCGTTCTTGAGTCTGTCGGTTTTAATTCTTGCATAAGCTGACTTTTATATGGGATCATTCTTAATGTGGCAAAAATCCTCTGTACAGACCTTTGCGATAGTCCCAGTTCTACTGAATGTCTCCTTGTTCTCATCTCTGGACAATACTGCACACTCTCCAGTACAAGTTGAAAATTATTATCGTGCGATACGTCGTCTTCCGGAACCTTGAACGTTTCTTACTGTATGGAACGCAACATTAAAATACCGTCAATAAGCACGCTGCGTCAAAATAAATGGTCGTTGGTATTCATAATAAAATTCAATTATTGTAATCCGTTATTCTGCTGTGTATTGTTCCATTATAAATTTCCCAAACGTTCTTTACAAAATTCAGAAAAAAAACATAATTTTAAAAAGTTATTATTCACACTAGAACGGTATTTCTGCGCCACCGTGCACATATATTACTTTCATATACATATAATTTCAAAATCAATGATGATAGTACTCGTATAATGAGAGTATATTTTCCTGAGTCATCTGGATTTTGTAACCAATTTTCTTACTTTATGAGAGTGGATTGATAAGTCTTTAGAATGAAACAGTAAAAATAGTTTTTTTAACTTCATCGCATCCGTCACGCCACCCAGGACCGTATTAGCCGAGACCAAACCAACTATGATACGAGTAGCACAATGTATTTTGCATTATCTGATTTTTCGGCCGGAATTTGTTGTATCCTTCAGTTTTTTCCTTCTATATGTTAATAATTTCTGGAGTAATTTGTTTTGAAAACTATCGTGTATCTATGTTGGTTGGTGTAGATCTCATTATACAGATACTCACCTGTTATATGTATTTTTAGGCATTAAGTTCATCTTTAATTCGTTTTTTATCGCATTATATTCGATTATTTAGAATTCTTCATCGTAATCAGTGTCATCTATCAGTATGTGGTTCAACCTATGAAGCATGTAGTATTGGATGGTTCGATGATTTCTCATGGATTACAAATGGGATCATCATGTCACGAAAGAATAATTCATCGCATTTTCATCACATAGGGTATTGATACGATTGATCACATACAACATAATTTGGTAATTACTACACTACTTACACTCTCAGGATTGTAATTAGTTTTAGTATTACTTTTTATAAAGCATTAAGTAGTTTTAAAATATATATGTTATAGTAGTAGAACCATAAAATTATTTATGTCTACTATTTGGAAATTTGAATTTCAAGTTGTGATTTGGATGGCTGAGTGCCACTGTTAGCTCTTTTTTAAGAAGCAGGTGTTCAGGATCAGAATCTGAAAAGAAAATCATGGAATAATTTAATGTAAACAAAATGAATTGTAATTAAGTTACTTATCTTATATTTGGTTGAGGTTGAATTCCCTTAATTATTTTTTGCATTAGCTATTAAATATATAGCTAAATAATTTAGATTTATTTCCAATATTTGTCTATAATAGGTAAAAAAAATTGTAAATTAGTTATTATGAATTTGTTAATTTTACTTACCTAAAGATGTTGATTGAAAGCAGCTGTTCTGTTGACATTTAGAATTGTCATTTGCATTCATGATAATGTAGGAAATTGTTTTATCGGCAGTTGATATTATAAAGTAGCGCCCTATGTTTGAATAGTTTAACTAATAATTGTCAGCACAAGTATTCAGCATAGTTATTTGAATTTAGATTAACGATTTTTTATACGCTGATAAGCTCAAGCTGATGATTTTTACTTTTCTCGTTCACTTACTTTTTGACCGCAGAGCAGCTTCATCAAAGTTTTCAATAAAAATTTATTTGTGAATAAAAGATAAAGAGTATTATATCGAATTAATACCACAGTAGTTTTGTTGATTATTTTTCGTCTAAATTTTATATTTGGAATCAGTACACATCCGTTCAGCAGGTAATATTCATTTCAACCTTTAAGTCGAAAACTTAGATCTTTATATAATGGATCATAATTATATTTTACTCACATTAACTTTAAACAATAGTGTAAAAAGGAGCTAAGCACATTTTCCCATCATTGCAAATAAAATTGGAAACCAGTCAAAACTAAAAACATAATTTCTTAAAAAATAAGTATGCGATAAATGACATTTTAATGTTGTTACCCATGCAAAGTTATTTTTGCTTAAGAAATTTAACGAATTTTTGTGATATTTTAACTGTCACGTAAAGCATCGAAATTTTTCGCTCAAGAATAAAGAAAATTTACAAAATTGTACTGAAAGTCTGATGTTTACTAAATAAAAAGTCGGAAATTATTTTAATTGTATGTATAATTAGTCATTAAATTAAAATATAAAATAATTTTAATAATTTTATAAGCCTCTTTATATATATGATAAAATTATTGAACTTATGAAAGCTATCCTGAAAATTAGATTGAATTGTGTACGGTGCTTAAAAAGCTTAAAATTAAATATTAGGCGTGGCTATTTTATTATTAAATGTTTGTTATAATAAATTATTCAAAATACATAAAAACGTAATCATGTTTTATTCATAAAAATTGTAAATCAACATCGCGCCGATTTTCATATTGCTTAAGAATTATAACTTGCGCATTTCTTTTAAGTTTTTATTTTTGACTGGTTGGTCCTAAAGGTAAACTTTTCCGGTTTAAATGAAGCTTTAGTTTAGGCATCAGTGCTGTCCAGATGGATGATCCAGATTTTGCTTGTTCAAGTTTTCTTGATAATTTAAATTATAGCTTAAATGAATTTGAAAGACAAACAAAAATTACTCGAATAATTTTTAATTCAAACCGTGGATGACTAACCCACTATTGAAATTAATTAATCACCGTAATAGATTACGTAAAAAATAATTATTAGTGACAATATTGTTTTACGTACAAAATAAGATTGAGAGGTTAAATTCTAGAGTTAAAATGTTAATTCCACCAAGGTAAATCTGATAAACCTAATACCACAGACAATCAAAGGAGATGTTTCATTTGAACTAAAAAATTAAAACAAAATTTATTTCTGATAATTCCAATGTCATCGTTGTATCTGTCATTTTTGCTTAAACTGCATATACGTATACACAAAAAAAACAAAATACATTTTTATTGCGTAAAACTATTTACAGAAAAAGAAGACACAGTTTAAATTTTTTCGTTTACAAAGGATGAAATTATTCTTTTAGGTTGTCTCTGCTAATACTATTCCGTCCATTAAAGATGATGAGAATGGCATTATAACTGACCTGCAAATATTGTGGTATGTTTTAAATAACCATTTGAAAATAATTGAAAATACTGTTTGCGAATGCATAAGGCTGTTGTAAATCATAATTTGTTTGTTTTTCCGATAAGTAAGAATGCAGTTTTAGGTATTGTTGCAGACTTAAAAATTGCTGATTCAGGTGGTAATAATGGAATTTCAAGTACACATGTTAAACAAATATTTTTTTGTATTAGTCACATTTTATGCTTTGTTTTCATTGTGTGGTTGCAATATAATTTGAAAAATCTTCGAAAAACTTATTAAAACAGGACTACTAAATTATCTAGCAAGATCAATTTGTTAAATCGAAGGCAATCTGGATTTCTTAAAAATTCGACTGAAAAAGCTATGTTAGTCTGTTTAACTTCCTCACATCATAGTTTAAATGAAAATTTAAAAGGTTTTATTGGTTTATTGGTTTAGTGTTTTATTTCTGAAGCAGTTTCCACAACGCTCTGTGTTCGGACCTTTATTATTTTTAATTTATTTAAATTCAATTTTCTGTTTAAATTTACATGGCAATATGGTCGCCTCTACTGCTGATGATAAAAGCGCGGTACAGGCTTCTAACGAGTTCTCACTAAAAGCGCGCATTGAAAATGACTTAACCCCTTACTAAAACAGTGGTTTTGCGTAAATAGCATGATTTTAAGCAGTAAGTCGAAAAGTATGCAAGCAATGAATCCCATTGTACTGCGCGTTATGTGCCCATTGATGTTTGTAAATTCTTTTAAATATATTTGTTCAAAGTTAGATATTCAAATCAATTTTAAATAGCATGCTAAATGTTAGTTAATGTTAGTTGTTAATTGTTGCTAAAAGAAACTTCGTCAAGCCTTAAGAGCGTTTTATTTTATTTGCTACAACATTTGCTTTTCCTTTAGATGATTCCCATTTGCAGTATCAAATAACATTTTGGGGGGGGAATATTCCTAAGAAATGCTAAACTATTATTGATTAGCCAAAAAGTTTTAAATTAATTTCCTAGCCAGAAACACTCCATCGTTTGCTCTGTTTTTGGTCCATAAAATATTACTTTTTAGTAGTTCTATATGTCTTTAAGGACAGGTTATTTGGAATAAACTATCTCTCTGAGCTGTACATGTTTAGGAGTCGAACCAGATTACTTATTCCTCATCCATAAAAAAGCACTTTAAAAGGTTCTTTAATACACAACCCAAAATTTTACTGCCAACTGTCATCTTATATATTACCAACGAAAACACCGCAATACAATTTTGTCGTTTGTTCACTCAAAAAATTAATAGCGTAAAATCTAGAAAAAAAGTAAGGAGATTTAACTTAAAATTTCAGTTGAAATTGAGCTTAAATAGATCAAAGTAAACTTCACAAATTTTAGAAAGTGAAATTAACTTCATTTTATAAAGAATTATGTCGTTGCATGTAATATTTACTTCGCATTTTGCTAGTTGAACTTATTGGATGAAATAAAATGAAAATATAAAATAAACAAAATAAGTTTCAATTTAATAAAATTTATATTTTGCTTAGTAAAATAACATAAAAAAATGTCTTGCAATTTTTTAGAATCTGTTAATTTTACTTATATCAAAATAAAATTAACAAAGACGATTGGTCGGCGATTGATAGAATACTAGTTTTCTCATGTAGTGGGTTATTCGAGTATTGATTACGCGAGACAGGGTTTTTAATTATGTTATTCTGTTTTGCTACACTCGTTAACAATTTTTGTTGTTGTTTTTGCTAAGTAGTGTAAGCATGTTTTGGTGATCGACGGACCTACCTTTTGTTTTTTATACATATTTACTCGTATATTATTTCTAAGGTTTTGCAATGTGTGTATGTGTGATGATCGCGCAGGAATGAATATATAATAAACGATAAACCAATGCATATATGTGTGTATACGGCCGTCTCGCAATATATAGACTTTGTATGTATGTACGTAAAACGTAAACTCGAGAAGAAACTTTCATACAAATGGTATGGAATTTTATTTTTGAAGAGTATTTTCACTTTACTAGATTGCATCTTGTAGATGCGGCGGAAAAATGAATTTTCATTTGCCTGAGCATGAACTTTGTTTATTTATTTTTGGTTTTGGAGAGTTGTTTTTTTATTTTCAGGGTAGTTTTCGTTTAGGAATTTACCATTTTACGCGGTGATGTCTTTGATTTGATGATCGTCGTATAAAAGGCATTGATCGTGGTTGGGGTGTATGGTTGAAGAGTGGTAATTTTGATCGTCATTCACTCTACGTGCATACACACAAATTTTCCTCTGTATATTGTACGGTGATCTCCGGATTAGGAACGTCCTAGCGGAGACTAGTAAACTTCTGAAATGAGGAATGACTTGAAAGTGAAAGGTATAGTTTATCGGAATTGAGGGTGGATGAGCAGAGTTTATGTACACGCTGCATGTACGAGATATGGATGGGTAGGGTCGAGGAAAATCTCAACAAAAGGGAATTTCCATGGCATTTGTATGACGATGTTTTTTCGTAATTAGGTTATTTGGGCCTGCATAAATGCGGACCGTGTTTTTTTTGTTCGCCTTCTACTCGGCCGTATTTTGATTTCAGAGATTAACTTATTTTAGAAATATTCCTGTATCCAATTATTCAGCTTCTGAGTAATAAATTATTATATTTATTATATTTTAGTGTGATTAGCAGCAGAGTTATCGAGGTTTATCAGGTGTGCATTTTAATACTATTATTCATTGCAGTTCCTGATTAAGCTAATTTATTTAGTTCTAATGCCGTACACTTTTTAATTAAAAATAAAATTTTAATTTAAAAGACAATCAATGCGGATGCAATTAGTTGTAATTTGTAATAATAATTCATTTAATTCTTTTAACTAGTTGATAATTACTATTAAAATTATTGATTTAGTTTATTTAGGGGTTTAAGAATCTAGAATCGTCCGATATGTTCAATATTAATATTAATATTATTAATATTATAGTTAGTTTCCTTTATAAAGGGTGTTTTTTTAAGAGGTTGCCGATTTTTTTTTTGAATAAAACACATATAAAATTATGAAATGACCAAAATTTTTTTTTATTTGGTAGATAATTTTTTGGCATTTAACATTTAAACACAATTTCTGGCATATGGCTACCACGACTATTTTTCACAAATGTCATTCTGGAGGTCCAATTTTCCAGCACTTTTTCAAGCATTTGAGGGCGTATGTCAGCAATGACACGTTGAATATTGGTTTCCAAAGCGTCAATCGATTGAGGTTTATCCACATAAACCAATGACTTCACGTATCCCCACAAAAAGTAATCGAGTGGCGTCAAATCGCACGAACGCGGAAGCCAATTCACCGGACCATTTCTCGAAATAATGTTGTCGTTGAAAGTTTCTTTCAATAAGTCGATTGTTTCACGTGCTGTATGGCAAGTGGCACCATCTTGTTGAAACCACATTTCATTCATATCCATATCTTCAAGATTTGACAACAAAAACTCATTTAACATGGTTCTGTATCGATTTCCATTCATGGTAACGCGTCGTCCTTTCTCATTTTTAAAGAAATATGGACCGATGATCCCACCAGCCCATAGACCGCACCAAACAGTACATTTATCAGGATGCATTGGTAATTCTAGAACGGCGTGTGGATTATCTTTGCTCCAAATGCGACAATTTTGTTTGTTGACGTATCCATTTAACCAAAAATGCGCCTCATCACTGAAGAGAATTTTACGGTAAAAAAATGGATCTTCGTTCAATTGATTTAACGACCAATCACTGAATTCACGGCGCAAACGATGGTCGTGTGGCTTTAATTCTTGCACCAATTGAATTTTGTATGGCACCAAACCCAAATCTTTACGTAAAATTTTCCATAAAGTCGATGGACAAAGTCCAATTTGCTGAGCACGACGACGAATCGATAAATTGTCGTTTTCTTCGACACTGGCCTCAACGACAGCAATATTTTCTTCTGTACGAACTCTTCTCATTCTTGTCGGTGGCTTGGCATCCAAAAGAGTGAATGTAGACCGAAATTTGGTAATTACGTTCTTTATGGTGGTCTCTGACGGACGATTATGTGCACCATAAAATTCACGAAGTGCTCTATAAACATTTTTAATTGAACACTGATTTTGAAAATAAATTTCCACGATTTGAAAACGTTGTTCTGGAGTTAACCTATTCATAATGATTTGCCAAACAATACTGAGTAGAAATGCCACTTTGAGCTGTCAAAACAACTGTCATAAAATAAAACGACATCTATCGGAAAAACAAACCTCCTAAAAAAACACCCGTTAGTTTCCTAATTTCTGTTTTATTATTAGAAACTAATAAATTATTATTCATTTCGGGTTGAGTTGATTTAGATAAATATTTTGTAATTAAGGGTTTTCTTCTTTATAAGCTCTTTCAATCGGTCGCCAGGAGTATAATATAATTCCATTATTAACCAAATTACAAATTTTTAATTACAGGTCGAATTCTAATTTCATTTTAATTCTAATTTTTCTTATTTTATTTTAATTTAATTTAATTGTATATTTAGGATTTAATTTGATTTACGTCAATTGGTTTAATAAAATTATTTTAATAGGTCAGACGAATATGATTATGAAAAAATGTAAATGCAGACAAATATTGCTGTACTTAGATAGTTTTTGTATTTTTGGGGTTCATGGAACTTTTTTAATTAAATTATTTTGTAGGTTTTTCTAAATTGGTAAACGTTTTGGTTAGCTTGTTCTAAGTTGAAAAGTTCAGAAAACAAAAATTATTGTGCATTCCTGTGCTTTACTAACTATTGACTACTTAAGTGTCTGTAACCGGGTCTATCATATCTAATAACCTTTCCCATCCCTCCATCTTATTATATGTAAAAGGGGTGTACGGTAGACCCGGCGTATCCAGCATCCCTGCTTAGTCTTGGCCGTACATTCTAATCAAAATAAAATTAACAAAGACACTATAAAGTTTCCTTTTATTCTTTTGGATGATAACCAAATATTTTTTATCACATCGAGGTGAGGTTATCAGTCTCACCTCTTCCAAACTAATGAGGTAACATTGTTGAAACTTTTAATTAAAATATTCGGTTTCATCAGATTATGTAGTCACTATAAAAATAATGTTTCACACTTCATGTACTTAAATGAAATAAACATCAATTGACCTAGCGAATTATGTTAGAAATGCAATAATATTTGTTAAACATTGCCGATGTAAATTTAACACACTAATTTGCCCCCTTTACTTTGAAAAGTGTAGATTTTTGTTAAAAAATGTATTTTACAAAGTTTCAGTAAATTTTACTTGTTAACAATAAGAATTAGAATACAATTATAATTTTTTTAGTTCACACGATTTTTACGTGATAAGGTTCTTTTAACTATTTAAAAGGTTTCATTTCGTTTTATTTCTACAAATTGTTTTTATATTGCAAAAATTGTTATTTTAACTAAGGCTAAGTCTGGAGAACTTATTAAATTTTTACTTTGCGTGTGTAAAAAATGTAAGATGTTAAGTTAGTTTTACAATTTTATTTTAAATTTACTTAGCAGATTAAGTGAAAATCGATTATTTTTTTGAGTGTTGGGAAAGAAAAATGATTGTTTAACATTCCCTATATCGAAATTTTGCTTGCTACGATTTGCTAAGTTAATAAAATAAATTAATACTCATTTTACCAATAGTTTGTCTTGAAACATTTTGCGTATGCTCTTAGTGTCGTAGAATTTAGAATTATAGTATTTATTGTAAATTACTATTGTAAATTTTATGTAATTTTAATTATGAATAAATATAATAATAAGTTTAATAGTATACATAAAAGCATATTTTACGCTGATTACTGGAACCGCTACTAAAAATACTTTATTTTGGTTTGTTAGTGAATCATGACTTCAACACATTTGTATAACTTAGTACATAGTTAGTTCACTATAGATTTATTTTCATTTTATATACTCCTTTTTAGTTTACTAATTATATTATTGTTACATTTATTGAAAATAAATAAATTACAAGATAAAGTTAATGGTGTTTTATTATTTGTAATTTTAAATCTGTGTTTTATGATTCTACATTTTGTATAGTTAAGTGTAAAAAGTTGATTGTTAGATATATTTCATATTCTAGTGCAAATTTGATGTTACTTTATGTGTTGTTTATTATAGTTGTTTATGTATAGCTTTAACCACTGCACCACTTGTCCTTTACCGGCCAATTGGTGCAGTGGTTAAAGCTTCGGCACTTGGACCTGGAGGTACTGGGCTCGAAACGCACCAGAGGCTGGTTGCAAAGCGAATTTTCGTCATCGATTACGATCGGTAACAACTAAGACCCGCTGTTCGAGTGCAGAATTCAGCGCTGACCCACCGTCCATGTCAGTGTACAGGTTGACATGGAGCTTGCAATGTGCAGGTGGTATACTGTATAATTGTCTGAATGGGTGGTGTGTGCGTAAATCAAAACGGGGTCTTAATTAACCTTCAAAGGACATTAAATCCAGTGGACAATTAATAATATCATTTGTTAAAAAAAGGTGTAATTGATACAATTGTCTTTATGTTCCATTAAATAATATGATAAGTCATCAACATACCTATACCAATATATAATGTTACTATTTAATTTGTTTTTCTAATTCAGGATATGTGAGTTCTCGAAAAAGTTTAGGTATATGTTAATCAATCTCTTTGAAAGAGGGTTTCCCATAGGTAATCGATCAATTTGTTTGTAGATCTGTCAGTGTTTCGGAAATAATTTTGTTGTGCGATCCATCCATTTGTAGCAACACTTGATTAATACTGTTCTGCTCAACATTGTTTTTTCGTAATCGATTTGTTGTTATTGGTTATTGGACACTGATTACATGACGCAGAACTAAAAACAATTGTATATATTTGTTCGTCAATCCATCTGATCAACCAAAAACTCAAAAATAAAATACACCGTAATAATCAAACTATCTACAGTAACCAATAACCAACATGGAGACACTATGGTTTTCAAAACAAATAACAAACTACACCAGAAATTACAAAGAGAAAGAAATAAAAATCTAAACGATAGCAGTATATACAAGTTAATCTGTAATGAATGCCCAAAGTTTTATATCGAACGAACGTTTGAAAAACGGTTCAAAGAATACACTGAGGAATTGGTCAACGCATACAAAACCGCAAACAAAATAACTTCAAATTAAGCTGAACATTTGATAAACTAAAAACACACATAGAACGATATCAATACCAACTGGAAAATATTTCACAGACTGAAGAAAAATAACAACATGGACCGTATACAAGAGATGGAAATATACAAACAGAGGAATAATCCGCTAATACTGGCCCAGTACCCAATTTTTCCACTGTGCGGAAAAAATACTTTTAATTACATACTAAATTCCGTACTACAACATATCAAGGCACAAAAATACATAAAAATTTTGAACAAAAATTATTTTATTTCTCTTTCTGTTTCACGATTTTATTTTATCCTTATAAGTTTTGATTTGCTTTTGGACCTTCAGTTTCATAAAACGGTCTGATTTGTTTACGTGCTATTTGTGATTGTTTCATTTTCGAAGTTTTGTGTTTAATTAAATTGTTTTTAAGCTTAAAGTAAAATTGTATCCATGTTAAATATTTTTATAATAATTTTATTAAATAATTGTATGCTTAACAACAAAAACGGAATAAACAAATAATAAAATTTCACTACATCGTCAAGTCCATATTTATGATGACGCAAACTTCTGATTCTTACAACTTTATTGTGTTTTATTTTTTTAAAATGGGTACGTGGGTGGATTTTATACTACTCAATGAATGAAAATATGTTACCGTAAATTATGAAATTTAAATTAAAAATATAATTCTTAATGTTAAAATTAAAAAATAAATAAATTTTACAAAAAAGTACGACAACCATTTTTTTAATTTCAAACGAAAATTATTATTAATTTCATTTGAAAAATACTATGGAAAGCTTCCCTATTTACATTGAGTAAAGTCTGTTAAATGTGTTAAATTAGTATGGAAAAGTATGTGGAATAAACCCGAACTTTTGACGAAGTTCAACCACCATGTTTCCAATATGGTTTTTCTGATTTTAGTCGGGATTCACACCCACACCGGAATTTTTGTGACACTTCTTTAGCGAGTAGTATGGATTTCCGATTACTTTTCACGGTTCTTCCCATAGAAAAAGTGTAGATTTTGCAGGCGAATTTAATCGGAGTTCCATCGGAACATTCATTGTGGAATGACAGAATCAACAATAAAACAACGTATTTATGACATAATAATAAACAATCATCGACCAACATAATAATAATTTTTTCAGATGTGTATGATGATTTTAGTTGTTAAAATTGAATTGACAAAGAATAAATCTCCGAAACTACTTTTCAAATTTATGACAAATAAAATTAACAATTAATAATCACGTCATATAAATTTGTTTTATGCTAATTCGAAACATTTTGGCTGGAAATTACCTCCTCTATCACTCGTATTCATTACACCCAACACTTCTGGGACACCCTGTATAGCTGCGATAAAATTGTATGTTTAAAACATTTTCCGTAAACAAGTTGGATCTGTAGTACATAACAAGCAGCAAACAAAATCGATATCAAATTTATATGCGTAACTATAGACAATCACTTGACTTGAGAATAGGACAAATTATTGTTTTAAATTACAAAGGACAATTTCAGGAAAAACTTATTAATAAGTCTGAAAAACTCACATCAAATGGTCCATTTCCAACGAATTTTATCCTAAAACCTAGTGACTGTAAATAAGGTGAACCTTTATTATTAAATCATCAATATTTCATCCACTTCAATTTTAAGAACTACATATGTATATTATAAGTAAATTTGGAATTATAAATTATTTTCCTAGAAATTGTTTATATATTTACGAGTATATAAATTCTGTTGAAATTTGAAATAAGTTCAAAATAAATCCTAATATTTACGGTTATGTAAATCTGAGAAACTGTTTGTATGTATACGAATGTGTTGTTCATAATTACTTCCACATTCGTAATAATACTAAAACAGTTTATCAAAATGCATAATCTGATTAGGAACACACTTACTTAAATAAAATAATAATTATTAAACTTATTCTTATGATTATCTAAAATATTAAGAAAATGTATTATTATACAGGGTGTCCCAGTGTCATGCAAAAGTAAACCAAATCGAGCAGGAAATGCGGCAACGGATAATCGAAGCGTCAAATATTATTAAAAGTAACGAACGTGCGTTTCGACGGACTAAGCAAAATTTTATACGGCGATGCCGATTATGTATTTTGGTGGACACTTCGAACACTCATTTATAATATTTACAATAAAATTAATTTAAAAAAAATTAATTTTGTTTTATTTCTGATAAAGTATCTATTTTAGAAATTTTGTTAAGTGCAAATTGATAAAAAAAAATTCTGTTGTGGATGGAGCCCGGTGTGTGATACCATTTTAAAATCTGCAATAGTGTCGCATATTTTTCTGATAGTGGGTCAACTTTCTGTAGTACATTGTTTTCCCGCTGGCGTCACTAAACATCAACAAAAAATTTGAAAAAAAGACTAAAGAAAATCATTGTTTTTATATGACAGAAGATAATACAGATTATAAAAATGATTTTAAGGCAAACCCTTCGTATTAAAAAAGAAAGTAAATCAAAAGAACTTCGTTTTTTTTAAATAATTTTTTCGTGGGTGCACATGTGATTTTATGATTTTACTAAAAAACACTAAAAGTGGACTTACTTTTACGCCATCAACAATTAGAAAACTTCTCTAACATCCTGCTTCGTTGTTCTTCCACTTCTGAGACATCCTGTATTTTGAACATCTATCTGTTAACTACTTAAACTTTTTATTTATCCAGAATGAAAAGAATAATAATACATAATACAAATATTTTGGCAGAATTATTATTGTAATACAATATGTTTCATAACTATATATCCAATCGTGTTTTTGATTGTTTTAAATAACTGATTAAAAAAATTTAATGTCAAAATTATATAAATACAACATTCAGCAAAATATAAAGAAACCGTCGCAAAATTCATTTTTTTTGGGAAAAACAAATTTTTTTAAATTTCTTTGTTTCATAACTATTACTTTCATAACTATTACTTACTTTTTTAAAAACTTCAAAAATAAATATAAAAAAAATATATGCCGTATATGCTTTGTTTTGTGCTATATTGCCAAAATGCTATTAAGCATACTTCTAACCATAAATTCAATGATGGTTTTGGATGATATTTTCTCCCAGGCAGGTAGAATGGCTCAATTTAAATCATTTATTGTCTCGAATTGCCTGTTGCTCTTGTAAATTTTTCGCATTAATAGTCCCAAAAGATTTTCAGTTGAGATTTGGTCTGGCGAATAAGCGGTCCAATCCAATAGTGCTAATTACTGTTCTGCAAACGATGATTTTGCACTTCGGATCGTGTGTACTGGAGCGAGGATCCTCCAAGAGAAAGTCCCCCATACTATTAAACAACCACCACCAAAATTTCGCCTAGAAAAGTGCTTTGGCTCTTTTCTGCGATCCCTCTAATAATATTAAATATCATCTGGCCATTTAAATCAAATGTTTTTCATCAGGAAAACATACCTTTATTAAATTATGGATAGTTATCATAAAAGCAAACAAAATGTTTTTCAATTACCTTTAAATACTCACGACTCATATTTGCTCCAACAAAGCCAAGACGCGCTGTTTTGTGCCGTGGCAATAGCTTTGGTACTGATATTATTTTGCTGTGTTTTATATGTTCAGCATCTTTTCATGTGCTAAATACTTTTACAAGAATTACTCGCGGCCTCAATCAACCAACGTGTTTCGCGTGAACTCATCTTTTTTGGGTCCTTCGGTTTTGTTGGCTCCATAAATAATTGGATCGTTTAAAAATTAGCAACGGTTTATGGCGAAGAAATTTATTCGAAAAGGGTTTGCATTTTGCCTTTTGCCATCTCTGATAAGCACTGTTCACGTGGCATTGCTTTTCTCAACTCTTATCTTTTCGGAAGATTAATTAAAAAAAATTTAAAATGTATAAGTCAGGGCGAGTCAAATGATCAAAAGGCTACTGTGGTTATATAGTTATGAAACATAAAATTTTAGAAAAATCTGTTTTTCTCGATAAATAATTGAAGTAGCAAGGTTTTTATTTTATAAATCAGTATATCCGAACTTAGTTAATTTTTGGCATTAAAATTTTTAAATTTTTTTAATCAGTTATTTAATTTTAAAAAAACGATTGGATATATAGTTATGAAACGTACTGTATGTACGAGTATATGTATATTATTTTCATATTTGAGGCAAGCAATAACAATAATATTATTAATAACAATGATAACGTAATAATAAGATCGTTTATAAATAATCTCATTTAAAATTTTTCCATGTCATCATTGTGTTGTGATATTTACTTTTCTTTTTAGTTGCTGTATTGTTATGCTAGTAACAACACATAATAATAATAATAATAATGTCTAGAGAATAATAATCATAAGGATATAACAATATTGTTGGTATTAAAGGTAAAATAATACTATATTAAGCTGAACCCGGTTTATTTTCTTCTTGTTTACATTGTTGACGATGGGTGTACAACCATCCTTTCCGAAGACCTCTTTAAACGTTACTGTATTTTATAAATATTCAAAATAGTTGAAATCGGGTATATGGATCCTATCTGTATACGTAACAAGATTGATGAAGACATTAGGAATTGCTTTTCTCTAAATTGTACTCCGACTTACAAAATAAGTTCCGTACCCAGTACGAATTATCCACATGGATAAACGGACACAATGAAATGATATTATGAGAACGCCATCCGTTACATTTATATATATAATAACAATAATCATGAAAAACGGTTTCCTCATTTTCATTTTTTATATACAAATCACAAACAAACCAAATGAAAGCAACAAAAAAGTTTCAAAAGATTCTGTCCGAATTGAAATTGGTACATAGTGCAAAAAACGGTAAAATTAAAATTTCCATCCGTTACGAAAAACACCAGCAACAATAAATGGGGTAGTCTTTTTTTATTCAATTGTTTCAATTAAATATCCGTCAGCTTTTCCGTCAAACAAAGTTAAAAAAAAATTATAAAAATGGGATTTTCATTTTATTATTTTTGAACAACACAAAAAAATTTTATTTTATTTCTTTGGATATTTTTTTATGTGCGAAAAGTTTTTTAACTCGAGCCAGAGTAATGGTATAAACGAGTACGTACACATGATATGGTATGCGAGGACGATGCAAGGTGTCGCTCAAATATTTTTCCGTTTATTTGTGGGGATTGTGTTAGTCCCTATATATACATATGTTTTTGATTGAATAATTAATTAATTTTGTTTTTTCTGAATATGTTGGTGTAACATAAGCAACTATGTAATATTCTAATTTTAATTAATAATGAAATTGCAAAATTTATATGTATATTTTTGGATAAACTATAAGGGTCAATGTTACCGTTTCATATGTGACATAGCTATTTTAATCAATATTGGTTGGAAACATTTTAATACATTGTAAATACCATCGCATACACGTTTTTATCCCCAATTGTATGGCCTAATGGCGCCCTTTTTGCAATTGTTTCATTATATAGGGTGGGCTAAATAATTTTTTTTAAATGCAATAAAACAAAAAATTCTCAATATTTTTTCAAATTTATTTTTTCATTGTAAAGGACAATCCTTCCTATTAATTATGGAATACTATTTCATTCATATGACTGCCTCGGCTGGCCTTGACGTATACCATACGGTCGGTCCAATTTTTGAGCACATTTTCGATGGTATGCAGCATTATGTCTTCAATGTCAATGCGAATATTGTTCTTGAGATCGTCATTACTGGTTTATCAGCGTAACACTTATATTTGATGGCACCCCAAAGATCTGAAATAGTCCAACGGCGTCAAATCACAGCTTAGAGGAGGCCAAATCACATCAGCGTTTCGGCTGATAATTCGATCTTCGAAGGCAGTGTGCAAAATATCAATTGAAACGTGTGCTGTGTGGCACGGAGCGCCGTCTTATTGAAACCAAATATTGCCTATGTCCTCCTCTTCAAGTGCCGGGAACAAAAAATTGTTTATCATGGCGCTGTGGCGCTCACCATTGACAACGGCGGCTCCAATTCCAAAATGGCCCAATGATGTCACCGGACTAAAATCCGCACCAAACAGTCACTCGTTAAGGATGCATCGGCTCCTTTACGATCACGTGCGGGTTCTCCGTGCCCCAAATGCGACAATTCTGCTTGTTTACATAGCCGCCAAGATGGAAATGCGCCTCATCCGAAAAGATGATTTTTTTGCCAAAATTTTCGAATTATTGTTTCAATATTTCCCAGCGTTGTTCAAGCGAATACACAACCATTTTCGTTCAGCGGAAGAATAAAACTAACTTTCTGTCAAATCAGAAGTGACATAACCCTTACCATACTCAAAAAAAACCGCTAGTTTTCAAAAATAAATTTATTTGGCTCACCCTGTATTTGAACATATTACCTTCTAGAAACTGAACTATCTGACTGATAACTAAAACAAAAAATGTCATTCAAATGCGGTAATCGTTAAAAGCACGGAAACCACAACGGTAGGGTTAAATAAAAGGCCTCACCTAAGGTCTACTATGCAGATATGCTTACATAGAAATAGGTAATATTGTTCATTTTCTGAAATCGGTACCAAATGAATGATAAACGATTATTTGCACCAGTATTTTATCCTAAAATCTGAGGGAAACAAAAACGAGTAAGAAACAATTAGCAGGATTATAAAACATTTATTACTTTTTTTTTAAATAAAGTCGTTTTAACCAAAAACAATTATCTGCGGTAAAAAATCTAAATTCCATAAACCAGACCCATCGATTTTCCGGGAAGATGGAGGTTCTCATTCCAATTTGGCAAAATGTTCGCACCCCAAACAAAACCTGTATTGCTAAGATTAGAATTACTACCTTATTTAGGCCACGTTCAAATAAACGCCAGATATTTAAAACCGTCGTCCATTATATGAGAGATCGGTGGAGAAAAGAAAAGAAATAAAGAAATCGGTTGAGTTTTGTAACAGAAGAATGAAGAATACATAGGACGGTCGATAGGATTTGATTCAAAGAAAACTCAATTTAGCTCAAGGATACTGTTGTGTGAACTTTTGTATTGCAAAATTAGTATGGTCATTACAAGATGTTGAAGTTTAAACATTTCTCATCTCGGATATCTGCAACATAAAAATCTTAGAAACAAAAATATTTCATTCCAGTTGAACACTTAGTTGTAGTACATTATCTCATGAAGCAGCACAACAACATTAACCTAAAATAATTTAAATTAGCTACTAATTAATTGAATCTGTGAATGGTTTTATCTTTTCGATTTGTTTATATTACATACACTTACCAAAATATATACACCAAAAACTTTATAAATGTAAGTTAAGTTAATTATGTTCAAATGTTACCATAAATCAGTTATAATAATAATTAAATTCATTTCAATATAAGTTAATATTGAACGAAACTACTAACTATTTGCCAATTCCAACCACCAAATTGAATTTTAGTCAAAATCAACTAGACCAATTTGAACCAGAATCATTTATCGAATCTCGCGCATCCTGTTCTGTTGGTTTGAACACCCTGTTCATAACGGTTGAATTAATCTCTTTCCAGGATTTGCTGATGTTGTCTACGGCATCCTTAATATTACATTTTTCCAAAATACTTTTGTCGAAGATTCACCATTGATTTGATTAATTAATCTTTTAAAGGTATGTCTAAGATACTATGCCTTAAAAATAACTGTGATGACCTAATCCATAGACTGGATTAACGCTGTTGTGTTTTTTTTGTAGATATTCTACTTGAACATTTTCAGACAATTCTGTCAAATTTATTGGGGTCCTTGAGCATTATCTAACAACCACAAAACTTTTTGCTTAAATTTTCAATTTTTAAATATTTTTCTATGGCAGGTCAAAAATGTTTTTTGGACCAATCGTCAAAAATAATCTCGGTGATATATGGCTTTTTATTTGACGTCTAAATAATCGGCAATTTAATAATAATTATATATATATATATATATATATATATATATATATATATATATATATATATATATATATATATATATATATATATATATATATATATATATATATATATATATATATATATATAAAGTGATTAACAATTAACAATAAATCTCTGACTTAGATTTGGTAGACGCCGTAAAGCATAAATCAGGAATTGGTTTTGGATATTTTTCATCCTGCCGTGAATAATAAAACCCAATAGGGTTTATTTATTACGAGTATATGGCTCGGTGTGTTTATTAAATGTGAGGTTATTTGAAAAAATAACTCCAAGGTCACAAATAGCACATACTTTGCTGATTTGGGCAACTAATAAAATATACGGAGCCTCTACGGAGGAACATAGTGATCTACAATTTTTATTTATTATTTATGGTCAATACCTTGAAAATCATTCCACTAACTATGGAAATAACAACCAAATGAATAGGTTGGCTAAATCTTTTAACATTGCAAAGCATAAATTTGATTTTAACTTATCAAAAGACAGCTACAAAAATAACCTAAAAACTACTTTTAAAATTTATCACTTGATTTTTCCTATTTTTGACTGCTTCAATTAGTTTTTGCAGTATTAATTTTGATGTATATTTTTGGGTTTTCGTTTTTTTTGTTAATTGTAACAAAAATATTATATTTTAATTTTATTTTTAATTTTAAACGTTTAATTGTAATATTTATAATTTTGAAATCTTAACTGTAATTGTACTAAATCGATTTCTTTAAATAAATAATTAAATAAAATGAATTTAAATTTTATTTGATTAGTTAAAACTTACCATTAAAATATACCATATTTGTATATACGTTAAAATATACCATATTTATGTAAAAATAATTATTAATAAAAAAAAACAAAAAGTCCAGAAAAAACTTTGATTGCTAATATGCAATGCTAATATGATAAAAAAAATATAATATGATAAAAAAACTGTACAAATACTTACTTTCAAAATCTCATAGTGACAAAAGAAATCCTACATATCATTCATTGCTAGATTAAATTTTGACAGAAACTGAATGCGATATCTTTTAGTAAATTGATTTTTAAATCGCACCTGTTAAACTATTGAATGTCTCTATAAAGGCGACCGATTTGATGCCCACCTAATTTTCCCACATTGATGAAGAACAATTATGGTGCCACGAAGCTCTTTTTTTAAATAAGGTTTATTATTATCTCGCTGCATTTTGATAGATAAACAGTAAATAGTATTTGTAGTGCACTTGTATTAGTCTGTTTTATTAGAAATATTGAGTGATAAGGCGTAATGAACTGCCATTAAAAAACTAAAAAGTACGTTTTGAGATATTCAAATAACTCTCTTCATGAAGATATTGTACATGTTTTTGTGACATTTTCTTATTTACATAATAATTAGATTAAAAAGAATAACTATCTCCTTATAATTCACAAATATTTTTGAATATTTGTTTATTTAACTGTTATTATCGAGAAAAGTACTTTTGTTGTACTTTTGCTGTACAGTGTACAAAATCTTGATTTGTAAAAAATTGATAGCATATTCGCCTTACGATTGGCTATCACTACATCATTTGAGAATTTAAATAAAAACAAAATCTTTAACTTCAAAAACACTTATATGCTTTTTACTTTATGCAAGTGAAAACAGTTTTCTATGTAACTTTTGTATACTATATATATCGTAACAACGCTAGCGTTCACTGATAAAGCTAGTTTATTATTATGAAGAAATATATGAAATCAACGAATGACATTTATGTAAGATTATGGTAAGAGCGGTAGCTGCTTATAGAAAAATCAATAAGTTTTACTTGAAAATTAAAAATTAAATGCAAAACTCTGACATCCCTAAAATAAATGAAAATCATTTTTAATTTTACTAACAAGCAAACTAGATGGCAGCAAATTTGCTTAGGAAAAGAAAACCAAACATATTAAACAATAAATTTATTAAGCTGTCTAGTGCTAAACTTAACAACAGAAACCGCTAGTATTCAACAAGTTTGAAACCTAATAAACCGTTTTTTAGATATGACATCACAATATTATAAAATGTAATTCGTTTAAATTAAGTTACTTAACAATATTTTTTTAAATTTCAGGTGCTTGCGATAATTAACCTTCTTAAACATAAATTATGCCAATGGTTTAATCAAATAATTGTCAAACCAGGTAAATATGTTAATTTAATATTAATGTGCAAAAATTATTAACATCACATATTTTGAAATAACGTTCGAAGTATGGGTAAAAATTTTACAAAAAATTTCTAAAGAACTGCCATCAACTTTTTGACACTCCACACAACAACAAGAATTGTATTTTTTCGCTAAAGCACAGCAATAACAAAACGTTTCAGGTTAACCGAAATTACTTCACACCTAAAGCTTTAATATTTTATTCAACAATTTTTTATTCTCTTGGTTTTCCACTTTGCTGTGTTTTTTATTTTGTTTCGCTAAAATAAAATAACTTTCTAATAAATTCATAAGACATAAGCAACAACATCCACATCAAAAATTTATTAGAAAAAAAAATTAAATTTATCTCATAACAACAGAAAAAAATAATTTTTATACCAAAAACAATTTCAAAGTTTATTAATTCACCTGAAGTTTTTATTTTTTTATTTTATTCGAGCTTCGAGAAAAAGTTTTCCATAATTTTCGTTCACTTCTTGTTTCTCATAAATAATTCCTTTATGAAAATTAGCTAAAATTTACAACGTTTAAAACAATACTGTGAAAAGTTTGTAATATGATGAGGGGAAAATTTTTGTGTAACATATAACACGTAAAACTAGGATGTACATAGGCTTTAATGCAATAAAACAGTGATCTAACCTTTTTGGTATTCCCGTACAGACATAGCTATTTCGAAGAACAGCTGCACCCGTTTGTTTTCGTTACGGAACAGTAAATGTTATTTTTTTTGTTACGTCACCCGTTCATAACAGACAGAAATGAATTTAAAGTTAGAGCTTTTTATAAATTTGTTGTGTGAACTTTGGTAGATGTATAAATCAATTTTTGTTTTTTAGCTTTTTATACAGCAAAAACTTGATGTATGAGCTTTTTTTATAACAAGTAACAAAACGAACTAAAATTGTTATGCAAATTATTTGATAGTTCTGGTGAATGTACGAGTATATAGTTAGGTGCCTTCACAGTGGCAGAAAAATAAAATTTGTTTAAAATAAATATTGTAAAATCTATGCAAAATTATAAAAGTTTTGTATGTTTAAAGTTGTATTTAAGCTTTTAGGGAAAATTACGGTTTGTATTTCATAATGGAGTGCGGTATTTAGTAGTTAAATGAATTATCTGCATATTAGATTTGTGATTGTGCTGTTAGAAGATAAATGTACATAAGCTACGCTGTGAGGACAGAGAAATGTAGAGTCATATTGTATCGTACTTGCATTCTTTTCTTGAATTTTAGAAGAAGCTATTAATGGTTGTGATACTCGTTGTGAAATCGCTGATTGAAAATGAGTAAAACATCAACAAAAAGAAGTTCTAAATTGTATGACTATACATAGTTCTTTCTTGTTGCTAGTAAATTGATAAACAAGCTCTGGCTTATTAATAAGTTGAACGTTACTTCCTAGTTTCTTTACAGTTTCATGATTTCTTATGTGGCAATGCAACAATGAAGGATTTAACAGTTAGTTCAAGATTTTTTTTGTACAAGGAGGAACTTAAAAGAGAAACTTTCGACATTTAAGATTTATTGTATATCCCAGTTAGCCTACATAACGTGTGGGTTTAGTTTCCGAAATCTGAATGTTTTAAAGCTAGGGCGTCACATGTGAACAGTATATGTTCGGATGTTTCAGTCAATGTGTCCCAGAGGATCGTTGGGGATCTCTCTATGTTTTCCAAGCTACCGTTAAATAGACCTTGACCTGGCATATACCACTAGGAATCTCAGTGATTGATGATCCAACTTGCGTTGTAACGAACACTTTGATTGGATTTTTTGATACTACGTTTTTATTTTTCAAAATACAATTTTAAATACATAAAGTATTAGAAAACTGACAAAATAAATTAAAATTGTTTAGTAAACAGAGTAACGATTCAATTTATAATTAAAAATAATTAAACTTACGAAAAACGAACACAAAACTATTTAAATAATTGTACAATATCGACAAGTTGTCTCATAAGCCTTAAGATAATATTATAATACAAAACAATCGGAGTGATTTAATTTGGTAAAAGAGTTTATTTTTTATATTACATTAAATAAATAAGTACCGTCCAATCGACAAATGGATTTAGATAGAATTTATAACTAAATAACCATTCTTTTAACAAATTACCAAATTAATTTAAATTGTTTGTTTCCACAACTATGAGAGGTAGTTGGCTTTATAACTTCGTAGCGGTATATGAGAAATACCTTTTAAAATGTTCCATTTTAGGAAAATGAATCTTTATTCTGCTGGCACAATTGCGAAGCCTTTTATGGCTCGCCACCGCACTGGTTAAAATTTGAAAGTTTACAAATATCAGAAAAGGTGGTGTAGCTTTTGGCAAAAAGTAATTTTGTAGTTTTTGTGATCCTTTAAAACTACTTTCTATATAGACATCAATAATATAATGTTTGATAGGTAAATACCACCCAAATACGTTATATGTTATATCAAACTGAAAGTGTGAGTCCTTTAGTTAGAGCAGTGTTTCCCAACCTTATTTTTTACATCTTAATTTTATATTTATGTTAGTAATAAATACAATTTTCATGGCCTGTTTAATTCCAAGTCCCCCTCCCCTAATTTATGAATTTAGCATATGGCTCCTCAGACATATGGTATGCCTTCCCATACGACCCCCGGTGGGAAACGCTGCCTTAGAGCATAGTACAGGTATTTTAAAAATTCAGGACTACAGATGTTTCGTAAATAGAAAAATATTTTTAGTGTTTAAATTTAAACTTGAATTGAATGAGATTTTATTTGCGCTCGATAGATTTGGTTGTCTTTTATCGTTAAATCGGCTATCCACGACGAATATTTGTAAAATGACTTGTTCAGGTGGCAGTTGTTTGATGAATCGTTTGAGTCTTCAATTGAATTAATCGCGGCAAATAAATTCAATAAGATTTTGTTAAAAATTATTTGTAATTATGATTGTATGATATTACACTGATCGAAAAATATTTACTTAGCCATTATATCTTAAGGTCTTGAGGTCCACGACGCTTTTGTAATCGACTATTATTAAGACTATATGATAAATAATCTACATTATGTTTCAGACCAGGTCTCCATATTGAAACCAATTCTGTTATAGAAAATTTATATTCATTCTATTGTTTCCTCAACGCGGTTCGGTAATGCCAGCTGCGTAACCTGGGGTGGTTCAATGTATGTTGAGGTATAAATAAGATGCGTACGCAAACCGCCGAACAAACGTAAGGTAAATTGCACGAACTTACTCGCAAGTTAAATACACTAAAACCTCGATCTGCGTCGTTAATTGGGCTCCGATCAAGACGACGCAAATCGAAAAGATGCCAATCGAAATAAATTTTCCTATACAATCAAACTTTTATTTAGGTATAACTAGTCTGTTAATTAGTATTACAATAAAATGAAACATTTCCTTCCATGCAAAACTATTTTTATTTCGTTCATATCAAATATAATAAAATATCACACATAAATTCATATAAAACTTCAATCATATAAAATTTAAGCATAGCAAATAGAAATTTTAACGACGCAACTCTGAAATGACGAAAATTGAAGGACGACGCAACTTCGAAAACAAACTAAATAAATAACAATTTACAAAAATATTTTAAAAAAAATTGTCGACTCCCACCGCGTATTGTTGACCCGTAGCAGCCATTGTTGAAATTAATAGCCATTACAAATCGAATAATGAATTTCTTTGATTTTGTTTTCGTATTTGGTTATCCATCTTTAGCATATTAGCTAAAACGATGACGCAAAGCTATGTCGACGGTTGTCAGTCTCTCTTAATCGATCGAAGTTCATTTTCATCGTAATACTCGTATTTTCTCTTCGGTTTTCAATTTTCCACGAATAAAATCGAGCAGTTACGATATTTGTGTTGTTGTATTAAAAACAGTAGTAGCTACGTTTTTCTGAAAAACAATCGGATTGATTTCGCGATAGCTTTTTCCAAATTTGTCCAATTTAAATTTATTTTTTTTAATTTTATAACGTAGATTTAACAGTAATCTAAGCATACAAGAAGATTCCGTCATAAAAGTTGTACAGTTTTTGAACAGTTCCGTTATTATACAGAGCTATACAGAACATCGATATTACAAGAAAACTGTTCAACTTTTATGATGGAATTTTCTTGTTATATTTAGATTACTATTAAATCTAAGTTATATATTTTACTTTTGGTTTTTGCAATTGTAATGGTGTAATTGTGATTGTTCTGTATATTGGTATATTTCAGCACTCTCGAATTAAATTCACAAATCGTAGGAAATTCTTCCATTTAGCGTCACTTATCTGTGTGACAAACGAATATGATAATCGACATTTACTTATACACAATCAACTTCCCAACCACCCCATACTTTCTTTCCTTTAACGCCGGATCGCGGATAAATTTGAATTTTTGACTTATAGATGGCTAACGTGTAAGAATCACAACAATCAGTTTCGAACAAATGAGACTATTGATTTGAAAAAATCAGTCTTCTCATCAGGTCGCGACGACTGATGTTGTATTACTACATTGGAATATTGTCTATATATAGAACATACCATGTAGTTGTACTACTAGCGAATTACTGCATAGCGTACGAAATTTGATTCTTTACATTTCCATCTATATTCTATTTTAACAACTAACTTTTTCGCATTCACGAATTTTACATATTTTTTTTTTTTTTTTACTTTTGGTTTTTGCAATTGTAATGGTGTAATTGAATCAGTTCGAATTGATCAGTTTGGTCAGTTCGAAACTGATTGTTGTGATTCTTACACGTTAGCCATCTATAAGTCAAAAATTCACACTAAGTTATATAATTTAAAAATAATTAAAATTTTAATTTTAAATTAGACAAATTTCAAAGAAGCTATCGCGAACTCAACCCGATTGTTTTTCAGAAAAACGCAGCTAGTAAAAGAGAAGTTGTCGACATAAAGTTACGTCATTAGCAAAAAATGAATGGCGTCACTGTAGTAAGGATGGCCTTGGTTAATATGAATTAAGTCATGTTATATGTACAAATTTATTTATTTACTATTTACGGAATGATTATATTATTATATAGTACATAGCTTTTAATATTTAAATTTAATACACATCAAGAAACTATTAAATCCGCTAATTGTACTCGTACAGTAATTTTTTTCAAAATATTAAGTTTCATATATTTATTCAGATAGCGTGAGATCAAGATTATTAACATTCACAAAATAATTTTGTGTTTTCATTTATATAAATTAATCTATGCATAAATAATTTAGTTTTCGTTAAGACATTTTTGATCAATTGCACTAACTTAGTTCAATTGCACTAAATAACTTGCATCTCGTTACATAATATTTGTTATATATACACAACACAATGTCCGAATATTTTAAATAATAATATATTTTAATTTAATATATTTTAATTAACTATTTAAATTATTAGACATTTTGGTACTTTCATATTTTTGACAACAAATGACCCCCAAAACAATCACCATCGTTGTTATGCCCGTCGGAACAAGACCACCTATACTAACCATCTAAATTCAGTATTTCTACATTTAAACATGTAAAAACAAAATAGTAAACGATAGAAAATTTCTCATATACAGTTGATATTGGGAAATTTTAATTTTACATTAGAGAGAATTCCTTGTTTAGTGGGATTGACGGATATTTCTACATAAAGGAACACAACATTTCTAGTAATATGGTTTGAATAAACGTCACCTCGTAGCAGGTTTCGCAATAAAAGTTGGTCGACTCGTTACATGATTGTAGATTGTCTAGTCCCAAAACGTCTAATTGGTTTCAATTCAGAAGGATGTACTAAAAAAATCAGTTTTTGAAGCCAAATTACAAACATTATATTTTGTCTCTGCCTCAATACTAAAAATATTTATATTTTTTTAAATAAAAATTCTGGAACATCTGTCACGTTCGATAACAATTTATTTCTAAGCCGTATAATGCTAATAATACAGAATCGTTTTTCATATAAGCAATTTTCATATACCCCATGTTTAAGAACATTAATTAAATCATTTATCATTGAAGAATAATACATTTTCTAAATGACTCTGTCATGTGTCCATTTGTTTGAATTTAAACGTTTAATAATGGAATTATGTTTGTCTTCTTCGGGTAATTTACTAAGGCTTTTCAAAGTTGTTAACTTAAAATTTGATTGCGCAACTTGTAGAAACACAAGATGAATCTTGACCAAATCAGGTTTGTTGGGTCATTGTGTGGTAATGGTTTCGTAGTTTAAACTTAAATATTGTACACTATCCATTTTATTAAATGGTTTTAAGATTGCATTAATATCTGCAATATTAAAATCGGTAACAACCGTTTTAAATATTGGCTAAAATTAAAATTTGTTCTCTATCTCTATAGGACAAGATCTAAACCAATCTCCATATTATGGCCGGCGCTAATCATATCGGGTGTAACTAAAATTGGTACAAATAAAATAAAATTAAAATAAAAAACCATTAAAATAGAAAAAGCGTAAAAATCAATTCTATATTGATTTTTTTATTTTACGTTTTTAGTACCGTTGATTAACAAACAGCTCTAGCATTTTAATTTGAGTTTTGTTGTACGTAATAACCGTTTTGGTTTACTGGAATTTTTTTGAATTAGTTCTTTCGAAATTGTCTTTCAGGGTATCAACTAAATCGTTAAAATCGTTGTGTTGCTCCTGAAGTTATTCTGAACGAATCTCTCGCAAGACTTCTAACAACTTCTCTTTAGTAGTAGACTTAGAACGTGCTAGAAAAATTGGATGTTCAGTTTCCACCATATCTTCGAATATTTCTGATGCCAGTTTGTTAATTGTGAGACCTACACAATCGTTTCCCTCCAATTAAGAGTATTGGCGAGTTTTAATACAATTAATACAATTATGAGCCATTAATCCAAGAGTACTTGTATTACAAATTTACCCACCTAAATTTGGAGATTTGGTACTTAACAAGCAGCCAGTTTTTTAGATAATAAATTTGAAACAATGCTTGGTTAAGCTTCAGAGTTTACGATGTTTTCAGTTTTATTATCGACATGCAATGATGGCTATTGATCACCATTAAAGTCCCAAGGCGATCCATATGTTGAGATTGGCGCTATAGACTCTTATCTGTATATGTAGCATATTTTAATTTATGGTTCCCAGAAACACCGAGTTGTAGAAACTTAACCAAGCGGTATCAACTTGTAATGATGACCACTAATCACAATAAAAATCTCTAATCGATCCGTATGTCGAGGTTCACACTGTAGGTATATAATATGTATGTGTCAGGCTCAGTAGATTAGAAATGGTTTTTTATTAATGCTTCCCAGCACCCATGACTCCCGGATTCCGAGCTTGTGGGTAACGACTTGTCATAACAGCTGTTTCTCACCATAAAAATTACAAGTTGATCCGTATGTTGAGAATGGCACTGTAGGCTCTTATATGTATGGCCAAGTATGACAGATTTTAATTTATGGTTCCCAGGAACCACGAGTTCCGGAAACCAAAGCAAGCGGCTGTCGACTTGTCATAACGACCACTAATCACCGTAAAAGTCCCAAGTCGATTTCAAAGTTCCAAGTTTCAAAATTTTGACTTTGGTTAAATACTACGAAAGAATTTTATAAATTATATTTTGTAACGTAAAATTTTTTACAATTTTGCTTTTTTCAAGTTTTTCATTTCTTCTTATTTCACGTTTTTGTTATCATTAATGTCTACGCATTTTGACGTAATTTCTTCTTCCACTGGGCAAATAAACCTTTTTTCTTCATACTCATCAATTTGATTCTTGGTTGATTGGTTTCGCAAGAACCCACAAAGAAATTACAAAGTAAATTAAAAAATATTTCACATACACAAGTTAATTAATACCACTATCGCTCGATCAGATTTGTCGTTCAAACTACATGTGTTCTTGTTTTCTGCAGAGTTGTTCATTGTCATTTCTACCATTATTCGAGAGTGGCTTGCCATTTTTGGTTTAATTTTTTAACGCTAATAATACTAGATACTTTCACTGTTTAATAATAGTGCCCTTTAATAACACTATAGGAATAAACACTTAACAACATTTTCAATAACTATTTGTTTTTATTTAAAAAACTTATCTTATCGGCAAAAATACTAAAACAGATAGTACAAGTAGTAGTAGTAGTAGTAGTAGTAGTAGTAGTAGTAGTACTAAAATACTAAATTAATATATCTATCTATTAATCTAGATTAACAGATGTTATCTAAAATAGATTTGATTAAAAAAATTGTTTTCTGTAAAAAACCTATTTATGTATTTTAAACTAACGGCTCAACTGACTGAAATAACCACTTAAGTATAGCTTTACGAAAATCCTTAAATTCGAAATAATCACTTGAAATCGCTTAAGTGTTTATTATGAAATTATGTTACATCAAAACTATGTATTCAATAATCACTTATATGTAGAAAAAATAAAAATTTTGTGGATGGTATTATTGTAGAATCAAGTTTTTCAATAAAGTATTTAGGTATATTTATTAGTAATGTATAACTTCTATAATATTATGGCTACATTGGTTATGGTTTGTGGCCACAGAGTTGATCACGAAGGTATGACAATGGCCCACGCAAACTAAGAAATATTGTTCATGCCACCACCTAAATACATCTCAAACCTCCAAAGAAGCCTGAGTAATCATAAAATAATCTTCTTTGTTAGCTGTTTATTTTCCTATGTAATTTGCAGTAATTGCAATAATTTGCATTTGAAGCCGTGCTTCCGTACAGGTTCACATGCTGATTCCCATTTTATTGCATTCTTGTAATTTTAACGATGGCATAATGTACAGTTCTTCCTTAAATTATTAAAATTAGATTTTCTGATTTCAAAAACTTTCTGTAACTATTTCCCGCATGAAATTTAATACGTACAAACATCACTTTTCTGTATTAATATTGAAGAAACTTAAACTCCAAGAAGGACTTGAAAGAATATGCTTTTTAATGTTTAACAAATGTGAGATGCTGTCAAAAACATTTATGTTGCTTAAAAAATTATAATAATTGTTGACAGTTGGAAAATTAAAATAAAAACAACAAATATGTAATACTGTTTTGTGTATTTTAATATGCTATACGGTATGCTGATTTCTATTGACAAATTTATCAAAATCATTTTCATCATTTTCGATTCATGTCGACAGCAAATTAATGAACAAATCGATCAGGAATTTCCTTTTATTTTGATTTGTTATCTATTTAATTATTTAAGTGTCATAATTCAATAACAAGTGAAATTTAATTTTAAAACATTAATATTACAATTAAAATTAATTTCCTATTACCATTAAATATTTACATTGTTTGATTTTATTTTATTTTAGAAAAATAATAAAAAAAATAAATCGATCCAATATCCTCTCATCTAACTTTTTTATCATCCTATTTTCCGTTTTCCTTTTGGGTATTGTGAATGTAGCTACAGTTTTTTTTCATTTTTGATCAATGCAAATTTAATATAAAAAGGAAATCGTTTTTCTGAATGTATTATGTGTGTCAGTATTGTGAGTTTTTATTTATAAGGCATACATATAAGGGTATTTTTTTTAAAGGTTCACAATTTTAAATTAAAATAGAAAAAAGAAAAACATTTTGAATATCAGTGAAACTAGGTAGCTTTAGTGACCGCGGCTGGCGTGTACATGGCATCTGGAGGTCCAATTTTCGATCACCCTTCGTAGCAACTGTGGCCGTATCTCGACCGACTTAACATTTGCCCAGAGAAAATGATCTAATGGACTTAGATCACACGATCTCGGTGGCCAATTAACAGGACCATTATACGAGAAATTAGTCTATCATCAAATGTGTCTTTGAGTAAATTAATTGTATTCCGCGCTGTGTGGCATGTAGCACCGTCCTGTTGGAACCACAGATCAGCTAGATTTATACCAACTAATTGGGGCATAAAAAGTTGGAAACCATGTCTCTATACCGTTCACCATTAACTGTGACGTTGATTCCACCCATCATCGTTTTTGAAGACATTTGGACTAATGATTCCGCGTGTATTCTGAGTTATTCCATACACGAACGAAAGCCATCTGTCACCCATCTGGCCGTGCATCTTTAAAACGGTCAACTTATTTATTTCTCAGAAGACAATGCTCTGCAAAGAGCATTCAATCCACCAAAAACCGTACTGATTGAATTCTTCGAATTATGCAAACGAACAGATATTTTTGGTCAATTCAAAGAAATGGGAGCTGCGCAAGCGAGATGACTCTGTTCCAGCATTTCATCATCCAAATCAACGTGAGTGCTTTTGTTTGCGTTTCTTATTGGTAAACCTTCAAGGATAAACGTCTTTCGAATATTTACGAACTGTCAGCGACAATCATTGTGACATTACGCTTGCAGACGCGACATTCGCTTCCCCACCACATAAAATCGTTAAATGTCCGCCATTTTATTAACGACATGCTTTCCGGCATAATCATCGAATCTGTGGGACAAATATAAAAAGCACATGAGCGAAGATATACTACACAGAATTCGAGTAACAAATGAAGATCCATAGAGGACTACACGTCGGAAATATACAACCAGGCATTGATTTTGATCGGTGATATTCGCATTCTCATTTCAAATACACCAATGATCAATTTGGGTATGCCATCACCTAACCGGCCGGCAACAGATTTAGTTGATAATGATATACAGCGAGAACAACAATTCGATACCGTAATTTGGCTACAGTTGTTGCAACTAGAGAGCAATTACTGACTGACGAGCAATTGCCAATCAGCATGAAGGAAAACATTCCTCATTTCGCTCATACTAACAAGAGTACAATAGAAACATAAAATCGCATTAGCCATTGCATCGGCAAGCATTGCTGCTACTTTATTGGATGGAGGAAGAGTAGCACATTCAGCACTCGAGCTGCCTTTGAACATTCATAATAATGTGTGCAACATCAAAAAACGAACCAGTATGATTCAAAAAATGCCTAATTATTGGGCCTGGGAAAATAAAATGGCTCATAAACATTCTCTTGAGAATGCTGCAAGATTTGAACGGCAATACCAGACTCAGTGGGGCCTTATTGTTGTTATTCGGCGATTTTCGGCAGATATTACCTGTCATTCCACGTTCTACGTACACGGATGGGACAAACGCATGTTTGAAATTGTCCAGTTTTTGGCGAAATGTACCGACATATTGGGACTAACCATAAATATGAATGTA
The DNA here is from genome assembly GCA_963691935.1 of Nephrotoma guestfalica. Lineage (NCBI taxonomy): Eukaryota > Metazoa > Arthropoda > Insecta > Diptera > Tipulidae > Nephrotoma > Nephrotoma guestfalica. The sequence goes on from OY829915.1 coordinate 110,972,884, forward strand.
CAATTGCAAAACGATGCAGCAGACATATTCTCCTAATAATTACTGGATATTGGTGATGTTAAAACTCGTCTGGTATTACCAAACGTGTTGTAAAATGAATTTATCGAAAGTGTATTCCCTAATTTAATTGAACGAGCGGTTTTGGCAGCTAAAATATCGATGTTGATCATATTAATTTCCAAATGCAACATACAATGCCCGGGGAATTGATGTTATTCAAACGAAGCTGTCAATTATCCCAGTGAATTTTTATATTCACTCGATTTGCCTTGATTACCACAACATAATCTGCGCTTGAAAATTGGTTCAGCAATCATTTTATTTTGCAATTTAAATCCACACAAAGTGTGCAATGGCATGCGATTGGTGATCAAACAAATTATGGGCAATCTTATAGGAGCGACAATATTAAATGACAAATTCAAAAGAGACAATGTATTACTGCCACGCATTCCAATAATACCTTCAGACGCACCAATTCAGTTCAAGTGCTAACAATTTCCTATTCGTCTGGCCTTTGTAATGACCATAAATAAGGCGCAACGCCAAACACGGGCCATATGTACATTAAATCTGGAAAATCTATGTTTCTCACACGAGCAACTTTACGTTGCTTGTTCACGGGTCGGCAAACTATCTGACCTGTTCATTTATACACCAGAAGGTGGAATAACCAAAAATATGTACATAGCATTACGATAAATTCATTCCACCATTTATTATTACTTAGGTTACATTTCAGAGAACAACATTCATTATTTAGATCTAAAAGATCCACTTTACTTAATTTTGTTCTTCGTTATCTAATTAGATTTATGTATTTGACGTATTTCATTTATACTGAATAAAAGATTTTATTTCAAGAAAAATGTTTTGCTAGCGCGGTCTGTGGTAGGGCAACGTCTGCCTACCGGGTCCACTAGTTTATATTAGGTCTGCAAGTAGAAACTCGGCTTTGAAGTTGGTTGCATTAAAATATACTTGAACACATCTAAACCGCTATGGATTTGATTAATTCGACTTTGAATGAACATTCTGTGAGTCATTCAACAGTTTTAGTATTGACGACGATCCACGTCCAGGTGCAACTCAAAAGGAGCTTGCAGAACAGTTAGCAGTTAATCACCAAGCAATATCACTTCGGTTGCATGCAATGGGAAAAATACAGAAGGAAGAAAATGGGTTCCTCATAAACTGACCGAAGAACACGAAACTCGCATAGTCGACATCTGCATGAATTTGCTTTCTCGGTACAAAAGAAAGAAAGTTTTGCACAAAATCATTACGAGTGGTGAAAAGTGGATTGTATACGATAATCCTAAACGCAAAAAACCATGAGTTGAACCAGACCAGCCGTCAACATCAATTGCAAAAACGAATATTCATGCCAATAAAGTGTTATTGTGTGTCTGGTGGGATTAAAAAGGAATCATTTACTACGAGCTTCCAAAACCTGCTCAAAATTTTACAGCTGAACGTTACCAGGCCCAGGAATCTAACGAGAAACCACCCGCCGGTATATTCTATTCAAGAAAAATTGAATTTACATCACCTGAGAAAAATATCTTGCGTATAATAAAAGATGTCGCCGAAGAAACATCGCATGCAACACAAGAGCAAGCACGGAATACTGCTTCCATCCAGCAACCACCTTTGGCTTCCGGTCCCGACAGCAGACCAGCAATTCCCAACTTATAAAGAAATATCATCGCTAGAGCAAAATGAAAATTTGGACAAAATAGATTCGGAGCAGTTTGCTTCGTTAACGCAATTTACATTTACCGAAGAACTGAGATAAAACGGAAAAACCGCAATCCCCAAATATGTAGACAATTCCAATTAATTTGGGATAAGAAAGGGTGCTTCTGGATAAAGCAAACAGTTTGTTTCCTGCAAAAAAATCACCCAGAACCAACCCGAGTTACAACGAAACTCCTACAACCCGAAGTAATTCTTTCCGGATTAGTCAAATTCCATCATTAGTACTCCATAGTGCCAATGTTTTCCAGTACAAATACTAATCCAGTAAAGGTCAGCGTAAACAACGTTAAACTGGTTACGACTCCACAATTTAAACCGAACTAAAGCTAGAAAATAACAAAACTCAACTCACAGTCTCCAAACCCAAAAATATGCCTACAGAGTCCTCGAAACACTATATTTTCAGATGAAGTATGAGAATACAACCACTTATTCAAAGTTAAAGATGTGCACAAATGACTCGACTATTTTGCTTCGAAGCCAGAAAGTGTCTATCGCGAAGTCCTTCATCATCTATCTGATAAATGGCAAAAGACCGTTGATAGTAATGGCGAATACTTCGATAATTAATCTTTGTAACAAGTATATTTTCAATAAACTTGAATTGAACGAAAAAAGCAGAGTTTCTACTTGCACACCTAATATTACACGCACTTTTATTTATAATCACAATTATTAACGTAACATGGTTTTATTGTTTTTAAACACGTTTTTTTATTTATTACCACTTTTAAAAAATATTCTTCATAAAACAATTGAATACGAAAAATACATTACTCTGAACATATGTGATCAAAGATTACCATTTTGTAAATAGGGCCGACATGCTATTTTGTTTAGAAAACATTCGTTCAGATTCATCAGATTCTTTTTTTACGGATAAATATATTTATATGTGTAAAAAGACTGCTTATATGTAGTTGTTATTATTGAATCCACAGTTGCTTATTCATTCAGAGTGGTTTGTGGATCAAATCGTGTATTGGGTTGGTTTTGACACTTTACGTAAAAAGAATTTTCGTGTAACCGGAATACACTTATGGGGAATTTCCCTGAAATTTTGACTCATTTAATTTTTGTAGATTCTGGAACTCAGATACTAATAAAATAAATAAACTAAGGAACTCTAGTCTTTGAAAACTTATCAATTTTTTAATTCTGTAATCGTTGAATGATTTGGCATATCCAGCACACTGAGAGTTTATTTGTTTTTAGTGAGGACTTATCATATTTTATATGAAATAGGTCTTTGAGAGTGATGGTGGTAATACATTTTAACTTTTTTTAGTTAATTTTATTTATTCATATAAAATTATTACAATGTACCTGGTCTATATGCCTTCATTGATTTCTCCTAAATTTTATCTAGTATTGATTCTGCCTTGCGCTGGTTATAACGCTAAGTTAAACGGTTTTAGCCTTTTCAGCCTTCTTATTATTTCTCGTTGATCAAGCAGTTGGCTGGCTTCGGCGTTTGGGTGATTATGGAGCTCATGCTTCCGTGCTGCTTTGCTTACCTCATTGGTGACTGTTTCCACTGCAACATCGCTATTACGTACGAACTAAGGAGAATTAAAATGCTTATGTTCAGTTAGGTTGGTTTAGTACAACCTCATAGCAGAATATCATATTTAATAAACACATTATAACACTTGTTTATTATTTCGCAAAAAAATTTTTTTTTTTTTAATTTGTTCAAAATGTTTAAAAAATTACTCGATCGATTTCGACTTGTTAGGTCATCATCAGGAGTATCTGGAGATACTCCTGATGATGACCTAACAAGTCGAAATCGATCGAGTAATTTTTTAAACATTTTGAACAAATTTAAAAAAAAAACTTTTGCGAAATAATAAACAAGTGTTATAATGTGTTTATTAAGTGTTAATGTGTTTCGCCAAGTACCAACGGCGCATAGTTTTAAAAGTAGAATATCATACGTTCATATGGGCTTTAATATCTGCTTATATAGCACAGTTTATTATGAGTTGACAATTATTGAGAATTCCTTCCCAGAAGCTAATAGAATTTTCTATGTTTGAATCTGAGCTCTTCATATTTGTTTTTGGCATGCATGTTCCATCGCAGTTCAGCATCTAGATTATACTTAGGTATTTTGATGGTTGACTGGATTATTTTTCTGTTAGTGTCGCTAACACGTAAGGTTTTTGTTTCGATCAAGCTGGACCACCATCCCTACATCCATAAGTTAATTATATCTATCGCACTTTGAAATGTATTAGTACCTTTTCTATGGTGTCACCTATCTACACTTTCACATTGTAAAAGGAAAATGTACCCATTTCTGTATTATCATCAGTTAGTGGAATATCGCTTGTAAATAAAAGGTATAGTACTGGTCCTAAGACAATTCCTTGTGGTTCTCCAGCTTTGATTTTTTTAATTTGTGAAGACGAAAGTGTCTGTCTGTAATGCTTGATTCAAGAAGTTGACAGAATTATTGTGGTAAAACTTGCCTAAGCTTCAGAAATAGGCCGTCGTGCAAAACTTTGTCAAAAACATTGGCCACTAAAGGGAAATTTACTGAGAAGATCCTCTTTTCTTCAAGTTATTTTACAATGATGTCCGTTATCGTATGAACTTGATCTATTGTGGAATGTCTATCTCGAAACCCATATTGGTTTATAGGGACGAGTGCTTTTTTTTCAATTAGTGATTTCATTCGTTTTAATAGGAGCCTTCAAAATAATTTTGACATAATAAGTAATAGTGATAATGGTCTGTGAAACGTTATTTTATAATCGCACCGCACTTCCTAGTCGGCTTGGATATTATAATCACTTCCGCAAATTTCCATAACTTTGGTACGTATTTGATTCGGAAGGCAGCGTTGGTTAGGGTGGTTAATTTTTAATGCCGGTTTTGAGAAGCTGTTTAAGGACTTGCTGCTCCTGTTTGTACAATGTGTGTAGACTTCTTTGCAACATTTGACTATGCAGGTCAGTGCTTTTATTTATTTCTGTGTTATTTTTCTTTATTTCTGCAACTTCGGAATATTGCAAGCCTGTTCATTGATTTGTTTGGTATGTAGGATTAATTTAAGTTTGCTTTGAGCTTCTTGGCTCTATACGGATATCTTTCACTATTTTTTTCTCATTTGGTATCTTCTGAAGTTCTTTGGCAACTATACAACCTTTGAAGTATGGGAGATGGTTGGTTCGCCGCAGTTTACGCTCTTTGCTGGGCTTTCTTTGGGGTTTTTTTACATTCCTTTATCCGGGACCGTTGTCTACGTACGAGAACATGTATTACCTTTCTGGAATATTTAGTTCGAAAGTAACCACTGTTTAACCGACCAAATGGCATAGTGGTTAAAGCTTTGGCGTTTGGATCGGGAGGGTCCGGGTTCGAATCCCAATAAGGGCAGGATGCAAAGGGAATTTTCATCAACAAATTACGATTTGGGATGAGAAGGAACACATCTATGACCCCCTGTCGAAGTGCGGGGCTCACGGGCCGACCCATCTTCCATGCCAGTATAGGCTGGCATGGAGCTATGCAATGTGCAGATGGTAATAAAATCGGACCTATATTCGTACGTCCTCGAATTGGCCAATACAGGCGTAAAGGTAAGGACGTAAATAAGCGAACCGCGAAAGAGCAGGGAGAGCTTCGGCCCCAGAACAAATCAGGGGGAAAAAAAACACTGTTTAGCAATGTTTTTTGATATTGTATGTGATTTTAATCTATAAACTTTCTTATATCCTGCTAGTTTTCAACTTTAATTCCAATTACTGATGACGGTTTTGTTTGCGGCGCCTTTTTCTTTCATCAGTATTTTCGTGAGTTTTATCAAATTGTTGAAATTACTCTATTTTGACTGTGTTCAGATGACACAATTGGCAATTTGTCAATTTTAAGCTTTTTCCTCGTTTATTTCTATGCAACATTCAGCCGACTTCCTTATTCAATTTGCATGTTCTTTCAGGCGCATTTACCGGTTCGGCAATATTGGTATCAGATTTCTGTTGGACATTTTCCATCTCTTGAAACCTTACTTTTAATTGTTTAACACTTTCTATAAGAATCATTCTTTCTGTTCTTTCCAGACACAGTCTTATACACGAAGTTTTTTTTCTGTAATAATTTGGGTTTTTTCTACTTGCACTGGTTGGCCCGGGACTCCAGAATTTATAGAGGCGGCTTTCCTTGAGAAAGGTGGAATTTCCAGAATAAAACCTGATTGTCTGCCGGGTAATGTTTTCTTTCGGCGTGTTTTCCATTGCATTATTCATCTGTTTGGCCCGCGGGGAGTATTTTATTTCCTCCCTACTCTTCAGTATTCGTGTAAACTTACGAGCTTTCCCCGATCCGCCACCTTAGGAACGCGCCTTCTAGTGGTTACACGCTCCGCCATTTCAATTTATGCGTCATAATATAATTTATAAAATAAAACTCTCTCAAACAATCTGGTTATAACAGTTAAAATTCTTCATTTAGGGGCGTACAGTACGAGTATATAGAATGATATAAACCAACATACAGACATCATGGTTTCTAGTGCATATTCGGTTAATACGTAATATGTAGTGACAATTCAATAAAAATATAAAATTACATATCACCAAAATGCAATTTTATTTTAATATTAAATCCCCGATAAAATAAAAGCTTCGACAAAATTGTAGTTTGAATGCTAATCATATACCAGGTACGAGTATTTACATATTAACAAAATAATAATTTGTAGTTTTGATAACAGTTTCCAAAACCACCATAAAAAAATTGGGAAATTTGTTCTGTTTTGGTTAATTTTATTCGCTTTTTTGCTCCCTCCAAACAAAACGAGGTAGGTTTTGCAACAACAAAAAAAACAGTTTTATTACATTGAAAATTTGTTGGTTGTTTAAGTACATAAATAATAACGGGATAATATGTTGTTACTCATCTCACTCTATATAGACCGGCTACTATGTATACATTTTTTAGTTTAGTTAATTTGTAATAAAAATTAAAATAAATAATCAGGATTTTTATCCTACTTTACAGGAATTTATAATTAATTAATATAAATTTATGTTTATGTGTGTGTTTACAACGTTTTTGGATTGTGTACCGAGATACATGTTGTTATTGAAAATTGGATTTCAATAAAGCGCGCGATATATTTATTTATTATGCATTGTTATTGTTTGAATTTCACGTTATAATTAATTTAAACTTTTAATTTATTATTATTGTTTGCATTGGTTTGCATATAGTTCTAATTTACTTTTATAGGCAACGTAAATAAATAATAGAATTAATTGATTTATTTTGTACATTTTTTGTTTATATTTTCAATTTGCCTAAATTAATTTTCATTTTAACTAATATCTAAATGGTGGTATATGGTTTACTGGCTGTTTTTTGGTTAAAAGTGTTGACCGAGAAAAGGCAAATCAAGAATATCTTCATGAATCTCAACAGGTTTCAAGTAATGTCATTTCACCTTCTGTTTGTCCTTGTATTGGAAGTCATCAATTCTTTTAAAAATAATATAATCGTGAATTTATGATGATGATCCACTACCTCAATTCAGTCATGCCAAAGAACCGAGGTATTAAATTATTGGTGCCTCACAAAATTAAATTGTATCTCTTTGTCGTTCTTAATGCTGATAAAATACATTTAAAAGATACTGTTATTGCATGAAGAAAAAATCTGAATTATATTATTTTATTTTAAATTCTAATACAGTATAGAAGCACTATACGCCCTACTGTATTAAGGAAGTCACGGGGATCAATGTGAAAAACACGATTATTAAAATTAACAGTAAAACAGAAGTTTGAATGAATGGTACCAAAGTAAAATATTTGGAACGATTTTATAAAATGTTTTTCATATCGTTTTTTTAAATTTATGTTTGTAGTTTAGTGCATGCCTTATACCAAATTGTTCGACTACATTGCCGACTTTTCTAAATTGTTGGTTAGAGGCAACCTGCCATAAAATGTCAGTAGTAACGTATCATACAAGTTCATTGACTTAAACCAAATCAAAATAGTTAAGTAGCTATGAAAATTTAAGGTGATGGTACTATCACGAGGATGATATTGTTATTAAAAAGTGTAATTAGTGCGAAATTTATCTTTGACGGATTGCCGATTTTAAGTTGATTTTGTCCTGAATGCATAATTAATATGAAAGGATTGCATTCTAAATCGCTCCTCTCGTCAAATAAAATCGCGCAAGTCGATGATACTTTGAACAAGGCAACTCATATTTTTGGACGAGGCTTCTAATGTAACTGAGAACCGTAGAGGAACACGATAGCAATCCAAAATTCAACATGAAAATAACTAAATACAATCAACTTCCTCTTCATGTCTTTTATAAATTCAGATATCCTAATACCGTCTGTATCGAATACCAGTGACCCGCTACCTCAAACTTCAAATTCGTTATCTACACCTCCAACAACAAAAACCACATTAACAACAATTGTATCGCCAATTGAGTCATGGCATTTAAAGCCTATACACCATCAGCACTAACATTAGCACCATCACTTAACTCTCAACTCACTATGGAAAGCATTGTTAGTCAGCATCTTATGAAATAAACGCTGTAGAACCCAGATGATGGCTCTTCAGAAGGTTAGTAGAATTGTAAATTATGTGTTGAAAGAAAAACTCGAAGACTTTATAATAATAAAAATGAAACTGAATATCGCCGTATGTATCAAAATTTCACGCAAACAAGAAAACGGTGGTATTTATGACTATACATCATTTCATTCCACGCTGTGACCATCTGAACTACTGGTCAAAAAATTCGAATGGAAACGACATCGGCAAAATTTTCGGCTTGCGAGTCCAATCAACACCTTTTCTTTACCTCAGTACAAATTTCAAATTTTCCTATTCAGCCAAAAATCACATTTAACCCAAAACTAAGAGATAACCGCGTAGAAAGAAAGCTAAGCACTACATCAATAAAAAAATCTTCAATATATATTACCTAAACGTAAATGGAATGGTTTCAAAAGCATCCAGTTTTTACAATTTTGTAATAAAATAAAATTACTTGATTGATATATGTCATTTGCGATACCAACTATAATCCAGGAATTTGCAGTACCGAATTGCTTGGGCCATATTATGTCGTGTATAGATGTGATCGCTTCCCAGCTATCAGAAAGAAAATATCAGGAAGCGGTGTACTCATTGCCGTTAATTCCACACTCTGTAATTCTTTAATAAATTTAACAACATCAATAGTGGAACAAGTCTGCGTGAGAATCAATATAAACAAAATAAATCTGTAGAGTTTTGCACCCTACTTACCACCTCATTCCAGTACTGAAATATATGCTAGATGTAGCGATAATATTGGTGAACTATTAATTAAAATTAATTGTTAATTAATTAATTTGCAATCGGCGACTTCAATCTAACTAGCATCACATGGACACTAAACGATGAAATTAATTGTATATACTGCCATACAGCATTACACCTGAGATCGAATGGACATTTATTGATACCCTGCTGGGTGCAAATCCAAGCCAAATTAACAATGTATTCTACGGAGGTGGGTCATTCTTAGATTTGTTTTTCACCAATGAGTCTACCAGCATTGGTGTAATTAAATTATTAACGCCTTTTATAGTTAATGACATTTTATTGTATATAATAATAGGTAATAATCAATAAAACCAAAGTTCTACTAAAATATTTCAAGAATTTATCAGTTTCTTGATTAAACCTTATGTTCTAAAGTATTTGCAAATAGAGAATACTAGATCCGCACAAATATCGCGGTCGAAAAATTTCTTCATTTCTTTAAGATTCAAATATAAATAAGATTATAAAATATTATTTCAGTATAATCAAAATGTTCGACAACGTAAAAGTTAAACTTTAGGCGTAGTTAGATTTGGAACACGAATATTTTAAACACCGCGAGTCGCAGTTACCACATTTAGTAAAAAACACAGCGAAAGTTCTTTGCTCGGCTCGGTATTTCCTATCACATTCTAAAATATTGCGCACTTGGAAGAAGACAACAAGAAATTTAAACTGTGTGTGCTGAAATAATCTTTCCAGTCCTGTCTTTTAACTTTCAGTCAAATTTAACATCGGCCTCCTAAACCAAATTTAAATATGTACATAGTACCCGTACTCGTACACTCTAGATTTTTAACCATACCATCTTACATAATGGAAAAACATGTATAACTCCTGAAACTGTACGTCATAAATAATTGATAAGGGGAATATGTAAATAGTGGGACTTCTGATTTCCATAAAATTAAAATTCAATCATAACGTTTGTTCGGTTTTCTTTCTATGTACCTAACCCAAACATATTCTTTACGAATAAAACGTTAACTAGAGATGTTTATTTCGAATTTGGTATATATAAAATATAGGATATAAAAAGGATCAGTTATTAAAGTATAATTTCTTCGAGTATACTATAAATGCAAAGTGTTTTTTTCTTTCTTGAGTTATTAATTACCGAAATAAGATATTTTTGAGAAGGGAAAATCCGTATAACTATAAAATTCACCAAATCATCGAAATTCAATTGAATTCCTGTTTTTTTGGAGCTCCAAGTAAAAAAATACTTTTTCAATCAATTGATCAAAATCCCAGCTACAGCATAAGATAATGTATAGACAGATGTATACATATAAATATGATTGTGTATAGTTTTTTTTGTATATAATATAGTTTACGTATAGAAAATACATTTTTTTCTGGAAAATGGGAAAACATGTTTGTTATATGCTGGTTTGATGTTGTATATGTATACTCGTACGTATGTTTAGATACCGAACAACAATAATATGAAAATTGAATGAATGATAGCAATTCATCATGATGGGATCATTTTATCTCATTTTTTTATTTTCGGTTTTTGGGTTTGATTTCTTCAAAATAACAAGAAATATAATAAAATTTGAAATATATCGATTACACTTTTTTCGTCATCGTTTTCTTCCTCCACTTCTTATCACCATTAGTTTATATTTATATATTTTCGGGTTGTAACAAATGGATACGAAAATTGGTTTCAAGATGTAGGAATATTTTACTATAAGTCAGTAATTTTCTTAATTTGATATGGTTGATGTACAAGTATACGTATACAGAATGTTTTCACATTCGCACTTAATCATCAACATAAGTGAACAAACCACATCAACTAAATATTCGTTCAGTTAAACGTTTATCTAACTTTTGTTCTAATACAAAACCTAAAATTTAATAGTAAAACCTGTTAGTATGTAAAACAGTTTTTACGTGTCGTACAATCCAAAAATGCATAAACCCCATACCCTACAAACTACTAGGAATAAAAAAAACAAAATTCAAACAAAAACTTTTTCCTATATTTTCCTCGACGGATTTTTTTTTGTTGTGAGAATTAAATTTCAACTACATGATTAAGTGCTTTCAATTGTTACAGAAAAATTAAATTTGTTAAAATTGCGGTTATAATTTGTGTTATATGTATTCATGTTACTAGTCGCTATAATATATTGTCGTAACTCGTAACGTTGTGTTACAACAAAATTAGTTTTTGTTGACTACAAATTTAAATTTTGTTTTCACTACTTTTCTTGTTGTATTTTCGTTGAAATTGGATGCTCAAGTTAACCGTTGGTTTTAATTAGACGATATATCGCTATAATTCGTTATAATGAATCAAATTTGTCGACAACTACACCAACAAATTGTAATTTGCATTAGTACAGTTAGCGTCGTATACGAAACGGGATTGAGAAAGATATAAATTTTGGAACTAAGTAAAAATGAGTTATTGAGTAATTTCGGGATACTGTTTCTGGGGTGTTGCCACTTGCATAATTTAGAGTACGCTTTACAAATAAACTTGGCTATCACTAAAAATTAAATAAAAAAAAAAATGTTAATTTTAACCTGGTAAAAATCGTCAGTGACGAACTACAAAACTTCGAAAAATTTTCAAAGACAGAATAGACTACTGTAGGCAAAAAGTAGTAAGACTTTTTAATTTAAATTTCGCGCGGAAAACCATTCGTCGAAATATTTTTTTCTATGTTGGTATGACCGTCAGTGACATCTGTGCCAAATGTCACATCAAAATAATCATTAGTGTTTAGTATACGCTTGTCTTTCTGAAGTACAAAAAGTGCATTCGGCGATTTTTACAATAAGTGAAATTATTCAACAAAGAAGATCCATTAAATTTTGTGTGCGGAATCAATTTTGTGGTGCCGAAACGTTCAGAATGTTGCAAAAGGCCTTCGGTGATAGTTGTATGTAGCGAGCAAGTATTTTTGATTAATACAAATTGTTCAAAGAGGGTCGAGAACGTGTTGACTATGAACCGTCTAGGACGGCCATCAACATCAACTGATGATCAACACGTTACTAAAATCAAGGAATTGGTGATCGAGAATCGATAATTAACAGTCATAGACCTTACTGGCATCGTTGAAATATCGGAAGGATCAGTGAAAGCTATTTCGAAAGATCATTTGGGCCTAAGAAAAGTGAAAGCGCGTTTGGTTGACGTCTGTGAAACAATGCTTTCCGACTACCAGGATGTCATGAATCGTATTATAACTGGCGATGAGTCTTGGATCTATGCTTGCGACCCGGAAACAGATGGTCAATCGGCCAAATATCGTGCCAAAGGTGAGCCGAAGCCGAAAAAACCACGTCAAAGGTGATGTTGACAGTTTTCTTCGATTATCGAGGTGTAGTGAACTCCGAATTCCTTCCGACCGGCCAAACTGTCAACAAGGAATACTATTTGAGTGTTATGCGTCGTTTGCGCGAAGCTATTCGTAAAAAGAGGCCGGAATTATGGGTCGACAACTCTTGGTTTTTGCACCACGATAATGCACCTTCTCATACTGCATTGGTTTTAAGTGATTTTTTCGTCAAAAATTCCACCTATATCGTTCCGCAACCACCGTATTCGCCTGATTTAGCTCCGTGTGACTTCTGGCTGTTCAGCAAACTCAAACGACCGCTCCGGGGAAACCGTTTTGAGTCAATTGAAGACATTAAACGTGAATCGCTACGCGCATTGGAGGCTATTCCGGAAATTGACTTTAACAACTGTTTCGAGGATTGGAAAAAACGTTGGCACAAGTGTATTGATTACTTTGAGAGGGACGAAATAGATTCGGAGAAATAAATAAAGAATTTTAAAATTATGAACAGTCTTACAATCTTTTGCCCACAGTATTATTTCGTTATTTTCTCCTTTTTTACAGTTGTCAAACCGTAATGTTGCCATACCAAATTTGGAGGTGGCAAAATATATATGCCTCTGTTTATATGGAAAAATGTAATGGTATGAAATCACAGTTTTAAAATCCTCAAGAAATGTGCGTAAAATACCGCTAAAATATTCCTCAACATTTTTGGAAAATTATTTAATGGGTTTAAACTGACAAATGGAAAGGAAATCTTACATCATTTACTTACTTACCAGTAAGTGTGACACCCAAATTGAGTAAAGATTGGATAGCGGTATCATGCAAGCACTTAAAGTTGATTATCAAAAATTGGTGACAAAACTGGTATTTTAGAATTGAAGTCGAAAAAGGTTTCAAAAACTATGGGGTTTCTAATTTTAATTCAAACGAGGAACAAAATCGTCAAGACGTTATTGAAGCCGAGGGCGTAAACGAAGTTCAAAATCTCTCAAAACCCATCTCTGCGGCGGAAGTCACGGAACAAGCGTGACATGGATATAACTTAAATTTATATAAAATATTCAGTCAAATAACGTCGCGTTCTTTTCATACCAATGATTCAGCTAGCGAATATTACAATTCAGAGTAAGAAAATTCTGCAAATGTTTCATCGGCTGCTCTAGCTATGGCTCTCTATAAACACACGAAAAATAATTTCAAGTTTCAGCGAGCGAAAATAACCAGTTTTAAACACACTATTTTTTTAAATGTTGCAATAAGTTGAAGATTATGTTTCTAAAATATGTGATTAAGTTAAAACGTTGACATCGAAATTAAATCGTTAAACAGAATAGCAAGTCAAATACCACATAGGGAAACAATCCTATTCTGTTTTTATTTCTATATTTTAGTAAATTCAAGTGCTTCAAAAGATTAGAGGTGTTGACATAAAATTAATAAATTGTGCGACTTTGAAGCAGAAATCTAACATGAAACAATCGATATTGGATGTATGCCCTAAGCAAATAAAACCAAAATTGCAATGTATTTCTATCTCATTCAAAAAATGTATTTCTCTATGTACTTCTTCCCGCCTCCACTCGATTTCATAAAGCATAATGGTTCCTCCCGACAATAGCACTGGCTCCATGATCTTCACCATCCTTCTACTTTTTAACCAACAATCATTTTCAATATCCACTCCTCATCATTAACTGAATGCTTGACCTTCTGCTCCATATCGCTTACATCACCATTTCTTTCTGCCCGACGTTTTGAATTAATTGTCTGAGTTCCTCTACGCTCTGCTCTAACTTTGATTAATTACTTGTTTCCACCCTTTAATTATTTGTTGCCTATATTTACTTTGTTGCTGAAACTTTTGCGTTATAACTGCATATAATCTCCCATATCGAAAGTTTCGAGTAGCCTGGGAACCGCTTAGTTTTTTCTCTATTACCTTTTCTAACTCATAATTATATATATGTATAACACTTGCTTTTCCATAGCCTCACATAGTTGCAATATTATGTAATTGATTTTTGTAACCACTCGTCTGTAGATCCTGCTGCAGAAACTAGAATTTTAATTCCGCGTCCGTAAAATCTTCAACAGCAAACTTATGTTATTCACAATCCCGCCGCTGTCCCCAGTTGTTACGAACATGCCTTAAAAATCCGGTTCGCATCAGTGGATTGTGAATACTGCAATGGAATTTGTCGGTTTACAACGCCAATTCTCGTAATTAGCTATCTTCCGGTATAATAATCTCTAAATAATTTCCAAATATTTACTACTGGATTATTCCCGAATGTACCAGAAATATTCCCACAATAATGTTCCTGCTAATATCCACTAACACTAAAACACATCAACAATTATTTACAAATTCACTTTACCAGACCCATCTTCAACTAAGGCCCGTTACAACATTGATATGTTGCTAATGACGTCACTATATGTCGACGAACTTTTACCGACAGAAAAGTAAAATCCACGTCTAAAGCAAATTACGATGAAAATGAGCGTACTCCTACTTCGATTGATTAACAGAGCGATTTGTTTTAAACCGTCAACATAGCGTTATAGTTATTTATTTATTTATATTGAAATAAGTCTACAAATTTGACTGAAAAAAATACAAAATAAAATAAATCCGCGTTGAATTTGAAATATAAAAGTAAAATAACAAGAAAAATCACTGAGGGATATAAAATTAGTTTAACCTACTTTTAATATTATCTTTAGTTAAACAAAAATCAAAGCATCCAATTTATTTGATCAAACTATTGTTGTAAGTTATTCGAATCGGCCTTTCTGAAGTTGTAATATGATTTCCGGTTTTGGTAATTTTAGAACCTGTTATACACATTGGTTTAGAATATTATTTCTATTGGTTTGTGGTGAATATCATTAATTACGAAAGGTGTTGGTGATTCGTCTGTTTTTATTAAAACTGGCTCATTAGTAAAAATAGGATCCAAGGTTCGGTCTCGTCCATTTTTAATTCGCAGGTTTGACTCAAATTTTAGTCAAATATGGTGTCGGCGAACAGGTACTCATTATCCGAATTCATGTTAACAGGCATAATACACGTTTACAGGTATAATACCAATTTGCAATACCACTAAACTGCTATAAAACTACTATGAATCCCATATTTAAAAAATATCATTAAACTCTTAACCCTTAATTAAACAATTTACACTGAATTACGATCTCGTCCGATCAGTCACGTTAATCCACGCGTAATTAATGCCATACAAACCAATCCGCGAAATAGTAACAATGTGTAGATTTAGAAATTTAACCATTCGTATCAATACAAATTAAGATTTTGGTTTTGTATCAGATGAAATGATGATGATGATTTGTTAAATAAAAATGTTCATTATGTTATGTAACTATTAAATCATTATTAATAATCAATATCAACAACGAATCTGTATCGACACGTATCTGTTTTTTTATTGTTCCTTCGCAGTATGATCTACTTAGTTGATTTCTAGTTGAATTTTCTTGTATTTATATAGCCTATCTATTGTAGTTATAGTGAATTATAGTGAGAAAATGATCGGAAACTTAAATAAAGAGCTAATAGTATTTGTGATCATGTCGGACGAGTTATCAGGTCTGGTTATCAGATATCGCCATCGTAGAGAGAGGGGGACGTGCATTAGTTTTGATACATCTTAATCACTTTAAAATGACGATGATGTTACATGAAAATGTAACAAATTCGGATTATAATTTTTTTTGTGCAAACTACCCTTAACGTGTTAACTCGATTAGATAATTTATTTGTATTTAAACAAATTCAATAGTTTATTTGAAACATAGTTGATCAGTGATAAAGGGTAAGAGACCAATACACCTTACGATTATTCCATAGTTGTTCTTCCAAGACCATCAATTTGGAGTTACAACTTTAGCAGCATTTTAAGCTCTCTATGTTTAGTGGCAAGAACCCTACCCACCACCTAGACCTAGCTGCCAATTTGCTGCATTCGCTATTTTAAAGTAATATCCAGACTTTGTAGACGAAATTCAAAAATATGCTAAATTTCGGCTTTATTAACTCAAAAAATTTTCCTGCAAGATGTATGATTTCTTGTTTTCTGTTTACGATTTTGGTATCTACGAATATACTCGATGTTTTTTCAAAATTTATCAGAAATCCACTTATACAGACACTATTATCCCCCCAACGAGCCACATAATATTAAAATGTCAGCTTTCCACTCACTCATAGTTAGACTAATAAACACTCCTTTAACAGATTCAAATTATAACTATAAATATCCGTTAATAAATACCCGTTAGAGTTTTACGCTTTAGTTTTTTATTCAAAAACTTTAATATAGTCTTAGTTTTTAAATATATTTTATAAATATAAAATAAAATTTCTTTTTATCAAAACTCGTCATTTTGCGGTAAAATTTTAAAATCTTCTGAACTAATTTTGTTTGAAATTTAATTATTTAATTGTTTTTATTATTTTTAATCGTTTTTTAGTACATGCTGTATACTTTTCAAGTGCTGGTATTATTGCAAATTTTATTTAAAATCTGCACAGATGCATTAATCTAAATATAGTTATAATTTCTGGAAAATCAACCTCGCACCAACAATCCGGTTTTTAGGCTGCGTGCCAAACTCAAGGTAAATTATAAAATTGAGTAAATTTTAATTTTAGTACAAATTTCATCTTTATATCGTGCCAAATTCGGAGTAATTATTTTAGTAAAAATTGGCTTTAAGGAAAATATACCAGTTTGTAGGATTGAATTCACTGGTTTATAGGTGAAAAAATAATCGTCAAATAAAATTTTGTTTTATTTTGTCAAAAGTTGAATTAATACGTTTCAACAATGGAATAAATTAGTGATTTAAATGTTGAAGGAAATGATAATAATAAATTAACAATGATCATTTTAATATGTGGCGAGTTAGTAAAATTCCTTGAAAAATACCTGGCACTACAAGAATCCATTTTGCAAAAAATTTGTGAAACGCGAGAAGTAAGTATTTTATGTCCTAATAAAGTCTAATTGAAATTTGGATTTTGTGTCCATATTTTATCCTAAAGTAACCAGATGTATTGACTGCAAGCTTCCAGGTATTGTAGCAATACTAAATGGAGAATATAAAGTTATAAAGGAAAATATAAGAATAATTCCAGAATCGTTTCGTAAATTGGTGGAATTAATCCCCGGGTGCAGCACAGAGGTCGAAGTTATAGTATTTTTATTTTCGTTGGGTTGTGGTATCAGTTACCAAAATGGCTAGAAGCACCGTAACAAATATTATTTGCAAATATTTAATCATACATATTTGAAAAAATTTCAAAAGACATGGTACAGAAACCACCAGCAATTGAGGCATTAGATGCAATTGGCATTAAATATGCAAATAAATCTCGTTCGCAAATATGTAAAAAGGCGGGAGGTGCCATCGATGGATGCCACATTAAAATAAAGTGTCCTCCCAACCAAAGGGATCAATGTATTAATAGAAAATTGGACTATTGTATTCAACTGCAAGCGATTTGCGATGCAGACGTGTTCAGTTGGTGTGCGCATGCTGGGTCATGCATAATGTTTGCTTGGCATCCGGTGTTTCACTGATTTTGAGGTAGTGCTGACAACAGAAAAATTGCAAGCAGTCCAAGAAACTGTAGAGATGCAATAGAGTTTCGGGATGAGTCATGCTCGAGAATGTAAACACAAAATTTTAAAACATAACAAAAAATAATTCATTTATTGAAATAAAAATAAATTAAATAAAGTTGATTTTGCCTTATTCAAGATCAGGCATTGTGAATCCGGAAGCATTTGCATGGCTCCAAACTCGACGAGTTTTTCAATGTTTCGAACACTTTTACGAACTTCCTCCGATGTTACTTTAATTATCTCGATCATTTCTGTTTTAGTATTGTTTTTATAGATTTTTCCGGCAAGAGCAGTTCAACGCAATCCGACTCGGGACACTCCATAGCATCTACGGTGAACTAATAGTCACACAACGGGAGTTATACGATGAGCTAGAAAGTCCTGGAGAATCATTGCCCACACAGATACTCGACGAGCAGGATGATATGCTACTATCACTTACTTCTACATCAATAATGTACGTCGGATGAAGACCATGTTTAGTTTTCGAAAAATCATGAAGCTCGTCCGATAGCTCCCATTGCGTAGGAATTCCCCCCTCTTCCGTCCAAACTCAGTCAAATTTAACTTATATATCTTTAAAATATGTTGACACTTTCGGGTTATATTTCTAAATCCTTTTCACAATTTCACCTTTTACTTTTAGAAGAAAATAAACATTTGTATGTACCGGATGACTGCATGAACTATTACCAACTTCAGACTGTCATTGCTGTCAAACCAGTGATTACAGAGCGCTCAAATTTACACTAATGACCGTTCATTTTATTGTTAACAAGCGTACAAAAGCATTTAAGTGAAAAATATTCAAAACCCTAGTTATCCGCAATGGAATCCAAGCGTAATAGTGTAATTGCTCGTGCAATGGTTTCACATCTGCATGTGAATAAAATGTTTGTGTATCGCACCATTAATCGTTATAACGATACTGGCAGCATTGCAAAACGCCATGGTGGTGGACCGAAAGGCACTGCAACATCGCCGGATATCATTCGGAAGGTGGAGGCCAAATTGGGTCGGAATCCGCGCAGTAGCGGCAGAAAAATGGCTCGTGAGGCGAACATTTCGCTCGAACGGATGCAACACATATTGAAAGATCATCTTGAACTAAAGGCGTTGAAATTCCACAAAATGCATGGTCTCACCGATGCTAAAAAAAAAAGTCAGAGTGGAAAGAGCAAAGGAGTTGTAACGCTTGCACGAAAGTGGCGATTTGCCGAATTTGGTTTTCTCCGATGAGTCACCGTTCGTTATTGAGCAATATGTGAACAAGCAAAACGACCGGATTTTCTTGCCCGGCCGATCTACTGAAAATTTGGACCAACGGATTGCCTCTCGAAACCAAGCGCCGCCGAAGGCCGTTCACGGCTCGTTTTTTTGGATCGTGGCATGCTCAAAGATAAATGCTCAAATTTATCGAGATCATGTGTTGGAGGGAGCGTTTTAGCCTTGGGCACAAAAACATTTCGGCCACAGAGCCCAAACCTTTCAACAGGACTCGGCGCCTAATCATAAAGCGCGTCAATCAAGATTGGCTGAGAAAATACGTTTCGCGGTTCATTTCCACTGCTCAATGGTCACCAAATTCACCGGATGCAAAACCGCTAAATTTTTCGGTTTGAGGTATTTTTTGAAGAGCAAGGTTGGAACAAAAAAATACCAAAGTGTTAATCATCTCAAGCAAGCGCTTCGCCGGGAATGAGCCAAAATACTGCAGAGCCACTTTCAAGCTGCATGCAATAGCTTTGTCGGCCGTTTGAACGCCATAATCGCGGCTAAGGGTGGCCAAATCGAAAACTGCTAATGCAATTCGAAAATTTAAATATTTGTGAACATTTTTTACTTTGATTCAAAATTAATCAAAAAATAAAAATTCTGTGGCGTTTTGTTTTGGTAACACTTCGTGTCAGCCACCCACAAATACATAATCTATAATAGTTGCTTATGTATTTACTTCCAACACTATAGGGGGTTGCAGTTTGTGGACTGGGATGCGTAATCCAACTTGATTCTTGAGTTTATCAATGCTCTTTCTTCTTCCAATGTTCCTAGGTGCCCATTTATTAATACATAAAAAACCGTTTTACATCTTCCCGAATAATTTTTTTTTATTTTTGTCATTTCAATCAATTTTAATCATATATAAATACAGGGTTTCCGCCGGGAAGGTATACTACTTTGTTTTGCCGCCATTTAGGCGAATATTAGTATTGACAGTTCATACTTGACAGTCGTGAAGTAGGCACGTGGCAAATTCTTCCACAAGACCATTTACGCCGCCGTACATATGCCAATAGGATGTTACAGCTCGCCCATGACAACCCCGATTTTCATGAAAAAATCATAACGAGTGACGAGGCACATTTTCATTTAAATGGATATGTGAATAAATAGAATAGTCGGTTCTGGGCAATGGAAAACCCTCACATTAATCATCAGTCACCTTTACATCCATTAAAAGTGACAGTCTGGTGTGCAGTTTGGTCAGGAGGAATCATTGGACATTACTTCTTTGAACATGAAAACGGCGTAACGGTAACTGTGAATGGGGAGCGATATCGTGATATGATTGAAAACTTTTTAACGCCACAACTGCATACTTTGGGCTTAATTAACATGTGGTATCAACAAGACGGTGCCACATCGCATACAGCCAGGATTACAATGGAATTACTGCGAGAACTCTTTCCAGCCAAACTCTTTGATTGGCCTCCACGGTCGCCTGATTTGACTGCTCCGGGCTTCTTTTTGTGGGGATATCTAAAAAGCAAGGCTTATGCAAACAAACCAGAAACGCTTGAGCAACTCAAACAAAATATTCGTGATGAAATTAATGAAATACCGCGTGAAATGTGTGAGAATGTAATGAAAAATGTGCTCAAAATGGCTCGCATTTGTGAGGCTAACAGAGGCGGACATTTATCTGATATTGTACTCCATACATAATTGCCGACATTAAATAAAACATTTATCAATATAAGATCCATTCTTTCATTTAATCAAAAATCATAAACAAACAAAGTAGTATACCTTCCCGGCGGACACCCGATATAAATATATATATATATATATATATATATATATATATATATATATATATATATATATATATATATATATATATTAATATATATATATATATATATATATATATATATATATATACATATTCAATATATATATATATACATACATATATACATATATATATATATATATATATATATATATATATATATATATATATATATATATATATATATATATATATATAAATACCTATATATATATATATATATATATATATATATATATATATATATATATAAATCTATATATTATATATATATATATATATATATATATATATATATATATATATATATATATATATATATATATATATATATATATATATCGTATATGGCGAATATTACATCAAACCACAAATGTGGTATATGGAACCGGAAGTCGTGTTTAAATTTTTTACTTTTCATGTTTTGAATGTGTAGTAATTGTTAAAAAAAATAACTGTATAACAAAAAAAAATTTTGTAGTTGTTGTTGTTAAAGTTCCAGGGTGTCAAATTTTGATAAAAATGACGAACATGATGTTGTAGATATGGCTATAAAAAGAAAACTAATTATCCGATACTTATAAACCTGGGCTCATTTTAAAGATAAATGAATAGGGATTCTAAAAAAATTATAAAATTCGTACCATGTTTCAACTCTTCCTATTCAAAATGGCCACCAAAATAGTATTTTAGAATTTTCTCAAAAACCTATTTTTTTTTTTCAATTTTTCTCATTTAATTCTATTGAACACACCAAAAAATTGTACTTGTGTTGTTTTTTGTTTTCTTACAAAAGACGTTTGAGTATGAAGATCTACCCATTTTTTGTATATAAAATCAAAGTCAATGTGACCCACCAAATGGCACAGTGGTTAAAGCTTTGGCGTTTGGATCGGGAGATACCGTGTTCGAATCCCGATAGAGGCAGGTTGCAAAACGAAATTTTCATCAACAGATTGTAATCTGTGATTAAAAGGAACACAACTACGACCCCCTATCGGCGTGCAAAACTCATGGGCCGACCCATCTTCCATGTCCAGTACTATAGGCTGGCATGGAGCTATGCAATGCGCAGATGGTAACTTAAATCGGTCCTATAGCCGTACGTCTTCGATTTGGCAGGGATGCGTAAAGTAAGACGGGAAAATCAACCGCGAAAGAGCAGGGAGTGCTTCGGCCCCAGAAAAGATTGCATAGTTTAAAAAAAAAAAAAAAAAAAAAAAAAGTCAATGTGGTATTTTTTTAATTTTTTTTTTGCAAGGAAACAAAATATTGCAAGTCCAATTTTTTAGTATATATATTTTTATTATTATTATATATATATATATATATATATATATATACATATATATATATATATATATATATATATATATATATATATATATATATATATATATATATATATATATTTATATATATATATATATATATATATATATATATATATATATATATATATACATATATATATTTATATATATATATATATATATATATATATATATATATATATATATATATATATATAAACTTATATTGTATAAATATAAATAGTACTGTATTTCAATTTACTAAAAAAATATCGAAAATGTCTTAAGTTTAGGTAGACACGCAGCCTTAATCGAATATTGAGTTATTTAAAACTTTAAAAGCTGTACAAATATGTCTCCTCTAGTACATTTATTGAAGCAATGGGCCAATGGGCCTATTTGAGAGATTTTTTCCAAACCGGGGAAATATTTTAAATTTTCAAATAAGTCAGCCTCTTTAAAATAAATTGGGATTTAAGATACAATAAACCGTTTCGGTTTTAGATTTTTTTATGGAAAAGTTAGTCAGATCTTCACTCCTCAGACTATTTAATTTAGGTTTGATAAATCGGAAGCGTTGCTGATAAAATAATTATTGATTTAAAGAACTAAATTTAAAAACATTGTTTCAAAAAGTCTACATAATTTGTTTGGCGACATACAAATGAGATTGCTCTGATATTTAATTAGTAAAAAAATAAACACCTACTGATACTATTTTGACAAAACGCATATAAATAATCTTGAATTGAATTTTATAGTATTCCATAATAATTTACTAACATTCAATAAATAAAAAGTCTAAAATAAACATTAATATGTATTTTCAACGAATTTGTGCTTAAAAAATCGTCCAGTATAATTTAAGGCCGAGCGAAATACAATTTATAAAATAACGAAAATTGAATTAAGAATAAAACCACAAAAAATATAGCATTGATTCTATCCATTAATTTTTAATGGGCTTTCTGATTTTATATAAAAATGAGGGTTACCAAATGCTTATTCTTATAATAATAGCTATATTATTTGAAAGATATGGAAATCATTCAGTAAATGTAATTGTGATATGCATACCGACCCATACTCAGCAGCATACATGATTCTTGGGTTTGGTGTAACAGCATTTCACATATAAATTAAATTAAAGATTTAATTTTTTTCATATAAATTAAAGATTTTTCCTCAAATTCGAAAGCGATTAGAGACTGAAGATCCTACTGTCTAGAAGTTTCATGATGCTGAGATTTTCATAATAACAGCCCTTGCCCTTGGTCATAATAGAAAATTGGTTTGCGACTAAAGCACTACACATATGTATAGGCATTCCATCCTCCAGTTAGCTCTCGAACCTACTAGTCAATAATTATCAATTAATTGGAATTTTAAGTAACTGAATAAATATTTTATGTGAGAATATAAATTATAAAATTTGCATGAAAACGTGAGTGATAATAAAATTAATTTAAAATTAAAATTTTAGTTTTAATCCATCCTCAGTAAAACGTTCTACTATCTAAATGTACAATAGTAACTAGTTAACCAATATTATTAATGAATCAACGATAAAGTGTACCACCCACCAACCACTGCAAACCAAATGTGTCTACATACTAGTAATTTACTAAAAAGCAAATCTAACAAAACATTAAACCAGGAAAAAACAAGACGCAAATAAAAGTTTTGCAGACATCTGGCAGCAGCTCCAAAAATATATTCTTTCGAAAACAATATTCCCTAAAATATGAATGAAAATTAAATTGTACAACAAAAAAATCAATACTCTGCTTTATCTACCAATTTTTTTTTAAAGACGATTATACCAGTTATAAAGAAAATACAATTTTTATTTAAACAACAATAATAAATATAAACTTTGAAAGCAGAAACAACAATTATGTACAACCGAAATAAGGAAGAGCTTTTTAATTTCCATTTTCTTATAATTCGATTTTCCTTTGTCTCAAAAAAAAACACAACAAAAATTTTTCCAATTTTTTGTGTTGCCGAAACTAAACAAAAACATAAATAAATTTTAATCTCAGTGATAAATTGTTAATTAAAAAAAATTTATTTCATTCGATTTTTTTTTTGTTTTTGCGGAGATTTTTTCAGTTTTTTACAAAATCAATATTTATTGTTTTTTCATTCGGTTTATTGAAAATAAAATTCTACTTTTAATCCAAATTGTTGCAATTTGAGCTATAGCTGATGTTATCTATATGCTTATGCTTACAAAACACCATTTTTCAAATTATGAATTGCATGAGGTGTATTGAGTTTAATAAAGCTCTAAATCGCAAGATTTATAAAAATTTGCAATTATCCCTCAATCCAGTATTTGTTTTTGCAGAATTTCGTGGGTCAAACAAATCTTTTATTTACTCGTACTCAATATGTATATTCAAAGCATACCACAAATAAACTTAATAAAATAAAATGTTAATAAACTTTTAAACCTCAAACTTACTTTTAAAATAAAATTTTCGAACTCGAGTTAGCAATTTGAGTACGTTTGTTTTGGGCTAATCAATAGGACAAGACAAGACATACATAAAACATCGCCTGAAAAGTTCCCGGTCTAATAAAGAAAACACAATTTTATGGGGTAAATTACATTTTATTCATCAACACAATTTTGTTCTAGAGCGAAACAATCAGTCCAGTTCAGTGCCTTTTTTAAAACTATTTATCTTTGTCTTCAAAATAAGCTTTAGTTTCAGCAACCACTTCTTCATTGGAGCCAAATATCTTTCCCTGGAGCTTTTTTTGAGGTCTGCCAATACGTAATAATCGCTGCGGAAGCAATTCAATGTGCAATTTGGCCATTTTTGCGATTGACTTGTGACATGACCAAAATATGACCAACACGTTCCATTGACATCATTACAATGTCAGCTACCTCACGCAACTTCACTTTACGGTCGGTCTTTCAAAACAATTTCGTCGATTTTTTTTATGTTTTGTGGAGTCACAGTCTCATTTGGGCGTAAAGAATGTGATGCATCATCGGTGGTTGTACGACCACTTTTAAATTCAGCATACCAGTCAATGATGGTTAATTTTCCTGGTGCAGAGTCCGAAAAATCATTATCAAGCCACTACTTTGCTTTAATGGTATTTTTAAAAATCATATGGGTTTTAAATTTGTTACACCATCTATGTGTCAGAGTGAGAACTTTTCAGGCGATGTAATAGTTCCCACATTGTCTCTAATCGCCATTTTCCTTATCTATGTATAATGCAAGTCCATTATGGTCGGCTCCATTGAAATGACGATGATCGGGCGGCATATCGTACTGGTAAGTTTAAATTTGGCTCTGTTGTTAGTGAAAGTTATTTCTGCAGCAACGAGCCATAGTCGTTGATAATCGAGTAGTAGGTATCAGTGTAGGTGAATTATCCAAAAACGATTGTTTTTGAATAACAGCTAAGTTTCTGTATTAACCGGCAGTTTCGGTTAAGGTCAACAAGTTCGATTGCAATAATACTTAGTTATGAGATTTTAAATTCAAAAATATTGAATACGCAAAACAACGAGAGAAAGACATGTGATTGATTATGTCAAATAAGAAACGACGGTTGCTGCTAACTCGACCGATGGATTTATCCGAATTTTGGGTTGCCCTTCTTGAAAGAAAATCACCACTTCGAGAGGAATGGACATCATGAATTTTATACGAGAGTTTACTAGTTTCTGGTGCGATACGTTATGTTGACTCGACTGCAACTGAAGATGGTCGGCGGCATGAACTTCTATCTAAATGAGTTGGTCATGTTCTCACGTCTTGTTCGGATTTAGGTTGATTTCCGTTACACATATACATTATTTTAAATTATTTACAGCCGTGAGTCGCAATCGTAAAATTTAAATAATTCGACGTTTAAGAGAAAATTCACTGGAAGCAACTTTACGGGAATCTTTCCTTGTTTAATAAATAAAATAAAACATAAAGAAATGATTAATTTATGTTATTACCGGGAGACGGTGTGGTGTGGTCATTCTCTCACCGATTGAGGGGGTCCGTAACTTCCCCTCGCTTATCTGTGGGTGTACAAAATACCCCAGAAATAAGATGCTCCATTTTCTCGGCACCTACTTTTTTGAAGAGTATTTAATTTCAATTATAGTAAAAATAATCTGTAGACTTTTATAGAAATTATAATGTCGTCCAGTTTTCCAAATCCTTCCCAGATTGTTCGATAGAAAAAAGAAAATGTAAATTAAAGATAAAACACAAAAGTTTGATAGAAAATAAAGGTATGAAATAACCGGTGTTGTTAGATGATCCGCCGGTTGGTGTTGTTCGTATCTTGTTAACCGTATATCGTCACATAATTCTCCGTATCCCAGTGTTTTTGTAGAACATTTTTATCACCCTGTCGTGCACAGTGGTTAAAGATTTAGTATTGGAATCGGGTTCGACCCCCGATAGGGGCAGGATGTAAAAGGGATTTTTCTTCATCTGAATAAAATGAACACAACTATCAGCCCTTGTCGGAGTGCAGAATTCATGAGCAGACCCATCTTCCCTGTCAGAACTATGTATAGGCTGACATGGAGCTATGAATTGCACAGATGGTTCTAAGTAAATCGAACCTATAGACGTACGTCCTCGATTTACTGCGGACAGAGAGGATGTGAAAAGAAAACCACGAAAGAGTGGGGAGTGGTTTGGCCCAGAACAGATTGCATAGATCCAAAACAAACAAACAGATAACAATTTTATCACACAATTCGGGCACATTCGAAGAAACTATAAATTACGTTTTGTATCGTTGTGACAATTACAATTAACTTTTTAAATTGACCAACATTAAGGGAGCGGGCCGAGATGAGAACCCAGTTTGAGTTCCAAATGCACAACATGTTATAAGGTAGAATCTTTGCGCTTTTATATTTCTTTTGATTGATTTTGCGTTTTTAAAATTTAAATATCAACAATAAAATTTTAAAATACGCTTCAACTCATGAAAGTGTTGTTTCTAACCACCAAAAACAGCAATATGTATATACTTAAAAATATTCCGGATAATGTAAGTATGTCGAGATGTAGTTTTTACACTGTTAAACGAAGTGTTGAAAGAGACGGGGGTCCGAGCCTAACTTTTCGCATGATATTAGTGACATTCCCAAACTGATTGATGATGGACGATCTTTGAATAGAACTTATTCAGAACACTCATAAAGTGTTTGTGGTATACTTTTGACAGCCAATAACAAAACAGCAGAGTTGGTTCCAATATGTCATTATCATCGGATGAATTCTATAGACTTAACTTTTTAAATGAAATTGGTTTGATTTCCAAACTGATTGGTAGCGATAGATTTCTTTTGAGTAAACCTCGTTTATTGAATTTGTTGAGTGGCACACTTTGAATTGCCAACAGCAGGACATCGTAGAGTTTGTACCAAAAATTCCATTATACAGATGAGACTTATAGACTTAACCTTTTAAACGACATCGTTGACATTCCCAAACGGATGATACCGCACGATATTTGAGTAGAACTTGTTCAGTGCGTTTATACCGTTTGAGGGGATTACTTTTAATAGGCCATAGGTTTGATTTCCAGAAGGATTGACAAAGATAAATTTTTTTGAGTAAAACTCGTTCAATGATTTGTTGAGTGGCACACATTAAATTACAAATAACAGGCTTAACCTCAAATGAGGTGGGTACCAAACGAATTAAGAGCACATAATTTTTTTGAGTAAAATACTCATAGACTTTGTTGAGTGGAACAGTTTAAATGGCCAATAACTGAACATTGCATTGTTTATAAATCCCAATATTATTAGATAATTCCCATCAGCTTAACCTTTAAAATGATATATAAGTGGTTTTCGGACGAATTGGTAGCGATAGATTTTTCTGAGTACTCTCTCATACTTCTTATATATACAGAGTAAGTTCTACTGAAAAATCGTCCGATATCAATCTGTTTTGGAATGCAACCGATATCATTTGAAAGGTTATTCCCATAGGTGTCATCAGTATATAAGTACACACTCAGTGATGTCCTATTATTGGCCATTCATAGTATGCCACTCAACAAATTCAATGAATGAGTTTTATTTAAAAAAATCGGTACTACCAACGTAAAGGACTCAAACGCTGTAAAGGACTCTTTGGATTTCCAAAGGAATTGATACCGGAAAAATCTTCCGGGAGAACTTATTCAGTACACTCGACTGAATAAGTTCTCCCGGAAGATTTTTCCGGTATCAATTCCTTTGGAAATCCCATCGATGTCTTTTGAAAGGTTGAGTTCATAGGTATCATCTGTGTACCAGATGACTGACACGAAGTGTTACCAACTTCAGACTGCCATTGCTGTCAAACCAGTGATGACAGAGCGCTCAAATTTACACTAATGACAGTTCATTCCATTGTTTACAAGCGTACAAAAGCATTTTATTGCTAAATATTTAGAAAAAAAGATATCCGCAATGGAATTCAAGCGTAATAGTCTGATTGCTCTATATTAGGCTGGAAAACCACAGCCACAGATTGTTAACCAGTTAAAACATCTGAATGTGAATAAAATGTTTGTGTATCGCACTATAAATCGTTATAACGATACTGGCAGCATTGCAAAACGCCATGGTGGTCGACCGAAACGCACTGCAACATCGCCGGATATCATTTGAAAGGTGAAGGCCAAATTGGCTCGAAGTCCGCATCGTAGCGGCAGAAAAATGGCTCGTGAGGCGAATATTTCGCTCGAACGGATGCAGCACATATTGAAAGATCATCTTGGACTAAAGGCCTTGAAATCCCACAAAGCGCATGGTCCCACCGATGCTCAAAAAAAAGTTAGAGTGGAAAGAGCAATGGAGTTGTTACGCTTGCACGAAAGTTGCGATTTGCCAAATTTGGTTTTCTCCGATGAGTCGCCGTTCGTTATTGAGCAATATGTCCAACCGGTTTTCACCGCTCGTTTTTTTGGACCGTGGCATCAAGATAGATGCTCAAATTTATCGGGATCATGTGTTGGAGGGAGCGTTGAAGCCTTGGGCACAACGGCCGCTGAGCCTGGGCATTTCAACAGGACTCGGCGCCGAGTTTTAAAGCGCGCTTCAATCAAGATTGGCCGAGAAACAAAATTCCGCGGTTAATTTCCACTGCGCAATGGCCACCAAATTCACCGGATGCAAATCCGCTAGATTTCTCGGTTTGGGGTATTTTGAAGAGCAAGGTTGGGACAAAAAATACCAAAGTATCGATCATCTCAAGCAAGCGCTCTGCCTGGAATGAGCCAAAATACTGCAGAACCACTTTCGTGCTGCATACAATAGCTTTGTCGGCCTTTTGAAGGCTATAATCATGGTAAGAGTGGCCAAATCGAAAACTGCTAATGCAATTCGAAAATTTAAGTATTTGTGAACATTTTTTACTTTGATTCAACAAAATTCATCAAAAAATAAAAATTCTGTGGTGTTTTGTTTTGGTAACACTTCGTGTCAGCCACCCTGTATAACCAAATTTTGGTATAAACTCTACGAGGGCATCGTTTGCTCTTCGTTTGGCCATTCAAACTGTGCTACTCAATAAATTCAATGAACGGGTTTTACCCCAAAAAAATCTATCGCTACTAATCCGCTTGAAAATCCAACCTATGTTATTTAGATCATCCGATAAAGTGGCATCACTCAATCGCTATGAGTGCACTGAATAATTTGTACGCAAATACCGTTATCAATCCGGTTTTGGATGTCAACGATTTCATTTGATAAGTTAAGTCCACAGGTGTCTTCTGTGTATATGTAATACAATTTTGTTACAAACTCTAGAGTATCCTGTTATTGGCTATCCAAAGTGAAATCATTGAATGAGTTTTACTCAAAGAAATCTATGGTACTCTCTTGAAAATCGAACCTATGTCATTTGAAAAATTAAGCCTAACGGAATTGTTCGATGATAGTGGCATTTTGGTATAAACTAAGCGATTAGTTTATTGTTAAACGTAGTTTAACAGTAGTTCCACTCTATGATTTGTTGGTCATATGGTGTAAATTTATGATAGAATTATTGTGTTTATTTATATCGAATAAGGTATTCTTAAATTATATTATATCAATATATTACTAACCTTTTTTGTTTGCATAATTTCTTTTAAATTATATAATTCAATCTTTTTTACTACATATATTTAAATGGGAATGCAGTACATATTAACAGAACGAAATAGTAACGTAGATAGTAAGAAAAGGACGGTATTCTTCTTGTAATATTTTAACCGTGTTCTTACTATTACATATTTAATTTTGTTAATTGTTAGAAACGACACACCATTTCAACTCACATAAATAAAATCTTAAAACCATTATTTTATTATTGTAACACTACATTAGTAGCGTACACTCAATTCCACAATTGACCGATGGTTGACAAAGTGGCCAAGCAAGCTTTGCTAATACTCGTGTGGGAAACCCATTTTTGGTTTTAAAAATGATTTGTTTACATTTGCGTTGTAGCAAGCGATGAATATAAACTGAAATATTTTTATTCTTGATTTGTATTTTAAAAAATATACGAAATTGTTTGTATGAGGAAACAGATTATAAAGACTAATAAAGACTGCAATACGTTGGTCTTAAAGATCAAACTAAATTCTAACATGCACACTTATTTTAAATTTAAACCAATAAGCAGCACGTGTACATTATATTGACAAACAAGTCAAATGCCAAACAATTTTCACTCTGGTGATGAATACAACGAAAAACTGTTTATGCGTTTATTTATGTATCCGATAGAAGATTTATTTTTTTCCCAATTTAATTTTTCATAAGACGAATAAACATAATATATACACACACATTGATAATAATAATGATGATAAGTTATCAAAAAATTATAATGATGATGATGACGATTTAGTCGTACAAATCACTCGAAGGGTCCGACACAACGTATAAATAATACATAATATTATTCACCAAACAAATCGGAAGAATGTACACAAATTATATTCAATAAATTCTGTCATATAATGATACAAACAATCATAATGATAATGGTAACAGCAAAAGCAGCAGCACCAAAATACGAGTAAGAGAAACAGACAGAAAAATAAAAACCATCTCGTCTCATTTCCAATAAAGATTTCCGGAGTGACAAATTTAAATTAATTTTTTTGTACGTTTTCTATGTTGACGATCTATATACGGCGAAAAATAATATTAAGAGATTTGAAAATTTCGATTTTGCAGTCATTTGTATTTCGTCCCTACCCGCCCCCCCCCCCCCTGGGCTTCCCAAAGAACAAAACGAACAGAATAAAAAGAATAACATCATGAGGGGTATACGAATAGCGAACACTGAAGAGAGACTGAATATCTACTCGTAAAACTCGGGTTCGATATGTGAAGAGATGCGGGAGAAATAAAAAATACTGAAAAGACAATCAATCAAGTAGGACTTAGTTAATCTGTTTGAGTTTTTTTTAATGTAGATTTGCATTCTATTTTTATAGAAAGGCGATGTTGCTAAAGCTTTTCTGTGATTAAGTTGTATACGCAAAAATACTGGATGGCTTACAAAATACCGAACCTAAAAATATATTTGAAAATGTCACTATAATAGTGTTATAACCGAAAAGGTAAGGTGGACTAACCTTTTTTATTAAATGGAAATAATTTTTATTGGCAATATAATTTTTTTTCATATTATATTTTCGATTAATAAGGGTGATGATAATACTTTTATTACAAAATAAAAAAATCTCGGCTCTACATAAAAAAGTTATGTTTTTTTAATTTCTGGTCAGCAACACTTTGTTTCCTATACAGATACCTATAATATATCGCCATTTACACGTAAAATATTTTTTTTGTAATTTAATGATTATATTATATATTATATTTATGGGAATAAAATATCAAAATGTAAATAAGCGGGTGGACACACCAGAGTTCAATATCGCCCGAATAAAATAAATCATGAATTAAATTACGAGAGATAATTTTGAAATATTATAAATCAAAACATTTTTGGGAAAAAAATTTCCATTAAATAAAATTAAACAAAAAAAATGTTAATAAAAATAATACATTTTAAATTTATTATAATTTTATTACTGTATTAAAAATTATAAATAAATTAATTGGAAATTAATTGGAATGTGTACCAAGCTTGACTATAATGCAACGATAAATTGTTATTTTTGTTTATTTCGAGCTAATTATTGACATTAATTTATGATGTTTTGTTTGGTAATGATTGTAAATATTTTCATTTTTGTACTAAATTAGTTAAAGGGAAGACGAAATTGAAAATAGATTTCTTTTTAAACTTCGTTGTATATTTTGTAATATTTACTACGAAACAGCAATTCTCTAATTAGAAAACAGGATTCATAAATATATTCTGATTAATTTATTTACATTTCCCGTAGGTACACTAATTGTGTTCGCTCGTTGATTGATTTCTAATTCAAACAAATCTAATGATAAAGTAATATCAACTTAATTAAAATCTGAATATTCTTAAACTATTCAGTGTATCCCTACATATTTGATATTGCAACGTTTAATTGGTTTTATAGATAAGATGAAAAGGAATCATAAACGTCTCCCGGGAACCCGCAATAGTGGCATATATTGTATATTGTGTGTGTGTGTGTGTGTGTGTGTGTGTGTGTGTGTGTGTGTGTGTGTGTGTGTGTGTGTGTGTGTTTGTGTGTGTGCATGTTTACTTCGTACGCTCAATATATATATAAATATATAAATATATATATATATATATATATATATATATATATATATATATATATATATATATATATATATATATATATATATATATATATATATATATATATATTATTTACGGGTGGGCCATCTAACATTTATTTTCAACTAGCGGTTATTTTGAGTATGGTTAGGGTTATGTCACTTCTGATTTGACAGAAAGTTAGTTTTATCCTTCCGCTGAAGGAAAATGGTTGTGTATTCGCTTGAACAACGCTGGGAAATATTGAAACATTACTTCAAAAATCATGATAAAAATCATTTTCTCGGATGAGGCGCATTTCCATCTTGGCAGCTATGTAAACAAGCACGGAGAACCCGCACGTGATCGTAAAGAAACCGATGCATCCTCAACGAGTGACTGTTTGGTGCGGATTTTGGGCCGGTGGCATCATTGCGCCATTTTTCTTTGAAAATGAGCAAAGAGAATTACTGTCAATGATAAGCGCTACCGCGCCATGATAAACGATTTCTTGTTCCCGGCACTTCAAGAGGAGGACATAGGCAACATTTGGTTTCTACAAGACGGCGCTCCGTGCCACACAACACACATTTCAATTGATCTTTTGCGCAATGTCTTCGAAGATCGAATTATCAGCCGAAATGCTGATGTGATTTGGCCACCTCGGAGCAGTGATTTGACGCCGTTGGACTATTATCTTTGGGGTGTCGTCAAAGATAAGTATTACGCCGATAAACCAGCAACGATTGACGCTCTCAAGAGCAATATTCGCATTACCATTGAAGACATAATGCCGCATACCATCGAAAATGTGAACAAAAATTGGACCGACCGTATGGGGTACGTCAAGGCCAGCCGAGGCAGTCTTTTGAATGAAATAGTATTCCATAATTAATCGGAAGGATTCTTTACAATGAAAAAAATAAATTAGAAAAAATATTGAGGACTTTTTGTTTTATTGCATTTAAAAAAAATATTTGGCCCACCGGCTAAATATATATATATATATATATATATATATATATATATATATATATATATATATATATATATATATATATATATATATATATATAATATATATATATATATATATATATATATATATATATATATATATATATATATATATATATATATTATATATATATATATGGCTTAAGTGCAAAATTGCAATTTTTCAGTATAGCACTTTTAACAAATTTTGCAAAATGTACAAAATTGAGGGCAAAAATTCATCAACATTGAATTACGGAAATACGAATAAAGACGACATTTATATTTTACAATGCTATTTGAATCATTTCTTTTGTTATTTGAGAAATATAGCCCTAAGTAGCAAGTAAGCCACTCTTATAAATTGGAAATGAAAATTATAAATGGTTAAAGTTACTTTAGCTATCATTGATAATTACAAATCTATTTATATCCCCTTTAAGTTATTTTAAGCCGATGTTAAAAAATAAAATCTGAATACTAAGTTGTGTTAGGAGAGGACGAAATAGTATATTGTATAATTAGGAGGAAAAGTACTGCATTACCGGACGATAGTGGAAATTGGCACGGGAGGCCGGGAATGTACTTTTCCTCCGAATTGTATATACTATTTTTTCTCCGATTAGACTTTGAAACGAATATAAACCCAAAATAATTTTTAGTATTATTCATTAATTATCATATTAAGAAATCAAAACAAAGTAAAAATTCGAAAATAATATAAAATTAATGCTTAGTTAGCCACGACTTCCTAAGACATAAATACATTTTTTTTTTTCAAAAGTTGTCAAGTTTGTGTTGTGTACCTATTTGATTTATAAAAAACGTGTGAACGAAATTTAAGGGATACAAATGATTCCAGTATGTTGTATTTGTTGCTAAGCAACAAGTAATAATAGTACGAGAATAGTTTTTCTGGCCTAGGCCGGGAATATATTCCCGTACTATTATTACTTGTTGCTTAGCAACAAATACAACATACTGGAATCATGACCTTTTCGTTTCGAAAAAACAACGGAAAGAAAGATATATTTTTTCCTACGATCGGAGAAAAACTATATTATTGTAAATTCAATTTTAAATTTAAAAAAATTAATGAATCGTTCTTATACACAAGCTTATTAATAATGAATAATAATATAATAATAATAATATAATATTAATAAATGAAAAAAAATAGAAGTATTGTTTTTATTTTTGTAACATACCAAATTTTATTTAGAAAAATATAAATATCAGTCAGGAATAAAATTAAAATCATAATATACTTAGTATTCGTAGTCCTATTTGTATTCCTTTTCATTGTCTTCCTCTGTTATATCTGGGTGATAATCAGCCATGCTTTCACCACACAGTTCCAAACAAATAAAAGCTATGAATTTTTATGAAAGATTCAAATCTAACTTTCGGCGTTAAATTAACAAAAAAGTCACTGCTCTAATCGTTAATTAAGAAAGACTGAATTTAATCCTTAATTCTAAATATACTTAAATAATATTACGAGTAACATTTTATAGACCGACCAAATGGCATAGTGGTTAAAGCTTTGGCGTTTGGATCGGGAGGTACCGGGTTCGAATCCCGATAGGGGCAGGATGCAAAGGGAATTTTCATCAACAAATTACGATTTGGGATGAGAAGGAACACATCTATGACCCCCTGTCGGAGTGCGGGGCTTACGGGCCGACCCATCTTCCATGCCAGTATAAGCTGGCATGGAGCTATGCAATGTGCAGATGGTAATAAAATCGGACCTATATTCGTACGTCCTCGAATTGGCCAATACAGGCGTAAAGGTAAGGACGTAAATAAGCGAACCGCGAAAGAGTAGGGAGAGCTTCGGCCCAGAACAAATCAGGGAAAATAAAAAAACATTTTATAGAAAATAAATACAAAAAACTTAAATTATTAAATTTAAAGCGGTTCCAAATAGCAACTAGGTGAGTCCACTCGAAACAGCGATGGACTATTTTGGAAAGGCTTGTTTATTAAAAGCTTTAGCTTAAAATTATTCTGTATAATTGAACCATATGAAAATTAGACTTTGGGCTACGTTTATCGCTCTGTTTTGATTCATTCGACATTATTGATTTGTTCGAATGGCAAATTTGAATAGTTGAACTTTTATTTTTTTTTAATTAAATTTGAATATTGGATATAACGCATAGGGTATATTTTAGGAAACAGGGAACTTGGACTATATCAAAGCATAGCCTCCTAACCATTCGTGACGTTATAGTTGAAGTGGTTCAATTTGTGCTATTTCTTTCATTAAATCTTGACGTGTCATTACTTGTTCACACGCGTTTTGTCTGACCGCTTACTACTTTAAACACGTATAGTGCTTCTTGCCAATGATTACATTTTTAGCTTTTATAAATTCTCTTTATTTAGGGTGATGATTATTTAATGGTGGTCTCCTTTCTAGTAAGTTAATGTTTTGAGTGCAAGCGTATTTTTAAATACCGACTGATATAGAGATTTTCGAAAATTTAACTGACAACCAACAAAATAAAAATCCTAATAATTAAGATCTCTTCTTGAATATTATTAAATTTTTTGTTAAACAATTTTGTTAATTTTTAACGAGATTTCACTTGAAATGACATTAATTAAATGACATCATGAAACATAAGCTTGCAATTCATCGCCATCATGACAAAAAAAATCAACACAAAACAAAATTTCAACACTCTTTCTATAAAACATAATCATAGACCTAATTGGTTCACGTGTTTAGCGTTGTGCAAACTAAAACAAAGCAAAAAATCAAAACTAATGATCTAATAAAAAAATGTTAGGTTAATAGAGAAAACATTTCTAGAAACGTGAAATTATGAAATAAATGATTTTAAATTTGTATTAAAAACAGTCTGAAGCTGTTCTTGGTTAAATTATGATTATAAAACCGAAGTGAAATTTGCCTAACAAAACGTCTCATATACGAGCAATCTGATTTTTTTTAGCATGTAAAAGTATAATCGCCTACACTTGACACTAACACATTTTATTTTTTTTTATGTTATGATGGCCAAATATATAGCGGCATTAACTACCAATTGGTTAGAAACAGCCACGAATTACACCTACTTCTGATTATCTACAGTGGCTCACTGCCAAAATGATGCAAGCAATTTTTTTTAAGTAAATATCCAAAAAACAAAACTAAATATCTATTTTTAATTTACATTTATTATAAGCTTCAATAAGCGGATTAATTGTTTATTTCATAAAACAAAACAAATAAAAAATTTCAATTTATAACAAAATAGTAACAAAAAACAAAATTTCTACGTGAAAACAAGTCACATCTAAAATGATGCAGTTTTAAAAATTCTAAAAAAAATTAATTTTTGTTTTTAAAACTAATATTATCACATTGTTTAATTAATTTATTAATATTTGGTAGGATTTCCCTTTTAGAACAGCTTTGAATCTTTTAGGCATCGAATCTACGAGTTTTTTCGTGTTGGTGTTATTTTATTCCACTCATCTAACAATGCGTTTTTTAAGTCCACTCCAGTGATTGGACAGGTGTATTCATGACATAAGGAGTATTCCAAATGAGCCAATTTTGAACAATTTGGGATTTGTGTTTCGGATTTTTGTCTTGGCAAAACCGAAAATGATTCTTAATATTTAAATGTTCAGTACTTACCTCCGAATTTCTTTTGAGTATGTCTAAATATACATTTTTGTCCAAAATGCCTTCGATAAATTCTAAAATTCCAACTCCGGAAGACACCATACTATTCCACAACATAACATGACCGCCACCGTATTTAACAGTGCTTCGTAAGTTTTTAGCTGTTAGCTCCGCATTAGGTTTTCTCCACACGTAGTTACTTCCATCTGATCCTAAAAGGTTAAATTTGCTTACATCAGTAAATATAACCTTGTTGCAGATTGTTTCATCTTTGTTTTTATTGTCTTGGGCAAATTTAATTCTAGCCTTACGATTAACTTCACTGATGTATAGCTTCTTCAGAATTGTTCTACCATGAAAATTTGATTCCCTTAATATTCTGTGTATTGTTTCTGGATGATATTTTTTTCTAACTATTCAGCTTCCTCGGCCACCTTAGGAGCACTTAATTTGGGGTTTTCTTTTATTTTTCGACAATCTTTTTCGCAAAATATTTTATTGTGCGCTTTTCTAGATTTATTTTCGACACTGTGTCGATGAATGAACCGTTCAATAATATGTTCATCAGTAGAAGAACTTGTTTTCACCATTTCTGCAATTTTTCTTTGAGTTTTGCCATCTTTACAGTGTTTAATAACTAATTGACACATTTCAATACTTGAAATTTCAGTTTTATTAATTTCACTTTTCTCAAGTATAATGCTATAAAAACAAATA
The DNA here is from genome assembly GCA_963691935.1 of Nephrotoma guestfalica. NCBI lineage: Eukaryota > Metazoa > Arthropoda > Insecta > Diptera > Tipulidae > Nephrotoma > Nephrotoma guestfalica. Next base: position 111,011,434 of record OY829915.1, read on the forward strand.
TTTAATTTGCTGATTATATTGACTATAAAAAAAACTTATACTATAAATTGTTTTACATGGGAAATTTTGTTTTGTGTAGAAAAAGTGTGCCGCTATTTTCAAAACAAAGAAAGTGCATCGTTTTAAATGTGACATGTTTTTACGTAAAATTTTGTTTTTTGTTACTATTGTGTTTGTTAAACAATTTAATACTGAAGCTTATAATAAATGTAATTTAAATATAGATATTTAGTTTTGTTTTTTGAATATTTAATTTAAAAAAAATAGAATTGCTTGCATCATTTTGGCAGTGAGCCACTGTATCCACACTAAAGTTACTTAATTTTGGAAACCTATTTTACTAATATCCATAATATTCATGTCACAAAGTTAAGTTAAGGCTACTCAATAAAATTTTACATAATGTTATATAACCGATGAAAACAAAAACTGTTGCATCATTGTTGTTCATCTAACAAACAATTCATACAAAAAAATATACAAAACAATAATATAAAAATTCCACTTTGAAGTTTTCAAATTGACATAACATAAACGAAAACACTGACAAAGACCAAAATTTATATTACTCTACAACGATTCTACCACGTTAACATTTTCGGTTTATCTCTCTACAGTACGAGTTCAGATGAAAAAAGTATTTTAGTTATTTTTGTGTGTAGTTCTTCAAGCACAAAAAAAATAAATAATAAGCAATAAGAAATACAAAAAAAAAGAACAAAATAAATAAATAAGAAAAGTTCATCTAATTTAAGTTTTCCGTTGATTTCCATCAGACCAAAAAAGAAAGGAAAACTATATATTTTATGTGTGCATTATTCTCATCTGTATACTCGTAGTTGCTACAGTCTCTCGTACACATTTATATCCAAGGCTGAATGACACTGTACGTATATTGTATAGGGTATACCGTCTATGTTGAGATGAACCAACGATAACACACAAAACAAAACAAAATGAACTAAAGGATATTTTCGTTATAATTTTGTCTTATCGCACATACAGAGCTGATCACGTAATTGTTCATTTTTTCTTTAGCAGTTGGCGTACGTGAATTTTTTTATTATTTCAGATTTTCGTCTCTCTGCCACAATTTTATATATTGCAACACAATAGATCTTTAACAATATTTAGTTGAGTCGTTGAGATATTACAATCGGAAGCTTATAAATGATTTATCTCGTGTGATGTATGACCTTACATTATATTGTTAAAATCTTGATGCTAAACAGTAAACACTAATACGGGGAATTAATAAAGAGTATTTTGATTTCTTGTACATTCCGTACGATACTGTATACCTAAATATAAATACCTAGCAAAAGTTTTAAAATTAAAACTGTAAATACCTATTATATGAGTATATGAAAATTAAAAGTTTTCCAGAAATTTGTATTTTTCAGCTACTCTAGCTAGGTGGTGCTCTTACTCGTAACTAAACACAACGAATAAAACACCCATGCAGAAAATGGTTGAGTTTTAATTTCAAATTGATAAAGTTTTCATTTTATTTTGATAAGGTAAATTTTTACGTTGAGATGTATGTATATTAATAAAGGAAGTGATTGAAATAAAACAAGACAGAAAATCTCGAAATTAGAGTGTTAATATTGCCAATTACATGAACATTTGGTTTAGAAAAAAAGAAGAAAACTAGTTGGTTATTTAGAAGTTTTGTGCAGGAATGATTTAAGTTAATTTTTAGTTTTCAAATTCGAATTTTTAAAATATTTGTTTTATTATACTTTCTACCTACAATCAGTGAATTTTCGATAACTGAAATTATGATGATGTATAGGGTATGTCAACTATTCATAGCCGATGTGCAAAAATGTAAAAAGGATTACGGGGAGGATAAAATGTTTCCAAAAATATTTATGTGCTGGACTATAATTAATAAATGATGATGTGTGTTGTCTTTACCGTATGTTTGAACGCCAGTAACTTGAAAACCAGTAAACTGATTTAATTTGAGTTTTGTTGTTTTCACAGGCCGCTCAAAATGACACAGTAAATAAAAAAAATTTCTGTTTGTTGTTAAATTTTGCTCATCAAGAAGCGAAGATAACTTCGTTAGGATCTTCAAAGCTGATGCAGCTCATAAGCACACATCGTCTTTCACGAAAATTTACTACACAAACCGTCTAGTGATACCCAATTACGTGACCCGATTAATTATCAACACCATTAACGGATTACCTTATCTAGGATGATTAATTAATGTCAGACCTATCAGAAGACACTCTACGTATAGCGAAATGAAGAAATAGGAAAATTTAGGTCGCTATTTTGGAAATGACCTGGTTTCAAACATGTGAATAATCAATAGTTAGTATATGACGTTAATCCAATGAAATCTAACATAAGGCAATAATCACAAAACAGTACACTTATTTATGATGTTTTACTTCATATAAATGTCCAACAATCAGCTTCTTGAAAAAAATTAAATTAGCCAGCTAAGTAGTAAATACCATTAACCTTTATGTGCATGGCAATGTACTATTGTATCTTTTCGGTTTTAAGTTTAAATGTTTTTACTTTGGAATTTAGCTACAAATCTGAAACTTATGTTTAGCCTTCATTGGTCTTTCCTTTATCAGAATTTGGCTTTTTGGAAATATTGTGGAAGAAAAATAAGAAGAAGCGACGATAAAAACAAAAATACTCCTTAAACGGGCGGCTAAGGTGCATTTGTTATGTGTATAGAAATTTATACAGTGAAGTAATTTTATTTAACAGTGAAGTAATTTTATCATAAAGCAGCCAAAGGCCAAAGTAAAACAAATTCATTTATTTAGTTCTAAAATATTTATTATTTGAAAGTGTATGTACAATTATTACATTTAGTAATACAGGAAACATACAGTGCATAATTCCGCTTGCATCAAAATTAGAATACACTAGTGTATAAGGAGTAATATACTTGTATGACGTATGTCATGCAGAATTACGCACTTCGTTTCTATTTCTATTTTAACTGTGCATCCGTTGTTGTTAACAACATGAAAAAAACTAAGAATTTTGGCTAACTTCATGCCACATTGTTTGTTGTTTATCACGTTTGACACAGAATTATGTCATGATTTCTGTTTGACAGATTTGTTAACTAACAGAAAAAATTACAACTCCCAGATTGATAGCTTGCTCTAACTTAAAAAAAGAAAAATGCCGCACACAAGTGTCAAAAATGATGCTCATGGTAATGAAGCTCATGCTTATGGTAATTTGGACTGGGTGAAGTTAGACCGATTCGCAAATAGCTGGTCCCATATTTAGAATTTGTCGTATTAGGAGGCAATGAATGTCAGTGCCACAACTCAAATCCATAGCCCCCTAACACGACAATTTATGCGCAGCTTTTAATTTATTTCACTATGATGCTACATAATATCGCCTGATTTTTGGCACAGCTGTTCACTATTAGTGCCGCAACTCAAATTCAACACGACAAATTATAAATATGGGATCCAGCAGTCTACGAATTAGTCTACCTTCGGCCAGTTCATATGACCAAATTTTTCCAAATTTTTTTCGACGAAAATTTACTGCTAACTTCAATAACATGTAATTTTCGGCTAATATCAACAGAATTTTGTACTACCAGCTGATACAAAATATGTCGATAATGCAGGTTTTTCGACTGAAATTTTTGTTATGCTCACGTTATAACGTTCGTATATGCGATTTCTGTATGAAATTTGGGTTGTTCTGTTTGATAGCCAGATATTTGTTTTTAGTTTCATTAGTTCGAAACCAAGCTTCCATTCCAACGTCGCGGTAACCTCACCTAGATGTAAAACAATATTTGGCTATCAACCAGAACAACCCAAATTTAATATAGAAATCGCATGCGTTGTATGCGTTAAATACAATAAAATTCGAGGTTACGAAGGGGTTGACAATTGCGTAGCGAATCATAATAATTCGCTAAGGTATTGTGATAATACTTTATACGTAAGTACAAAGTATTTTCAATATTTTTGTAGTTTGGTCACTGTAGTCTGATGAGACGACCGAATTTTTTAAATTAAAAAATTCAAGTTTCATTAGCTCGAAACCAAGCTTCCATTCCAACGTCGTGGTAATCTCATCTAGATAACAAAATCTTTATTTTTTTAGTGCTGTGTTTGACCTTCAGCTCTCGAGAAAAAAATAATCATATGTACCATCTATAAACTACTATCTTTAGTGTGTTAATTATCTTAATAAACAAATTAATTAATAATTGAACAAAATCTGTGTTATGTAGGAAATATAAATGAAAAGTTTTCGTTTGAATTATAAAATAAATAAAATGAAAATAAAAAAATGATTTCAAGTGTTATTAATTGACAATCGTCGAAAGTGTGCTAGAGCAGTTGGACAAGACGCATCATTATAAAATAACGTAGAGTTACCAAGTTCGGCTTTAATTTTCGTGCAGAAACTTTATTTGAGTTAATACTGTCGTGAGTGATAAAAAATTATAAAAAAAACGTTTCGCAATATTTACGCGGAATAAAAATAAAATTGCACACGAAAGTGTTATCAACACTGTTCAAAATATATGTGTATAGAAAGAAACAGATTTTGTAAACCAGAATTAAATAATTAGATCTAGAACATAATTATTGATGAAAAGTTTGTGAGAAATCAGAAATCAAATAAACATTTTCTGTGAACAATTTCATCGTTTTAGTTTCCATCAGCTGATCTTCAAGTATTTCAATTTCACGCTATATAGTTGTTTTTTTGTTTATACCGTACTCTTAGTCTTGTTACTTCATTCGCCGCGATTGTTGTCACGTTACTTCGCCTGTATTTTTGTATTCTGCTAGTCGATTGGAGTGACGTGATACGCTAAACGTCAATCACTGAATTAATCGGACAATACTAATAATTTCCCCACTATTTGACACAATATTGGCTTGTCAAAATCAAACACAGCCAAGCGTTATTTGCATAATTTTTTTATTTATTAAAAAATAATTATTAGTTAAAACATCATATAAATAAGTTACATGATACCCGGTTAAAAAAAAATTGAAATGAGTAGTTTCGATATATATTACGATACCAGTGAAGAAAATGATGTGTGTGATATGGCTGTTTTCCGTCGATGTTTAAGAGACGAATCTAATCCCTTGGAATTACCATATAGTTTGTATGTTACACGATGAGTATGTTAATAAATATATACATAACTATATTTGTGCGTATCTATCTTACAGATTTCTAAAATATTTTCGAATAAATCAAGAATATTTTAAATTTTTACTGGGCGGTTAAAACTAACCATACGATTATCATCCGTATCACCAATAATTAAATTAGCCGCAACATTGTGTTTTCTTGCCGATGGCGGCTATCGAACGGGATGCGGTAACGAATGTGTGGCGGGATTAGCCCAATCAACTTTCTCGAAAACACTTCAACAAGTCATCACAATACTGGAAGAAGAAATATGTTCGGAATTCTTACGTTTTCCAGAGGCAAATGAAAATACAGAGAGAATTAAATTAGAATTTTTCGGAAAACAGGGATACCTGGTATTATTGGTTGTATCGATGGAACGCATTTTAAAATTAAGTCACCACCTAAGCAAGAAAGGCATCTTTACCTTAATAGAAAAGGCATCGTATACATAGTTTAAATGCTATGCTTGTAAGCACTAGGTTTAATTTGTTGGTCAAATGTTTATTAACATTAAACATGTATTTTAGGTATGCGATGACCGAATGTGTACTACATTTGCAGATGTGAACAATCCAGGTTCGTGTCATGATTCATTCATCTACAATAATAGTGAACTTGACACTTATCTAAAAATAATTTTGAAAATGGACAAACCAATACTTGGCTTTTAGGTAGACATTATGAGATTTTCAGATATGTTTGTTAATAACAGGATTTTCTTGTTAGGTGATGCTGGTTATGCGCTGAAATCCTATTTGATTACGCCATTTCGATCTGCAGAGGGGGGTTCGCGGGAAAAATGGTTTAATACTATGCACTCGAAAGCGAGAAACATAATTGAAAGGACGATTTGATTGGTGTACTTAAAAACCGTTATCGATGTTTGTTGGATAAGCTACATTACAAACCAGAGAAGGCTGCAAAAATTGAAAATGTATGTTGTGCGCTTCACAATCTGTGCATCCTCCATAAAGTGAACATGGACGTCGCAATAATTCCGAGCATAGATATTGAGCAACCAGCAAATATAGCGGAAGAACAACATGTTGATGCCACTGAAAGAAATCGATTAACATTAATGAATAATATTAGACCAATTTTATTATAAATCATATTATTTTATTATAAAATTCAATAAAAAGTTTACTTCAATAAATATAAGTGATAATCAAATAACAACTTCCCTAAATTAAAATCGTAATAATACATACTAGGTACATTATAATTATCATACTAGATACATTACTAGTCAATCTATTCTGTTAGTGTAATCACCAGACATTAGTCGTACCGACTTTCCTCAAAAGCAAGCTTCCTCTCTTTGTACTCGATATTCCTCAACTTTAATTCGAAATTTTCTTTTAAATTTTTTTGTTTGTCGTGTTCAAACTGAGCCCACATCTTGAATTTTTTTTTTGTTTTAACTCGTAGTTCTTCCTGACGTATCGCGCACATTCTTTTGTAGTTTTACAAAACTGTTCCATGTATTTCGTTTGTGTCTCAAGAAGACCGTGGCGTTCTGAATTTGTTGTATGTTTTTTCCTATTTGTTGTTCGCTTCGGTAGTCATAATACAGCAACCTCTTCCGTATGACACTCAACATCATTTAATTGTACATCTTCCTGCAAAGCGTCATTGTTAGCAATTGCTATTGATGGAAAATTTGCCACAACGGTAGGTGACACAGCGGTTGATATATTTGCCACAACGGTTGACGGATGTTTTGTTAAGCCAAAACTTGTACCTGCGGCTTATCAGCCTACTTACGCTCTCCACCATCGGAGATAATATTTGAAGTCTGCAAGGTCCACCTCCAGTTGCAGTAATTTCCTTTTTATTTATAGCTAATTTTTTTTTAATTTTACCTTTAAAGTCGGTCCACACCTAAAATTATACATAACCTCAAAAAATTTTAATAAACATAAAATACGAGTAAATATATTTGTGTACAACCTTTTGCCATCCTGCTCCCTCTCTTACTGGAGGGCCCAATGAATTTTATTTTTCTGCAAAATAGTTCCAAGCAGTGTTGAATGAATCATCAATTGAACCAGACACTCGAATTTCTTTACATTCGTAATTTTGATCCTTTAAAGATAAATACTATATATAATATTGTGGGCAAAAAACAGTAAGACTTTGTTCATAATTTTAAAATTATTTATTTATTTCTCCAAATCTATTTCGTCCCCCTTAAAGCATCCCCAACCAAAACCAATGCAGTATGAGAAGGTGCATTATCGTGGTGCAAAAACCAAGAGCTGTCGACCCATAATTCCGGCCTCTTTTTACGAATAGCTTCGCGCAAACGACGCATTTCACTCAAATAGTATTCCTTGTTGACAGTTTGGCCGGTCGGAAGGAATTCGGAGTGCACCACACCTCGATAATCGAAGAAAACTGTCAACATCACCATTATTTTTGACTTGCTTTGACGTGGTTTTTTCGGCTTCGGCTCACCTTTGGCACGATATTCGGCCGATTGATCGTCTGTTTCCGGATCGTAAGCATAGATTCAAGACTCATCGCGAGTTATAATACGTTTCATGACATCCTGGTAGTCGGAAATCATTGTTTCACAGACGTCAACGCGACGCTGTTTTCCCAAAAAATTGAGTGATTTTGGAACCAATGATTTTTCAAAATGGTTTTCACTGATCCTTCCGATATGTCAACGATGCCAGTAAGGTCTCTGACTGTTAATCGTCGATTCTCGAGCACCAATCCCATGATTTTATTAACGTGTTGACCATCAGTTGATGTTGATGGCCGTCCTAGACGTGGTTCGTCGTCAACATGTTCTCGACCCTCTTTGAACAATTTGTACCATCAAAAACACTTGCTCGCGACATACAATTATCACCGAAGGCCTTTTGCAACATTCTGAACGTTTCGGAACCACAAAATTGATTCCACACACAAAACTTAATGGAGCTTCTTTGTTGAATAATTTCGCTCATTGTAAAAATCGCCGAATGCACTTTTTGTACCTCAGAAAGACAAGCGTAAACACTAATGATTATTTTGATGTGACATTTGACACAGATGTCACTGACAGTCATACTAACATAGAAGAAAAAATATTTCGACAATTGGTTTATTGAATCCTAGCTGGGTCCCACGGCTACTGTATGAGGAATACTGGTGGGATAATTTCGTTTTCCTAAATTTTTTCACTTATTTTAATGCTGTTCGCAACGGTTGCTTGACGTGGTTCGTGATGTTCTTTCTAAATTAAATTTCTTGAATAACATTAATAATATTCTCTTTTAGGCCTTCAATTGTTTGTGTATCATTTGGAAAGACTTTTGCCTCCAAATAGCCAATAAGAAAAAATCTAGGGATGTTAGATCGCAACTTCTTTCTGGATTAATTCTGCCTATTCGAGAAATTATTCGCTTACCAAAGCTTTCGCGTTAAAGGTCAATTATTTCTGCTGCTGTATGACATGTGACATCATTTCTGTGAACGATGACGAATTGTTTTTTTTGGACTCACACCAGCACTCACATCAGCAGCTATATTTTTTTCTGAACGACCACTACATTTCCTTTTTTCATCCTTTACCTAGTACATAAATTTACGCATATTTGAAAGCTTTACAATGGAATTGAAATAAAAAGTTGTCTTGCATACAACTATTTAGTTTTGGAGATTTGTATTTACAAAATGACACGAAAAATTTCTTGTACGTAGGCAATACGTCTCGAAATTACGTACATAGTTCACTTCTAAGTGGTAACATAATTTAGTTCTCAATTTTCAACGCGGTAGATTACAATGAAACTTCTTCTTAAAGATTTTTCAAGCCGATGCTAGCAAATTTGTTTTGAAAAACGTCAAAATCATTTTCCGCATTCCCCCAATTGAAAGAAATACTTATACATCCTCGAGATACCAAAACTTCCTCTTGCGATTATGTGCAATCATGCTAGATGGGACCTGGAGTTAACCTTGTCTAACCTAGGATTTTCACAATGCAAATTTGCTTGTATTTTATATCAGGACAATAAGTTTGTAAAAGTGTTTACATAATTTTGACACAGCTTCATGAAAGTACAATTCCCATTATGAAATATTTCAAGCAGCAATGTTATTTTGCATTAAAAAGTTGCACTCACAAACATACATTTTAACGATATAAAGAATTAGTAAATTTGTGGAGGGGATATAACGTAAAATTGTTAAAAATGTTTGTATGCGTAAAATCAGGAGAAATTTAATCCAAACTGGCAAGATTAAACTACCAAAATTTAAAACCGAGAGTCAGTAAGGTAAATGATCTTTGTTTATTGGCATAGTGGAGAAAATTAAAATAAACACGGTATTGGTTGCCAAATACAATATTTTATTGAGTTTATTGTGGTGTTGAAAGCATTTGTTTATTTTCTTGTGTATCAATAGACAAATAGAGTGCAATTTCAAAAATTTCCAACAGTAATCTTTACTTCAAAAATACACTAAATGAGAAATATCAGTTCACCGAACGGCGAAGTAAAATAATTATCTGTAAAAAAAGATATTTAGCTGGTGATATCGTAATAGCTACCTGCTCAGCGGTGGCAGTGTTTTTTAATTTTTTGGTGGTCGATGTGATCACACGTGTACAATTTGCTCGTAAAATTAAAAATTTAATATATATAAATGGTTAAATAATTTATCTACATTTTGTGATTTAATTTTAATAAATTTGTTATTTAGTTTTCAGTTAAATTAACTATTTTTCTAATAACTGTGAAACGGCTAAAAATCATAAATTCATAAAATCTATCAATATCTGTGATATAAATACAAAACTGTGATTTTATTAAATATATTTTTTTTTTTTCTAAATTGAATAATAATGTCTGCGTGCTGTGAATGTAGTGCCAAAGTGTCTGAAAACTTTTTTACTTGTGCTGGTGAATGTAATAAACTTATTCATTTTGGATGCGCCGGAATTAAAAAACCTGTGTTTGATGCCATTTCGATAATTCCAAATTTTTCATGGCGATGTGGTGTTTGTATCGATGTTTATAAAATTCTCAAGGAAACGAACGATCATATGAGTAATTCGATCAATGCTATATCAGCGTCCTTGTCATTGCTAAATAAAACATCAGCCGTTATTAGTAATAACGTGGAAAGTTTGTTAAAACCAACACCATCTCAACAGTCGTCGTCTGTAAAATTAAAGAAAAAAACAACACAAACTGATATGGAATTTGCTACACCAATACTTACAAGATCAAAGAGTAGTGTGAATAATGGCATAACAACGGATTCAACTGCTAAATCGTTAGACGGTAATATGGACTCGCCTAAAAAAGTTTTTATTGGTAGTGGTGACTTGAACTCTACTTTGCGTACCGTTGAACCGCTACGATGGATTTTTATTTCTCGATTATGCAAGGACGTTACTGATGATGATCTTATGATGTATATCAAAAACAAATTTGAAGTCGAGAAACCTGTATTATATTGCTTTCGACGTAATGATGAGCGCGATTATGTATCATTTAAAATCGGTATTCCTGTAAGCAAATTTAACCAAATGCTGGATTCATCGGCGTGGCCTTCTGGAGTGTTGATTAAAGAATTTTTAAATTCACGTCGGAAATCAATGAATAATAATTTTTTAGTCCCACGCTCAGCTCTAACGACGTTGTAACAATATCTACTGCGACCTCAACTGATTTTATACCTTCTTCAAATCCGATGCCGCTGTCTGCACCTATCGCTCAACCGACACTGCCACTCTCAGATGAAACCAACACATTGTCTATTTATTATCACAACGCTAGCGGAATACGATCAAAAACGCGTGAAACGTACCTATCAGTGTTGGAAAATGAATATGATGTCATCTGCATCACGGAAACATGGCTTACAAGCTCGCACAATTCTGCAGAGTACTTCCCTCCAGACTACTATGTTTTCAGACGCGATCGTTATACGGATCTTAAATCGACAGCGAAAGGTGGCGGAGTTCTGCTAGCGGTCACGAAAGATATACGTGCGGATATTATTGACCTTGGGAGTAACGAGTTGGAGATTTTGGCTGTTAAACTTGCTTTCAATGGAAAGCTGGTGTTGATAGTTGCTGTTTACATACCATACGGATCCTCAGTTAATATATATGGTGAGCTATCTTTATTTTTCTCAAACCAACTAGCAGCTGCAGCTCCTGATTTTGATTGTGTGATGATTTTGGGAGATCTTAACTTACCGAAAATAAAATGGCTTACAGTAGATGATGAACTTCTGCCATTCAATGGTGATCTAACTTCAGATCTGGTGATGGACTCAATCTGTTCACTCGGGCTAAGACAGATTAATAACATCGAGAACCAGTGCAGCAATATCCTCGATCTGGTGTTCGTTCCAGTAGAAGTACATGGCACAATCATTGCTTGTAATGATCTCGGCGGTTCTTCAAGTATTTTTCACATACCACTACATATCCAATTAATATTTGAAAATTGTGTTAATGTTAACGTAAATTTTAATTCTAGTGAGTCTTTCAATTTTAATAAGGGAAATTATAATGCTTTAAATGAGTTTCTGGACAATATTAATTGGGATCAATATATAACGGGTAGTTTAGACGCTTATATTGATCAGTTTTATAAAATAATGAACTTGGCAATTGAACAATTTATTCCCCGTTCACCTGTAGTTTCGTCGATGCGCGAGCCATGGTTTAATAGTCGCCTCTCAGGATTAAAAAATCGGAAATCTAAAGCTCATAAAAAATATAAATTAAACCCATCCGCCGTAAATTATGAAATATTTAGCGCTCTCAGATCTCAATTTAAAATTTTAAATCGTTTCTTGTATAATTTATATATTGTCGAGATCGAATCGAATATTAGAAACAACCCTAAATGTTTCTGGAGTTATGTTGATTCGAAACGGAATTGTAGAGGTATACCCTCGCAAATGTCTTTCAATTCTTTGACGGCTAGTGATCCACAAATTATCACTGACATGTTTGCAGCATTTTTTGAAAATGTGTATGTCCCGTCTTCGAGAGGGAATGACGATCTTGTTTTTAATAATAATCCAAACATTCAATTTCAATTTACTACCGATGACGTTCTGCACGCTCTTTTGAATGTAAATGTGAATATGAGTTGTGGCCCGGACAAAATTCACCCGCTTGTGTTGAAAAAGTGTGCTTCGGTCTTAGTTCAGCCGCTGACGAACATCTTCAATTTGAGTTTGAAAAGTGGGGTTTTCCCTTCAATTTGGAAATCCAGTTTTATTAAACCAATTTTCAAGAGTGGACGGAGAACGGATATCGAAAATTACCGCGGTATTTCTATCTTATCGGCTATTCCTAAATTATTTGAATCGATGGTCAAGGACCGCATCTTTTTCTTAATTAAAAATTACATCTCAGTAAACCAGCATGGGTTTTACCCCGGACGGTCAACTGTGACAAATCTTGCTTTGTTTACAAATTTTTTGACGCTAGCATTAGAAGGTGGTGATGGTGTTGAGGTAGTGTTTACTGATTTTAGCAAAGCTTTTGATAAAATTGACCATGTTTTATTGGTAAAGAAACTGGGACAGCTCAACAAGTGTGATGCCCTTCCTTTAAAGTGGATTTTTTCATATTTGACGAACAGAACTCAAAAAGTTTTTTTAAATAATATTTTATCTAGAGACATCAATGTTTTGTCTGGCGTCCCACAAGGTAGCCACATTGGACCTCTATTATTTATTGCATTCATAGATGATGTGAAGCGGTGCTTCAAACATTGTAAGTTTCTGATTTACGCTGATGATGTAAAAATCTTTTGTAAGATTAGAAATGATCGCGATCTGCTAAATCTACAACATGAATTAAACGTGTTCTGCGACTGGTGTAGCTTGAATAAGCTTTGCCTGAACGTTTCGAAATGTAAAGTTATGAACTTTTCTAGAAGACGTTATGGACGTAATGGACATGATAATAGTTTATTCTTAAATGGCGTTATGATAGAGCGAGTTCATTCTTTTCTAGATTTAGGGGTTTTGTTTTCACGAGATTTATCGTTTAAGGACCATATTGACAGATGTATTAATAAGGCTAATTCAATGTTAGGGTTTTTAATCCGTTTCTCCAAAGACTTTCATGATCCATATACTCTAAAAGTCCTCTTTGCTTCATTTGTTCGATCGCACTTGGAGTATGCGTCAATTATCTGGAATCCGTACTATATCAATTCCTCTAACCGTATAGAATCAATCCAGAAGCGATTTATGCTGTTTGCCTTAAGGCGACTTCCTCGAGAGGTAAACGGTCCTAAGTATGTGCTTCCGCCGTATCTAGGCCGTTGTTTGATATTGAATATTGAACCATTGTTCGTTCGAAGACAAATTTCTTCCGCAATGTTTGTGCGCGACGTTATAATGGGCCGAATTGATTGTTCACAACTACTTTCCTTGTTTTCAATACGTGCCCCAGTGAGATCACTCAGACACCGAGGCTTAGTGATTAATCTGCACTTCCATGGGTCTAATTTTGGTATGTCGGACCCGGTTTGTAATTCTAGCCGTGTATTTAATAATGTATCTACCGTGTTCGATTTTAATTTGTCCAGAGATGAATTTAAAAGAATTCTAAAACTTTTTTTTATTCAAATTTGATTTATATAAATAAACCTAATTTTAAAAAAATACCAGATGTAAATTAATACTGTTGGTAAATAAATAAATAAATAAATAAATAAATAAATAAACCATCGGTAAAACCTTATAGAAGTGTGTTCAAATATAGAAAGTAATGTAAATGTACTGGAGCCGCGTCAAACAAAATGGTCGGAAGGCCAAACTCGTCATTTATAGAAAATTTTATTTATAGTCAGTTTTGGTGCGATCCTTTAATAAAATTTCGGACCAAGAAACCACTGTGACAGGTTGACACACGTTTTATGTGCATCTCCATCAACTTCAATTTGACATTTCAACAATAGTACCTTTGGCCTTCCGCTTAACAATCACCTGTTCCATTCCGCCGACCCTTCATATTATTTTGCCCATTATCCATGCCTCTAGCACAGCGCAAAGGCCGAGGCTACCTACAGATTTCGAAGAATCCAGAGTAACGTGATCCAGGAAAAGTTCATCGCAACAACCCTTTCGACACGAGCTGTTAAAAATTACAGAATTTATCGCTGAGTAATTAAAAGTACTGCAGTTTATAGGATGTGGAATTCATTGCAAATAAATTCATCGTGGACTATGATAAGCTCCACCTGTCAAAATTTCGAGTGCGATAAGTCAAGAAACATTTTGTATTTCTGCTCAAAATATTTCCGACACCACATTTTATCCACAAAGCAAGCGTTGCCTTCGATATCTTTTATTTAAATTAAGCTTTAAAAAAATTCACAAACTGTGCAAAATTCACTTAAACGCTCGTCAATTGCTAGGTGATGCGAACCAACCGTAAATACTTACTTTCAGATTTTTCATTAGCTGCCTAAAGAAAATCCCCATTAAAAGGAAAATAATTGTTAATTTTCTGAGCAAGGAACGTATCGTTAGGCACGGATGGAGTTTCGGAATCTGACTCTAATTCGGTTGTCATTCTCAACAAATCATTTTCATGTTCCATCGCTTCGGAGTAGCTTGCTATAAAATGATAATTTGTTAGATTGCCTATAAAACCATAATTACCAATTTTTGTAATACATACCTATATCGCGTATCATAATTTCGAATTGATCAGTAGAACTCCAGTTGCAAGTTAGTTCTGCTCTTCTTTTTATTGCCACTAAAACTGACTTTCGAAGCGACAATTCGAAGAACATCGAAATACTTGTTTTTTGCCATCTTTAACTGTTTTTATTATGTGGTACATGGTCGTAAGTTTTTATTTGTATTTTATATTCTATTATTCTATTCTATAAGTATTAATTTTACTGATGTTCTATACATTTGTTGGTTACGTGTGTAATAGTTTAAAGCAATATTGTTGATTTGCGTTTTGTAAGGAAACCAATTTGTATTTTACGCTTTGTATTCTCAAAGATTCAAATTCTGATGAATACCTTCCATTTGTGAAATATATATAGACATTCAACGAGTCCAATGGCGCCACGAATGCCGAATTTATTTGCAACAATTTGTTAGCAAATATTTTGATATCATTATGTATTTATATATGTGATTGTCTTTTGTTAAAAACCATTGAATTTTTCAAACCCGATTTTATTAAATTCACCTCTATTATTTTTACATTTCAAAAGTGGGAATACTTTGTCATCATTATGTGTTTTGCAAAAGTTCTGCATTACTATTGTTCGATTCACCACTTGTTGAAGCTGGTTATGTCATTTTTTAATAATTCTTTTTATTTGGTACAAAAAACTCTCAAATGGAAAATTACGCAAAACGTATGAAACGTAATACACTCAAAATATACTTTCAAATCCGTTTAAAAAGTGTTCAATAAGATCTTTTGCTAGATTGATGTGTTCGTTACACATCACTTTATCGCATAAAATTCGAATAGCACAGCTTAAGAGCATAAAATGTTCATATATTTTACCATTTAATACATTTCTCTTAAACACACAGGTCCAGTATACAGGAGAAAAGTGCGATATTCTGATGCTTTCCACATTTAATATTGTTCTATTTTTCTAATTTTTCTGCACAATCTTTTTCTTCCTTCCTCAGTTGTTTTTAACATATTGTTTATGTCGTTGTAATTTGATGTAGTTAGTCGAACAGTAAGTGAGCCTTGCATCCATAAACCAATCAATTTTTCCGTCACTCCTAAAAGCACCAAATACATATAGTCTGAAAGAAATTGTGTTACCATTCCAATGTTCAAACTTTGTAATATTTAATCAAATCTATGATGTTCTTCCTGAATACTATTTATAAAATGATCGTCAGTTCTTGCCGTACAATTTAACTGCAGAAAGCAAATTCTCCGAATTTTGAACTATCCTTCTGTTGTGCATGTTGTACATTCAAAATAACCCGAATATTCCTTAGTGCCGTTGTTAAATGATAATGCAGAAGCATCTCAAGACATGTGTTTTGTTCCGTCTATCAGAATTATTTAACATTTTCATTTCATCTACAAACGGCTTTAGAAATTCGTTAGCAAATTCTTGTTTAGATTCCCCAAAGTAAAGGCCTAGGAAAAATGGTATGGTGTTTTTCAAATTTCGTCCAAGAAAGACCAAGAATCGGCCAAAAACCTACGTTAGTGGTTTTACTAAATGGAAGCTCATATATACATATGTCAATCAAAATGTTTGTTGTTGCTACCGTATATTGAACTGGTTGATATTTTAATGATTCCAAAAGAGCTATGTGAGAGTATATACCCTTGGATAGAAACGCCATAGCACTACTTCTGGGAGTTTCTAATAACGTTCGACTATTTTTGGGTAATTTAATACCTTTAATTCTAAGTATGGCTAGGAGTTCGTTCATTGCAGTTGCTGTAACTCCGTTTTTTATTTTCCATTTTGCAAGAAGTGTTTGCCATGAATCACTGAAATCGACTTCAACATTACTCGAACCATCACTAGAAATTTCACCGAAAACGTCACTAGAATCGTTTCCGTTATTTCTATCGTCAGGGCGATAAAACACTTCTTCTGCTATATTAGTTAAATTATTTATAACAATAGGTGTAGAAATTGTACTTTGAGAAGAACTATCACTGATGGTTTTATAGTTCTCGAATTAACTGATATTTTAAAAAAATCCAAATTCAAGAATATTAATTCGTTACTACAACTTCACATGCAAAAAGTAAGAGTTTATACGTACTTAAAATGTTAGTTACTTTACACTTACGAGTATAACCACAAAATTTCAAAACGCAATGCCTTTTCAATCACTCTCTCTTGATACGAAAAAATGACGTGCAAATTAAAGCATGGTTATTTTTCTCGTCTGATTTTGATCATCCGTTAGTTCTTGTATTTTCTAGCTCATTTTATGTATTTTAATTTATAATACACATTTTGAATGATATTTGATCAACTAGATAGAATTATTATCGGGACATTATTTAAGAATATTTTAATTGAAAATAATAGCTTTTGAAAAACACTTATGTTCCTGTTTTGCTGATATTTTTTCCACTGGTTCCGTCTTGTTTCTCTTGTTTTATTAACACCGAAAACTTGAGAAGCTAACATTTCAATTTATTAGCATTAATGTTAATATTTTCATTATTAATAAAGATATTCACGGCCCAGAACTTAGATCACTGTTTAATGAATAATGAATGATTATAGACTCTTATAAATCAATAAAACTGTACATCCATTTTTTATTTGCTTTAAGATATTTATAAATGCATTGCGATGAAAAAAGATTTTTTTTACTTGTAAAGCACGTGTTACGGACTTGCGATCAAAATATTTTGTATATGTTTCAAAATTTGACAGTATAGTTTCCAGTTGGTATTTAATTCCCCTTGACTTTATACGGAAATATTTTCAATAATTTTATGTTGCAATTGTTACATAGACAATATTAAATTTATTCCATTAAATCTACCATCACGCCGCAATCCATTTATCATTCTATCTGCTGCCGACCTTTATTTTAATTAAACTCAGCACCGGTGCAACAATTTGTTCATAGCTGCATGACTGTACACTCCTATAAATCATTATAATACGGATATGCTTGACAAGAGTTAACCATTAAAATATATTGTTTATCTCAAAAGTTTAGACCAACTGCGTTTTAATAAATCCGATTTAGGAATTGTTTCATATTTTTTCGTTTGCTTTGTATTTTAATTTCGTATGAAAAGTAAACTAGAACTGATTTTTTAAATCATAGTCTGTCTAGACTATTGACGTTTCGAATCAATAAGTATTATATTGACAATCAAAACTTCTTCATAAATATTATCAGACAGGATTTGAAAAACCAAAGAAACATTTAATATTATCAACTGATCGTAATTGTACACACAAATTTCATCGACGCTCAATCTAATTGTTGTATTCTAAAAATCCTTGCAATGCAAGCTGAAAGCTGTTGTTGAACTCATTTCTCTGTCAAACATCACTTTCCAAAATTTCCCAGTTTTATGTTAAGGATTAAGTATTCCGTGCTTGTTCTCTGTACAGCAGAGAGAATATATCGTATACTATAGGATTTGGGTCAATGATAAGGTATAAATATTTATCCAAGCAGACAATTTTTCTGACAATGGGGTACATGCTCGTACATCTCGCAAGTTAGCAAATTGCAATAGTTAAAGATGGCTGACTTGCGATTCAATTTTTGATTTGCTAGAAATGACATTCTCGATACATCTAGTAAATCCGCCATATTACTTAACATTCAGCACATTGCTGAATTTTTTTGACATTCACTTAACATTAAAATCAAAACATAACCACAAAAGATTGTACTCAATGTAGCTGTGCTTATATAAAATTTATACATATATTTTTTATATATTATTTTTTATTAAATTTAAGAAATAAGTTATATTAAATGAATTCACAAATAAAACGGCGAAAGCCAAATTTCAGTGATACGGAAATTATGAATTTTTTAAAAATTTTGTAAACGAGGAGAACATTAATAAATGGTATGTTTAATTTGTATGTGGTAAATTTTGTGTGATATACATTTAATAATATCATTTTAGGAGAATCGAATCTATTTGGCGAGAGCTTGACAAATGCCTGGAACGAAGTAGCAAAAGAGTATTCCGCAACGGCTTCTATTCCAAGGTCAGGCGAAGACCTTAGAAACAAGTTTACAGACTTGAAAATTCGGACAATAAAAACGTTTAAGCCAAATTAAAACTCACCAAAACGGGACGGGTGGAGCGCCCCCTCTTCAATTAAAACCATACGAAGAGATAATTGTACAATTAGCGGGTACAAATACCATGTACGGGTTTAATTACTATGTGGATTCATTTATGGATGTAAATATGTTTAAAATGTCAAACAATTTGTCTTTTGATATTCAGAATAATACACAATTATATATTTTTAGACTCCAAATGTAACTGTAGAAACAGAACCCGAATAAAATTAATTGAGGAGGAGGGTCAATTAAATGTGGATTCAACAATAAGAGAGGCAAATACACCATCCATCCAACCCAGAGCAAGACCATCAAGGTGCATACCACGGCAAAGAAACCAACGGCGACTTGGTGTTGATGATTTTGATGGGCAAATGCTACAAATCGCCAAGAATAATTTATTGATTCAGCAGCAGCGGCTAAAAGAGTCCCAATTAACGAATAACCTCCTTCGTGAAATTAGCGAGAAACTCGGCTGCCAAAGCCAACATAATGCAGTTCTCCAGAATGTTTCGTCAGATATTTAAATTATCTTTATTTTTTATATATTAGTTTAATTATTTTCAATTATATTTTTATATTTTTTTAATTTTACCTGAAATATGTGATAATTTTACCTGAAATATATGAAAGAAGACTGAAATAAAACGAACGTTTGAATTAAATTTAATTTTATTAATTATTTGTAAAATTATGATTTATAATTGATTGCCTAATTAAATTACCGCGTAATTGGCTAGGCAAATGTTCATCAAATTCAATATTTGATAATTCTATCTCTTCGCTAGCAGCATCGGTTTCAAAATTTGGCATATTGTGTAATTTCGCAATATTGTGTAAAATAAAGCAGACTGTTATTATTTGCACGCATTTTTCAACGCCATAGCACAAAAATCCTCCAGTTTTGCAAATAATTCGAAACCTACTTTTTAGTACACCAAATGCCTGTTCAACAATTTTTCTGGTCTTTTTGTGGTGAGTATTAAAATTTATTTCAGCACTCGTGGACGGACTGATGATAGGGGTCATCAGACAATGCAACAATGGGTATCCATTATCACCCAAAAGCCAGCAATTTTCCGGAAGGCGACTGGAATTCAAAAACTGGTATAGTGAGCAATTTTTAAATATGTGTGTGTCGTGTGTTGATCCTGGTCAACGAGCGACGACATCAGTAAACTCAAAACCTGCATTGCACACCTAAAAGATATATTAAACCAAATTAGTTTACGCCTCTTTTCGTTCCAACTTTAATAAACTTACCGCTTGAACATTTATGGAAAAAAATCCTTTCCGATTGTAGAAAGAATATGCATCCGGAAGATGCGGCTTATTTATTGGGATATGGGTTCCATCGATGCAACCGATTACATTTGGAAACCCGTATTTTCTATAGAATTGCAATTTTGTGGTGGTTATATCCTGCATTGTGGTTGGAAATTTTATAAATTCTTTAATATGTACTAACATCGCTTCTCAAAACTCTTTCAATAGTTTGCTGATAGTTGGTTGACTTAGTTGGTGATAGTTCATTTCGCCAGTTACAAATTGGAAACTTCCTGACCCTAATATGTTCAAAGCAGTAAGCACCTAAAATTAATGAGAGCATTATATATTTCGTTCCCCAATATAAAAAATGAATATCTTACTGTAAGGTATGGGGAATCGATTTACTCCTCCCAGTAGTTCTTTGAAGTTGGATTGCCAATTTATCGATTATAAATTCCGCTGCTGATTTCGTGAATCTATATCTATTAAAAAATATATCATCTTCATATTCAAATGGATTTCCCCGGTCTTTGAATACTTTTCGAGGAATTCGTCTTCGACGCCTTACAACAATAAATTCCATGTTGTTAGAATTTTAAAAGAAATCTAATTATTTTAATTCTTTGTTTTTAACTTAATAATTACTTTTAATTTAGTTATTAAAATAAAAATTATATTAATCACGCGCACAACAAAATATCGCATTCCAAAATCAATGAGCAACCATTGACAAACGTCAAATATTTCATGCGGAATTGTTGTTGTTTTTATATTGCGACCCCAAAATACCGGTCGCAACTTTTTTAGATTTTTTGCTTGCTAGTAAATCGCAAAATCGATCCAGCATGCCGAAATGTCATTTTCAGCTCGCAACTTGCTAATTTGCTTGCTAGAACGTATCGAGCATGTACCCCAATAACGATTCTTCCGATAATAATTCTACTTCTTTATACTCGTAGCTACTAAAAATTTATGATATGTGATTTGAGACTATTGTCCTTTCGATTTTCTAGCTAAAACACTTATTCACTTCGATTATATATTCCTCATTCAATAATCCTATGTTTACAACATTAGAGTTTTATTTCTTCATTTTATTCACTGTATACTATTTTACACTATTATTGTTAACTACGTTTTGTTTCCACTTGTTATCACTTCATTGATTTAAATATCGAGAATCGCTCGCTGATGTGTTTTTTTAGAATTCTGTGTTTTGCATTCGATATTAATGCGCCGCTCATCGGTCCTAAAACCAGAGTTCTTCGACGTCTTGGTGGAACTGAGCCAGTACATTTAGTATATTTTCGACCTTAGTTTGAAATGAATTTATATAGTCTTTTACATTAACAGCTTTGGAAATAGAAAGCTGTTAATGTAAAAGACTATAAATTCATTTCAAACTCCGAAAATTTGTATCTCGAAGAACATGGTATGCTCAGTAATAATTTATTCTACCAAGTAGAAACCAGTTGTACTCCTTCTTACCTATTGTTGTTAAAATATCTGCGATGTCAATATTAATATTATTATAAATATCAATATTAGACAACCTTGACCTATTTTACTGCCTGTTTCGTATATAATTTAAAATAATATGCTAAAGGTATTGACATTATTGTATATTCAAATATGTATTATTCATGAATCAACGTTTCCGCTTCCGTAAATATCCTTATTGTATAAATATTTATTTATTTTGGGCGGATTTCCATTAAACAAATTGATGTTTTAAACTGCAACCGAAACCCCAATTAAAACTAAATATACGTCTAACATAATTTCAATAATAATTACACATCTTCAGTAATTGACACATTCAATTCAGTCTCATTTATATTATTAGAGGCAGGATAGACACTCCATACAAAACCCGAATTCCGATATCCGCATTGGATAAACAAACCCATCAACTCATCGTTTATTGGAAAATAATACGAAACGACATAAAATAAAATAAAATCTAAAAAATGCCATTACATCGTATTATCCTTTTTTAAACAATTCTTATATTATTTCTTATTAGCATCCTCATCAAAAAAAAATTCAACAATCGTTACTTTTATTATCCCTTAACACAATACCCGAATTTCGATACAAATTCCATAAACACAACACAGCAGTTATTATTCTTATTATCATTTTCTTTAATATAACAACAGCAAACGGCAACGTAACGAACAAGAAGGACAATAATTTTTGATGATCCATTTTAACAGCCGCTCAATTCGCTATTTTAATACATATTTTGTCATATCGTTTGGATCATTAGACTACAACCCCCGAGAATGACTATTAAAAATTCTTTCCATTTATCCACACTAATCGAATTTCGATCGTTTTAGGATCAAGTGGGAAATATCAGTGTGTCTATGTGTATGTAGAGGAATTAAAACAATATGAATATATTTCCCTGGATACTGAAACAAAAAATTTGTCGTTCACATACAATATTAATCAAAAGGACATAATATACGCTATGTATAATATAATAAACAATACATATTTATGTATCATTGCTCATAGGGCACCAAGTACGAAATTTTTTTTTATAAAATATTCAAAAAGAAGAAAACAAATTTTTTGTTTTCATTTTGTTGGCCCATAAAGGAACGTAGTCTATGTAAACATAACCTATCAAAAAAACGGAAAATTATTATGTTTATGATTATGATCACATGGGATTTTTCCCGAAAGACAAAAACATTTGTATTACTTGTACGAGTAAATTGTATTACATCTCGTCTATACAAGATAGGGGTAAAATGTGAGCGTTAAACAGTTTATTTTATTTGTTGTTGTCGTCACAATATGGAACGTTAAATGACACACAATTATTTTTATGAATTTCAAATGTTATTATTGTTAAAGGTATGTATTACCTACATAGAGACACATGTAGGAATATTATACGGTATTAAATGGAAATGTGGAAAATGACAATAAAGATATTATTGAAAATAAAATAAAATTGCAATTTAAATTTAAAATGAACAGCATAAAAAAGTGTTTTGTGTAAATATTGACACACGACACCAAACATATTAGAGCTTACCTGGGAGGCAAATTTATTTTATTGCACAGAAATAGCATATATTTTTTTATTGGTGTTCATTGTTGCATTGGTTTAGAGTAAAAGTTTAGATGTAAAGTTGACAAAACACCTTAAGACTTGGAATTATAAGTCTTGCTTCGACGGCCCCTTTTATTCCAATGTTGGGTTCTTCAGTATTGTCGCGAGACTTTAACAATATCTAGCTCATGAGCTTGCATGCAACAAGTCTAATACCAGTAATCAGATTTCAGTAATTTAGAAATTAGCCCACTTCTGTTAGAATCTCTTAGATGTTTATGTGTGGTATTTTCTTAGTAATTTGCTTTGATTTTCAGAAAATTGAATTTCAATATAACATTTTATCACAAAGTTTTAGCTATAGATAAAAAAGATTGATGTTTTGATAATATTTTTTACTTTATCTTGTATAATGCTTGAAATTCTGGCAGTCAGATATCCTACCGAAAAAATTCTTCTGCTGTAACTAATCATTCATTTTTAGCGCTTTGACTTACCAAAGTAATTTTACGCTTTTTATCCTTGTTTCCAAGGTTAATTATTCCCATTGTAAGGAAATTTTGTTCAAATAGCATTTATATTGTTTTTGACCGTTGAAATCAAACTCCGCACTGTACCACTATCAGAAAAAGTTATATATAGCGTTCAGTTACTTTCAAATACTTTTTACCATGGCATTGGTTCAGCAAATGAAATGTCAAAATGTTTACTGAAACGAGAAGGATATAAGAATATTTTTTGGTAGTAGAAATGAAGTAGAAATATCACAATTATTTAATCTATCATGCTGAAAATATTATAAAAAATGAAACAGTATCGCACTTTATTCTAGAGGAGCGAAACATAACTTCGATAAATTATTCAAAATGTGATGTTATAACATGTCACCACAGGTGGGTCTCAGAAAACTTTTTATGTTCAATATTTCTTGTATATTTTTTTTTCTAAACTGACCCTGTCACTACATTTCACACAGTGTTTTGCCTAATCGCATACTTCTTTTAAAATGTAGAGTATTTCTTGCTTGTGTTTATGCTTTGCTTTTATAAATTCTGCGTATCGAAACAATCAGAATGTGCGCATTTTAGTTAATTTGTTGCAGAGCCTGGATTTATTTTTATATTTAATGTTGGTCTCTTCTCTCGTGATTTCATATTTTGAGCACAAACGTATTTTTCATTACCGGCATCGAAAATTCAATTTGAAAACAATAAAATAAAAATACAACAAGTAAAATGAAATTCTTGCATTAATTTAATTTATGTGTCAAACAATTTTTTATGTTATTACGAGATTTCATTCGACACATCATTAATTGAAAACTATTTTTAAAATTTTATTAAAATAATTTGTTTTATAGTAGTATCGCATTTACAATTTACACAAAGGAAAATACACACATGCTTTCACTATGAATCATAAGCGTACACAGCATTACCATCAAGTCAAAAAAAAAATCAATACAAAATAATATAATAATATGACACCTTAGGTCATTTTTATAAAAAACAGAAACACAGACCAAATTGGTTCACGTGACTGTGCAAACCGGAACGCTGCAAGAATCAAAACAAAAATGAAAAAAATAATTATAAATGCCAGGTAGATAGGGTAAACTTGATATTAAAAGAGTGAAATTATGGCTCAACCCAACTCAATAATCTTTTTATGTTGTCATGACCATATATATAAAGGCAATGTGAAAATACGAAAATAAGTCATTAAGCGACATTTTATAATATAATGATAACCTGCTGAAACTTGATAACCGTCTAAAATTTTCTGAGAAACGTAAGCCAACTTATAAAAAGTTTTAGGTTTCATATTTAATTTTTTTAATACTCGTATAAACGAAACGCATAGATCTCGTGTGGCTGGAAAGGCAATGGTTATCTGGAGTGAAATTTTCATAACTAAAATGTACAAAATGTCCATTAAAGAATTTTCACAAATCAGAGTAAACAGTTATTTCCGACCCGAATTCGAAACCAGTGCCAATTTTAACAGTATGGGTTCAAACCACATAAGTGTAGTATTATAATTGATTTAATGATTTAATCTTTGCAATCTGTTCTGGGGCCGAAGAACTCCCAACTCGTTTGCGGTTTGCTTTTCACGTCCTACCTTACGCGTTGCCTGCCAAATCGAGGACGTACGGCTTTAGGTCTGATTTACGTAGAACCACCTGCATATTACATAGGACATGGGGCTATAGTGCCTATATTTTTGACATGGACGATAGATTGGCCCATGAGTCCTGTACTCCGACAGGGGGTTATATAAGTGTGTTCATTTCCATCACCGCTTTTTTTTTTTTATATATATTTATTTATTACAACTGATTTACAAATCATCTAGTAATTTACCTTTCATAATTTATATTCTTGTTTGGAGGGTTGTAGCCCTTTGGCTAGTCCCCTTTACAATTTTATTATATTGTGTAGACTAATACGTTGCATGTGTTTTCTCGCGTGTTTGCTTATTTCTTCACTAACGAAATCCATCTTCAGATCTCTATGGAGGTTGTCATTTCTTATGTACCACGGTGCATTAACTATTCCACGAAGGACTTTGCTTTGGAATGACTGGATGATATTGACATTGGTTTTCTTTGTACAGCCCCAGAACTGAATACTGTAAGTCCACATAGGTTTTAGGATTTGTCGGTATAGTAGCAATTTATTATGTAGAGTTAGCTCAGAATTTCTTCCTAAGAGCCAATCCATCTTTCTGTATTTGATGTTTAAGTCTTCTTTTTCTTTTTCACATGCTCTTTCCATTTTAGTTTCGCGTCTAGAGTCATGCCTCGATATTTTGCCGTATTTGCATAGGGAATTTGCTGGGAGTTTAGTTCTACTGGTATCCAGTTGACCTGCTTGTTGGTAAAGTTTACGTGAACAGATTTTGTTTCATTAAGTTTTATTCGCCATCTCTTGGTCCAGGTACTGACAATATTAGTAGCTCTTTACAATTTGCTTGTAGATTCTTCTATGCAATTAACAACTGCTAAAATGGCCGTATCATCCGCAAACGTCGCTATGTTAGTATTCTCTATCGTTGGCAGGTCCGAGGTGTATAGAACATATAAAGTTGGCCCCAGAACGCTACCTTGTGGTACCCCTGCTGATATTTTCTTTAGTTCTGAG
This sequence comes from Nephrotoma guestfalica, assembly GCA_963691935.1. Lineage (NCBI taxonomy): Eukaryota > Metazoa > Arthropoda > Insecta > Diptera > Tipulidae > Nephrotoma > Nephrotoma guestfalica. The sequence continues at coordinate 111,037,885 of OY829915.1, forward strand.
TATTCGCCATCTAATTTAACTCGAAAGTGTCGATTAGATATGTAAGATTTTAGAGTTTCATAAAACTGCTTTGGTAAGTCTCTTTGTAATTTATATTCCAAACCTTATGCCATACTCTGTCAAAGGCCTGTGCTACATCCAAGAAGACGCTTGAACATACTTTCTCTTTTTCAAGTACGTCTTCAATTATGTTTGTAATTCGGTGTACTTGTTCTATTGTTGAATGATTTTCTCTGAAGCCAAATAGATGTGGAGGAACAAGATTTCTTTCTGCTATTATTGGTTTTAGTCTCTTTAGGAGTAGTTTCTCGAATAATTTTGAAATTATTGGGAGTAAGGAAATCGGCCTATACGAATTTTTGTCATTAAGTGGTTTGTTTGGTTTAGGTATCATAATTACTCTGCTACTTTCCATTGACTTGGAACGTGTTTAAGTCTGAACACTGCATTAATTATTTGGAGTAGTTTACGTAGACCTTTTTCAGGAAGAGCTTTTACTATTTGTCCTGTAATTAAGTCATATCCTGGAGATTTCTTTGTATTTAGGTTGAGTTTGATTTCCTCTTTTAATTCTTGTAGTGTGACAGGAGATATATTGCAGTTATCCATTTTATATACTGGTGGTATGTTTTCCTCTGCAGTTTGTCTAGGTAGTGACTGAAACGTGTTCTCGAGGTGGGTTGCAAACAACGAAGCTTTTTGCTTTGCACTTAAGTCCATGTACCATCTTCAATTTTTACTGGTGGAATTTGTAGTTTAGGTCGTTTTAAACTTTTAGTCGCTTTCCAAAGGGAGTACTCGGTATCTTTTTCCCCAGTAAGGCCCCTCAAGTAATTATTAATGGATTCGTTTTTAATTTCTTTAATTAGCAACTTTAGTTTATTGGATAAAAAATTAAGAGTTGTTTTATATTCTGGCGCTCGACTTCTTTGCCAGGCCTTTCTTGGTTTTCGTTTTGCTGCAACCAGTTCCCTAACTTCCAGAAGATAAATACCATTTCGGCGCATTTCCTTTGAACTTGAGGGGGTACTACTTCACGCCGCTTCTTATATACTGTTGTTGAGTTGTTCTAGTTCTTCTTCTAGCTCTATCGGGTTTTTAATTGGCACCTGAAGATCAATATTATCCTCAACAAGTTTCTGGAATTTCTCCCAGCAGGTTTTTTTGTTCGTTAGTGAAGGTGGACTAGTTTTTTTAATAATCGTTGTACTGATTGTCATAATAACAGGCGTATGATCCAACATAATCCTCTCGCTGCTTTCTAGGTATTTGTAGTTTTCGTCTATACCTTTGGTGATAAAGAAGTCAATGATATCGGGTATTTTGTTTCTATCCGTAGGCCAATAAGTTGGTTGATCTCCAGAATGAAAATCGCAATTGCATAGTCTTCCTGCTGCAAACAGCTCTCTTCCTTTTTTAGAGGTTACTCTTGATCCCCAGTAGGTGTTTTTTGCATTAAAATCACCTCCGATTATGAAACTTGATCCAAGTTATTTAAATAACGTGCAATAGTCCTGTTTAATTAAATTATATCTTGGGGGACAATATATTGACGATACACTATATTCTTTGTTGTTATTTATAAATACTTTTAAGGTGACTACTTGCATAAATTCCTCTTCAATTTTAAGATCTATAAAGTGTTTGATGTTTTCTTTTATAACCACCGACGATCCTCCCCTTGCCCTTCCTGCTGGATGAATGGCGTGGTAACAATTGTATCCATATATTTTAAGATATGAAGTTGAAGTAAAATGGGTTTCCGATACTAGGCATATATCTATTTTTTCAGTATTTAGGAAAATTTCTAATTCTGGAATATGTTGCATTAGCCCATTTGCATTCCAGGTTACTATTCTTAATGTTTTATTTGTTGTTGTTTGCATCATTTTAATAGAGCATGGATTTCATTTCATTTAGAGAGCCTTGCTTATCTAACCTAAGCAAAGCTTGAAGGCATTTCTCTTGTTTAGCTAGACGAATGTTAAGAGCTTCCATGCTTCTTAGTATCTTTTGGAGCACTGCTGTACCTTCAGTAGTGTGCTCCGAAATAATTGGTTTTGTCATGACTACTTGCGAGTACAGTTTTCGTTTTGGTTCTCCCGTTTTACTAGCATGAGGTTTAGGTTCCTCTTTGGTGGAAGTTTGATAATTTTTTACCGATACTCCTGGACTTTGTTTTCGCGTTTTATTTCTTATTCGTTGTAGCTCCTTAGCTATTTCACATCCCCGGTAGTTTGCGGGATGTGACTAATTGCAATTGACACATTTTGCAGCAATATTTTTACTAACCGGGCATACCTGGGCATGATGCTTTACGGCACATTTCACGCATCTAATCTCTCTTTGGCAATACTTCTGCATATGATTAAAACCTTGACATTTTTTGCACTGCGGTATTAATCCGTTATTCTTTTTCAATGGCTCTATTTTAACTCTCATGCTAAGTATTGCCTTGATATTATACACATCTTCCACTTTTTGTTTGTTATTAAAAGTGAGCATAAATAGTGGAAGCCCTCTTTTGTTAACTTGAACTCCTCGTTCAGTTTCGATTTTTTCTGTCTTAATAATGTTTACGGCATTTTCTATTTGATAACCCTTTTGCTTGAGATCCTCGATAATTTCCTCTTTTGCACAGGTTGGGTGAAAACCTCTAGCCATAACTTTAATTGGGCGATCATTCTTATCCTCATAGGTAAACCACTGATGCCCCACGGAATTAAGCTTTGTAGCCAAAGCTCTATAAGTTTCAGAGTCTACAACATTAATTTTCCAGACGCCGTTGTTTAGAGATACGAGTTTATACTCGGCTATCGTAATCGATTTCATAATCGATTGTATAGTGGAGAAATTTGGTATCCCGACGACATTTATTGGTGGAGGTGATTTTTTCTTTCGGTTTAGCTGGTTGTTGTTCTAGAGCTAGTTGTTTCTTGATGATTAACTGATTTCTGGCAACCTCTTTTGAAGTTGATGGTAAAGTCTCCGCCATTTCTGGTGAGTGTTGCGCTTTCCTTTTCTTACTTGGTCTTTTATTCCGGTTCAACGTCCAATTTGTTTCTCTTTCCAATTCTTCTTCATCCGTATGGAATGAATTAATGCCATCATCGACTGTTGGGCTAGGTGTCGTCCCAAGTTCTGCACGGGTTTCAACTGCTTTTTTGAGTTCTTCATTTTCTTTCTTTAAAATTGTAAACTCTTCTTTCAATTTAGTAGTAAATTCTTTTATTTCTGTTAGTTGTTCACGGAGTTCGGCATTTTCCTTCTCGTACTGAAATATATTTCCAGTTGAAGATCTTGGTGATCTTGATAATTTGGAACTTCGTCCAAATGGGTTAAACAATGATTGGCCCACCCCAAAATCTGTTGGGCCTGCCTCCGAAGAGTGTGGATCTGGCAGCATATCTGCTGCTGTACCACCTGGGGTATTACATTCCGTATTTGTTGTATTCATTGTTTGTTTTAGCCAATTTATACCACTATCATTTGGTCCCCGGTAGCACTTTGCTACTGTCGAAGCAGTACCCGCCCCCCGCGACGAGGACGCGGCTACCTTGGTGTTACCTAGGTGTACACAGAAACAGCCGAAGCCCTCTGAGCACCCTAGGCTGAGGGGCCCCTAAAATATTCGTAATCAGATGATTTAAAATCCCTATTGCATCCTTAAACACCAAAGCTTTAACAACTGTGCTGTTTGATCGGAGACTGTAGGACTTGTCGAGCAATTGACAATTGAGGATGTTCAGACGCGATCATTTCTGAATGTTTTTAGCAAAAGAATGCATTTAACCTACGAGACCGGACAATTTTATCATGTGGTTGCTTTAAATATGTGAAGACCGTACCAGGACACAAATGATCACAAATTGTGCATAGAATCATAAATTTAAAAATGTATCTCTTATATTATACCACAGAGAAATAAATCACAAATTGTGATTTATTTCTCTGTGATTATACTCTTAGTTTCTTTAATTGGCCGTAGAATGGACTTTAATATTGATAAAACAAAGAATTGATTAATAAAGACGGATTTGGTTGACTTCCAGTGTGCAATCAATGAAGATTAGGATGAGCAGCGACAATGAAAGTAAAATTCACTGCGATTCACTTGATTAGACGCACTTGCAATTTTACTTTTAAATGTAAATTTTACTGTAATCTCTCGCGAAGCCAAGAATATATTTTTATTGGAAATAGAAAGAAATTAGTACTCAGTAAAACAGTAATGAATACAAATTTAAACATAGCAATCTAGAGAATAGAGAATAGAGAGTATAGTTTATATTAAACACATTTTATCGGTAAAGTTGAGTAGAGACGCATTGTAAAATTTAAGTGATTGTGAATAAATTTCAGTGTAAGTTGCTAAATATTTTTTTCAAGATTTACAAACTAGTACTCAGTAGCTGCTCAAGAATTAAAATGGGTACAAAAATGTTCTAAATACGACAGAACGGGCAAATGTCGATGTCTGCCACTTGGAGGGATTTTCCAACCCTACTATAGCTTGTAAAATCGAGCGTAGTGAGCATGATGTGCGAAATTATTAAAATGGCAGTGCATCATATGGAAGCAACTACCAAGAAAGGTAGGCGTCAAATTCATCTCTTTCCACAAAGAAAGTCAGAACGACAGCTGGGCTCAATGCCTGCAAATCAACAGTTAGTAGAGCAATTTCAAGTGCTTCATTTTTAAAAATTAAAAAAACACCACTAATTTTTTTGCTAACTCTGTTGGACAATTATTTGGAATGCCCATAATAAAATTTAAGATCTGCTTTTCTTGCATTTTACGTGTTGTTGTTAATGCAATTTTCACTTAAGGTCCAAATATACTTCCTGTATCTGTCAGTACGTTGAAAACTCGTTTTACACTATGTCATGTGCATGAATGGATTGGAAATCTTGGCATAAATAAACGCGTCCAACGTCCAAAAACATCTACATAAAAAATAATTGTTAGAAATACCAGAGTTCAAGTAGACCAAGTTTTCCTATCAGAAAAAAAAATATTCAGCAAATATTCTAGTTTATTTAAATTTATGCTTGCTAAATTCTCAACTAGAAAACATTCATACGGTTTTGATTAAATCTAACAATCTAAAATTATAATAAATGAAGTTGCTTTAATTTGTATATGCCACTCAAAATAAATTTTAAATATATGTCACTCAAAATTTGAATTTTGCAAATGAGAAAACGAATGTCATTGCGGCTTTGGATGATTCCATATTCCCCGATACATTAATTCCGCTAGAAATTGTAGGGGAGAAATCAGCAACGCTTACCATAGCATAAAGCAAAGTAGCATTCCCAACCGGAAATACAGTTTGGTCAAAAGTAAGGCACTGGTAAAACACATGTAAAAAATGTTTCCTTAGAGTGACAATATTTATTGATTTTATTATTAGGAAGATCGATTTCGAAAATGTATTTCTTCTTCAGTTCCTTTTTTACAACAAGGAAAATTGTTACAAGTGTTTTACAAAAAACAATTCAAATTCAATTTTATAAGTGACAAAAGTTAACAGTGGGGCTAAAAATGTATTTCAACCATTATAGCACAAATCTAACAAATTACTACTAATGCCAATACATACCATGTCTTCGACGTTGCGAACATCTTCATCGCCGATACACCATCATCACATGCACCCTCGCTAGATGGAAAAGACACATCTAATTCAATGACTGATTCAGACCCAAGAGCGGCTGATATCGATGATGGCGCTTTTGAAAATAGGGAGGCTGAACGTCAACCAAAGAAAAAATACGCGTAACCGCAAACGAATAAATGAAAGAATGAAAGGCAAAAGGAAAAACAAAGGATTCGAAGACCTTATCTCTTCGAAAATTAAAGAGAAAAGGAGAATCGTTGAAATGAGACGCTTCGACTGCAACAAGTGAAGGAACACGAAAAACCAAATCGCTATTTACACCGACTAAATTGGATAAATCGCAATTTAATAAATTTATAATAAAAGAAAATGTATGCATTTAATTACATTAATTTATAATATATTGATAACTGGATTCTGCTTGGTTTCACCAAACTTTAAAACGGCCTCTGGCAAGCTCTCTGAACTTACTTCTTCTGTATGAGCTGCGGGTAGATTTTTATTATCAAATAATTGGCCAACGGCCTCATCCCACAAATCGCAATTTTCTCTACAAAAAACATGTAGCATACAACAGCCTAAAATGAATTTGAACATCATCTTCCTCTTTACTGTAGAAAAGTTCAATCTTATTAATTGACGGAACCTTTGCTTTAATAACCCGAAAGTGTTCTTTATCTTAACTCTCGTCTGACTATGTTGTTTGCTATAACTAGGGCTACATTTTTTGATCTGACAACAAATTGTTTTGATCTAAAATCATTGTTTGTGTCGAAACGAATTCGACGTTAGTTAACAAAACAAAAATCTGATCACTGTTATCTTTGTTTTCTACCTACAACTGCAAACTGGTTTTGGGAAAAAACACATCATTTCAAAAAGCTGCTGTTATACGGCAGCATATTAGACAGATGCAATTTTTAAAAAATATTATCCTTTTCCTGCATAACTTTTTTTTAATTAATAATTCTCCTCGAATGTAAATTGTCACCTTGTACAGGGAAATGGTGTTAAAGAAAATTTAAAAGTTGAAGGTTTTTCCGAAATTTTCATTTATATGGTTCTCTCTTATATGATATACCATGCAAAATTGAAACGAAAAGTTATTTATATAAATAATATTTTATTTTATTTTTCTTAAGGCCTGTAAGGAAATAATAACTTTATTAATAATTCAGTCTTTTACATTTAAAAATAAAAATGACACAATATGACAACAAAAATTTGACAACAAAAATTTGTTTTAAAAAATAGTAGGAACAAAATATTTTATTTGTGGAAGTCAGTGAAGCAGCTCCGATCCTCGTTAATGTTTCACATTTAAGTACATTGCAACCAAGGCGGAATTTCATCCACTCTGGAAAGTGGTCATAGTGATCTTTGCGCACTTCCTTAGGTGGGATGTGAGTGGCATTTAGTTTTTTCCTTTTGAATTGCAACAATTTACTTACAGTTTACGTACATCTTAGCTTGTTCACCGATCAAGCATAGGGATTCTGCTACTTCAACTTTACACTCTGCCAACGATAAAAGATTTGATTCTGCTATACCTCTCGATCTTTCAACTTTTCTTAAATAAAATCTTCAGCAAAAACTACTTCCTTTCTTCGATAATGTCCTACATTTTCTGAAATGTTGATAATTTGAATTGGCTCGTTATCTGTCATCAAATCCTCTTTGGCTAAATGTTGGATTTCCACATCGTGAATATCATCATCTTTATCGAATTTGTTTCCAAATTCGTCTTCACTGTCATTCCACCTATCAACTATTCTAAGTATCTCCTCTTCGGAAAGAGCACGTGGTCGAGGGCCCATAAGCATGTCTAAGAAAAAGTATTTCATTAGCTGCATAGTATTTCTTATGTGATATTATATCAAATATGGAGGATTTTTACCTATTAAGATCAATGCGCATTATATCATATAATACTATTTATCACATAATACTGTTTTAATTATAATTGGGTTTACGTAATTTTTCCATGCAATTTATTAAACTAGTATTCCAAATTATAAAAACACAACTTACCTGTATAAAAAGGATTTTATTACCGCATTATTGATACAAAATATATAGGAATGACAGGCGGTCGACGTTGTCACTGCAGCAGACTTATAGACATACGAATTTTTATAGTGTATGACGGAAGTACACTGTTGAAATTTATTTTGTAAATAGAAATAGTGTCGTCGCAGCCAAAAACAGGAAATGTTAAGTTCTTTTAGTTATGATATTAATAATAAAGCGCTTTTTCTCGGTTATATCTTTTATGATATTCTATACAGGAAAGGGTTAATTACTTCAAAATATATTAAATCTTGATTAAAATTAGTTATTTATCAGGAATTTTTATGACCATCATAATTGATTTTGACTAGAAAAAGTTTTCTAAATAATAATAATCTACCCTAATTTTAAATAGTATTAAATCGATAATATTATAATGTATTTAAAATTGTAAAGTATAAATTCTGTTGATCCACATTGGAAATAAATTAGTCATAAACCCTTTTACCCTATTTACTTATCTTAACTAGTAGTTGAATTCAGTTTCAGCCCTATTAAAAGAGCATTAAGTTTAATCAAACAAATAAAAAATGTAAATCAAATTTTCCCAATCAAAATAAATTAATCATATAAATTGGAAAATTTGGTACAACCGTCAAAATCAAAAAAGACTCTCAATTTCGATTTTTGATAAGTGGTTGTTGTTGTTATTCTGAAGTTCTGTTCGTCTTCTGAATGTAGACAAAAGACCGTGAATATTTTTTTAAAAATTTCATCTGGTTTACACGTTGTATTTCAAGACGTGCCTTGTATGTATATAGAACTACTAGAAAGGCGAAAAGTCAATTAGGACTGTTTGTATTAATACCGAGCATAGTAGTGTGGCAACCCCTCCGTCTGTATCATACAACATAATATGTAATGTACAGCGTGACTGACACGAAGTGTTACCAAAACAAAACGCCATAGAATTTTTATTTTTTCATGAATTTTATGGACTCAAAGTTAAAAATGCTAGCAAATATTTAAATTTTCGAATTGCATTAGCAGTTTTCGATTTGGCCACTCTTAGCCGCGATTATGGCTTTCAAACGACCGACAAAGCTATTGCATGCATCACGAAAGTGGCTCTGCGGCATTTTGGCTCATTCCTGGCGAAGCGCTTGCTTGAGATGACCGACACTTTGCTATTTTTTTGTCCCAACCTTGTTCTACAAACCGAGAAATCTAGCGGATTTGCATCCGGTGAATTTGGCGGCCATTGGGCAGTGGAAATGAACCGTGGAACGTTTTTTCTCAGCCAATCTTGATTGACGCGCTTTATGACTCGGCGCCGAGTCCTGTTGAAATGTCCAGGCTCTGCGGCCGAAATGTTTTGGTGCCCAAGGCTTCAACGCTCCCTTCAACACATGATCCCGAAAAATTTGAGCATTTATCTTGATGCCACCTTTATCTTTCCACTCTAACTTTTTTTGAGCATCCGTGAAACCATGCGTTTTATGGAATTTCAAGGCCTTTAGTCGAAGATGATCTTTCGATATGTGCTGCATCCGTTCGAGCGAAATGTTCGCCTCACGAGCCATTTCTCTGCCGCTACGGCACGGATTCCGACCCAATTTGGCCTTCACCTTCCGAATGATATCCTGCGATGTTGCAGTGCGTTTCGGTCCACCACCATGGCGTTTTGCAATGCTGCCAGTATCGTTATAACGATTTATGGTGCGATACATAAACATTTTATTCACATGCAGATGTTTTAACTGGTTAAAAATCTGCGGCTGTGGTTTTCCAGCCAAATATAGAGCAATCAGACTATTACGCTTGAATTCCATTGCGGATAACTTTTTCTCTGAATATTTCCCACTAAAATGCTTGTGTACGCTTGTAAACAATGGAATGAACTGTCATTAGTGTAAATTTGAGCGCTCTGTCATCACTGATTTGACAGCAATGACAGTCTAAAGTTGGTAACACTTCGTGTCAGTCACCCGGTAAATGGGGGGTGGGAGAAATGTATGGGGAAAGTAAATTGAAAAAGAAAAAAGTTTCATTTTATATTTTTTTCTTGTACAGATGATGAAAATTGGTTAAAAGAAAAACTTTTAGATTTTTAATTTTATTTGTTGATCATTGTTATGTGTATAGGAATGTTATAATAGAGAACCAACAAAAGAATACATAAAAACAAGAGAAAAATTCTAATCCTAATCGAATTTATCAATTTCCTTTTTTTTTTTTGTTTTTTTAAGACTGTTGAATGTTAACTTTTAATATTAAGGATATTATATTGTATTTCTTTAACTTCTTCTTCTTCTGTAGTATTTCTTCATCGCTGTCTTTTTATTTTATTTTTTCAGGTCAAGATTATTATGGAATAAAGTTTCTTTCGCATTTTTTGAAAATTTAATTTCCCAAAATACTGTATACAACGAGCATACAAACAAATATATTGAAGCAATATGGATGCGATGATGACGATGATGAGGTTGTTGATTGGATTGGAAGGCAACATGGGTAAATATATAAATATAAAAATATATTTTATTAAATAAATAAAAATAATAATGTAAAGCAAGATAAATCGAGGGTTCAACGAAACAGTTGTTGTTCTCATAACAACTTTATGTTATAATCCTTATGGCTTTCTAACAAAAAATTTTTTTTGGTTTGGTTAATTTAAACCGTGTTCACCGGATTGATGAACTCTTGTTGTACTTCCCTCTCGTTTACCTTAATCTAATTATATTTGTTTACGTATATAGGTACAAAAGACTAAAGATCAATTTCAGTAAAACATATCTGAAATTTAAATAACAAATAGACGACAGATAGGATTTAAGGGATTTCTTTATTTAGTTTTTTCGATTTAGATTTTGATCCCCGCCTAAACAACAGAGAACAACCGCATTTACAAAACATGAATTATTCATTTTTTACAAAATCACAAAATTTAACCGGAAGTAATATTTTTAGTTCAATTTAATTTCAGAGGGATTATTATATACAAAATGTTTGGGGATAACAGGAGCTAAGCCGTACACTAAAATTAATTTCGATTTGATAGAAAAATTCAAGCGTATGGAATTGTGAAAATATCTGATTATCCGAATTTACTAAAACTTCTTAGAAAATTGGATGTAATAACCATTTGTCCTGATTAGTTAGAGGAATCATTAACTGGTTAATTGATGGCTTGGTCACAATTTTTGTAACAAATTATGGAACATTTCGTTTCACTCAAGACCTAAGTTTCAGCAAAAGCTGAGTACGAGGTTATTCCTTTGTTGCTTGTAATATTTTTAGTATATGTTAGTCTGATTTAGTTTGCAATCCTATCCCACTAACCGCCGCATAGCACATTTGATTGCTTAAATTGTAACTATTCTTTAATTTTTTCAAAGCAAACAAACGAATTTTGATTAAATAGCAGCGGCTACGGTGGTTTGAAGACCACCCGGAGTAGCTTTTGAGACCCTAATAACAGAAGATGTTCGCACGTTATGCTGATGATCTGTGCTACTACGACTATAGGTCCTGCTAAGACTAAATCCAATGTTACTTTGCAAAGTTGGGTGTAACTTTAAACGCGAATCTATTAATGTTTGTAATTGACTTTCGGCGATAGTGATTGCTCTTTCGGGTGGGTTATTCGTGTAGACCTGTCAGAAGTAGAGGAACCTTTAAAAATGAATTTCTTTTAAATTAATTATTACAAATATTTTTTTTGAATATTTAATTAGATGTATTATTTATTTATAGTGTCAAGTACTAACAATTTCCGCAGTACCGGCATTGATAAACTTAAACGTTGGTGATGCGACATGCGACTTGGTTCTACTGGAAATACCGTATGATGTAATGTCCATTTAACCTTCCATTGAATAAACATAGTTAATGTGTGGGTTTTTATTACGAGCTCGAATAGATGGAGGCTTATACCGGCATTGTCAACCTCCATTTATGGTGTCTAACATAATGAAAGAGAAGAAATATCATGTCTCAACTGTTCTTTCGGATCTCAATTGAATTGATCTACTTTTATTCCGAGCTATCCACGGGTGAGGACAATATTGGAATAACAAGTGAAGCTACGAGGGTGGATTGATAAGTCATTAGAATGAAACAGTAAACATATTTTTTCTGTTAGCTCGATACACTTATTCCAACGTTTTACTAATTTCATTAAACCTTCTTCAAAACATGATTTATCAAACTCCTCAAAATAAGCATTCGTTTCAGCTATTATTTCATCATTTGACCCACATCTCTTTCCATCGAGTCATTTCTTCGTGTTTGGAAAAAAGTCACAAGGGGCTGGGGTCAAGTGAGTATGGTGGATGGGGAAGCAATTCCAACCCCAATTCATCTAATTTTTGCTATGTTTTCTATGATGAATTGCCTTGATGTGTTTTCCATTTTCATGATGGAAGAGCACTTTTTTCTTCTTCAAATGTGGCCGTTTCCTTAGTTTTTTCTTTCAACGTGCTTAATAATGATGATATTCACCTAGTGTCTACGAAATTACCACTCTCATATTTAAATTTGTTTATTCCATTTAAATTTTAACTGTACAGTACGGTGAACCTTAAACAAAGTGCACAAATTAAAATAAACTGCATTCCACCTGCAGAGCCATGTTCGAACCAAAAATTTAATCGGAATGACTGAAAATCTTTGGATTGACAACTATCGAAAAATTAAACTTTTAATTTTATTTATATTTTTGAAACTACTAAATTAGTACATTAAATCAAAAATTAACATTTTGTGCCACAGGAATAAATGCGCAGTTTCTGTACCCTTGCAATGTATATTGGCGTGTAACTAAAATATCTCCGCGGAACCTAGATAAGTATATTTGTCCTACATGTTATGGTTTTTAAGGACACGTGTAGATATTTTAACCGACTCACCCTGTATGTATGTTTAAAAAACAATAAAAAAATCATCAATATTTTTCCTTTTTAGATATCATTCTGTTTAAAGGATCATCCGTGTGAACTATATACTCGTATATCTATGTGTATATTCCAAACATAACGAGCCGGATATAAAAGAGAACGATTCCCATAAAATCCAGATATATAAACATAAAAATCCTTACACAAAATTTTCCAATAATCAAAAATATCACAACAAATTGTATTAAAACCACTTTACTAAGGTGGAAACCATAATTTTCTTCAAGATTATCCTTTCTCGTTTACATCGGTGTATAGGTATACATTCCGGTACGTACGAATATTATAAGTATTTTCTAAGCTTTATCGTTATTTCAGTTTTATGATATTTTTGGAAATAAATTTTAATATGACACACACAGAGACACCCAACAAAAAAATCTAATTAAATTATTATTTTTTTCTAAATTATACTGTTGTATTATTATATAAAGTTTTAGAACGCAACCTCTTAATTAGGCGTTCCCATTTTCATCTTCATGTGACTATACTATACTATAATGTTCAAAAATATAATGAAAAGGTAACAAAATCGCTATAAAACGTTTGTTGTTGATTTACTTTGATGTGGTTTTCCTATTTCAAGCAACGAGTTTATTGTTATGTTCTTCGGTTAATTTAAATTTGCCTTTTTATTTAAAAACTATATAATATCTCGATATTTATTTGACTGGCATATGCCAAAATGAAAATTTTACATGTTAAAAGTTTTTATTCAACTTAACAAGCTGCTTATTACAGAGAACTACTACACCAAAACCCATTCGCTTTGCAAATGAAATACTAATTATCCAATGGATTAAATATCCTTTTAAAGTCAATTAATACTCCCTTTTTCGTTGTCAATGTCGTAGTAGTATTTATTAGCACCATCGATCGTGAACGATGAAGAAAATTCGATTTTACATCCCATCCCGCCTCTGACGGAATTCGAACTCAAATTACATCGTTACTTTCAAGTAATGTTTAGAACGTTAACAAGCCGTGTATTCAATCCATGGTGTATTCAACCAATCAAAATACTTCAATAATTACAAAATTCGCCTGGTGGTTTCAAATTTTGTTTGATAATTTTCAATTCAAGCCGCAGAGATGTGACAAATCAAAGTTCGTTATAGACAAAAGTACTATTTGATCGCACGCTGTACATCAGATGAATACCAGTAAACCAGATTTATGATAAAATAGCGAGTTGCTCAAATAAATGTAAATCCATTACAAATGAAACCGATGAGAACAACCTGTAACCCTATTTAGTATTACCCTTAAACGGCACCCCTAAGCGATTTAAGAGACATAAATTGACATAAACGTCTGGCTCACTAAGTGAGCTCCATGATAAATTTATGAAACTTGTAGATTGAGTCGGTAGTACTATTATCTTGCTCCCTTACAAGTGAAACCGATGATAACAACCTGTAACAATATTTAGTATTACCCTTAAACGGCCCCCCTAAGCGATTTAAGAGACATAAATTTACATAAACGTCTGTCTCACTAAGTGAGCTCCATGATAAATTTATGAAACTTATAGATTGAGTCGGTAGTACTACTATCTTGCTCCCTTACAACGGAAACCGATGAGAATGACCTGCAACCATATTTAGTATTACCCTTAAACGGCACCCCTAAGCGATTTAGGTAATGGTAACTATATGTAGTTTTACAATAATTAGAAATTGAATGTTGTTAAAAGGATTAATATTAAAAAAGATGACAAAAAACATGGCGATATAATAATAAAAATCTTTACATCAAACAATCGAGGAAAAATTGTTTTTTTTTAACAAAAATTGATAGACATTTCGAGTGTTAAAAAAACCATTGGCTGGAGTTATTGAAAATGTTTAGAAAAAATTTTGTATTGTAATTAGGGACATGGTATGCTTAAAAATAAGTAAATCATGTTTACCTTTTTTAAGATAATCATTAATAAAATACTTTTGAATTCCAGAAAACGAGGCCATATTCTTTCCTGCTGGATGATCCATATTAAAACGGTTCAAACATTAGTCAGAACTAAGAAATTTTTAAGTTTGTCTGTATTAATTTATTTATTTAGGATTTTTTCTGCTTTTCTGACAAAATTATTATCGATTATCTTTAATGACATTTACAATGTTTACGATTTTTCTAGTCATAGAAAACAAAGAGTAAATGGCCTCTTTAGTAGAAAAATTCACTCCCTCCGATTTCTAACCCCTGGGCACTTGTGTAAAGATACACAACCCTTACAAAAATGAGAACTTCCTTAAGTTTCTTCTTGGCAGCTTGGTTTCGTACTGATAAAAAGTTGATCTACTCTCCCTATGGTGGGGCAGTCAATTTTTGTACTTTTTGTGGTAGATATGACTACCACTACTATGCCTGAAATAGTCGTAAACATTGTAAATGTTATTAAAAATAATATTTTGTCTGAAAAGCCGAAAAATAGTTGAAATGCATATAGTAGCGACTTCATATGTAAAATGTAGTAAATGAAAACATAAAAAAGTAGTAGCTCTATAGACGTCGCTCCACGAACTTTCTGAACTGCCATTATATTTTCTAGTAGGTGATGTTGGCGGTAGTTAGTACTGAACTAACTAGACTTAAAACTTTTCAATTAGTAATTGGTTTTCTCATCAGACTACAATGACCAACTACACTGCTCGTCAAAAAATTCCGGACACTACATTTTTTCAGCAAATATTTGTGTTTACGGTAGCTATTCGCATTATTCCAATTATTGTTTTACGAAATAGTATAATATGCGCGAAAAGGCACTAACGGAATAAGTTTTTATTAATAAACCACAGGATCAAAACAAATGAAATAACAAAATTACCGAAAAACAGATATTGATATATCTTCATCTTTATTTTAAAAGTAATCAACAATCAATATATGCGGTCGGTACTCTAATATCGAGATTTCCTCCACGACCTCTGATTACATTTAATATTATTTTTGGCATACAGTGGATCAGGTTTGCAATGTACTCCTGAAGTATCATTTCCCACTCTTCCAGCAGGGCTGATTGAAGATTCTAACATCCTACACGTAGCATATCCTACACGTGTTCAATGAGATTAGGGTCAGGGCTGCGAGCGGGCCAAACAATTCGATCTATTCTCACTCACCTCATCCAAATAATTATTGACAACGTTTACAGCGTAGGGTCTGGCGTTGTCACGCATTAATAATTCAAGTGTGAATATTTCGACGAGCAGTGTACAAAAATAATAACCCTGTGACTATATAGTTTGATTTGGAATTTTTTTCGGATTATTTACATTATTGATTTTCATCAATAAATAATTACATTCTATCAAAATTTGATTAATTTTTTGTGAATCAATAATTGTTTTATTGAATAATTGTTTTAATTAGCTAGTTGTTACTTAAGCAAGGTATTCAATTTTTATATTCAAACCCAGATATTGGTTTGTTTAGATTCTGATAATTTGTTTAAAAAAAGTTAGTGTGCTTTAGACCACACAAAGAAGTAAAACTTCTTTAGCTCCATCTATATGTATGTATGTATATATATATGTATATATATATACTCGTATATATATATATATATATATATATATATATATATATATATATATATATATATATATATATATATATATACACATATATATATATATATATATATATATATATATATATATATATATATATATATATATATATATATATATATATGTATATATATATATAAAGGGTGATTTTTTTGTGGTTAGGATTTTCATGCATTAGTATTTGACAGATCACGCGGGATTTCAGACAAGGTGTCAAAGAGAAAGATGCTCAGTATGCTTTGACATTTCATAATGAATAGACTTACTAACGAGCAACGCTTGCAAATAATTGAATTATATTACAAAAATCAGTGTTCGGTTCGAAAAGTGTTTCGCGATTTACGTCCGATTTATGGTCTACATAATCGACCAAGTGAGCAAACAATTAATGCGATTGTGACCAAGTTTCGCACTCAGTTTACTTTATTGGACATTAAACCAACCACACGAATGCGTACAGTGCGTACAGAAGAGAATATTGCGTCTGTTTCTGAGAGTATTGCTGAAGACCGTGAAATGTCGATTCGTCGCCGTTCGCAGCAATTGGGTTTGTGTTATTCGACGACATGGAAGATTTTACGCAAAGATCTTGGTGTAAAACCGTATAAAATACAGCTCCTGCAAGAACTGAAGCCGAACGATCTGCCACAACGTCGAATTTTCAGTGAATGGGCCCTAGAAAAGTTGGCAGAAAATCCGCTTTTTTATCGACAAATTTTGTTCAGCGATGAGGCTCATTTCTGGTTGAATGGCTACGTAAATAAGCAAAATTGCCGCATTTGGAGTGAAGAGCAACCAGAAGCCGTTCAAGAACTGCCCATGCATCCCGAAAAATGCACTGTTTGGTGTGGTTTGTACGCTGGTGGAATCATTGGACCGTATTTTTTCAAAGATGCTGTTGGACGCAACGTTACGGTGAATGGCGATCGCTATCGTTCGATGCTAACAAACTTTTTGTTGCCAAAAATGGAAGAACTGAACTTAGTTGACATGTGGTTTCAACAAGATGGCGCTACATGCCACACAGCTCGCGATTCTATGGCCATTTTGAGGGAAAACTTCGGAGAACAATTTATCTCAAGAAATGGCCCGGTAAGTTGGGCACCAAGATCATGCGATTTGACGCCTTTAGACTATTTTTTGTGGGGCTACGTCAAGTCTAAAGTCTACAGAAATAAGCCAGCAACTATTCCAGTTTTGGAAGACAACATTTCCGAAGAAATTCGGGCTATTCCGGCCGAAATGCTCGAAAAAGTTGCCCAAAATTGGACTTTCCGAATGGACCACCTAAGACGCAGCCGCGGTCAACATTTAAATGAAATTATCTTCAAAAAGTAAATGTCATGGACCAATCTAACGTTTCAAATAAAGAACCGATGAGATTTTGCAAATTTTATGCGTTTTTTTTTTAAAAAAAGTTCTCAAGCTCTTAAAAAATCACCCGTTATATATATATATATATATATATATATATATATATATATATATATATATATATATATATATATATAAATATATATATATACGAGTATATATATATACATATATTAAAACCTATATCTCTCTCTTGCTCCTACAGTGGGATACAGACAAAAAAAATTTGTTTGTCCATTTAATAAGGTTGCTTTTTTAACAAATTATTAAAATAAAATGGTATCAACTAAAATTACGTTCATAAACAACGCAATTTCCATACCATTTTAAACCATATTTGGCTTTTTATTGGTCGGATTCTATTTATAATAAATTTGGAAAGACAAAAATAAATGACACACGCTATTTCACTTTAAATAAACAACACACACAAAAAAAACAAAAAAACTTATATCTCTCTCAACTTTCGTTCGCCTCGCCCGATCACACTTTTCGTAACGCTCTCGTCACGCATTCACCAGCTTACTCCCCAAGTCAAGCGTGCGTAAAGAAGTTTTACTTCAATAACTTATATCTCTCTCTCAACTTTCGTTCACCTCGCTCGATCACACTTTTCGTAACGCTCTCGTTACGCATTTTCCAGCTTACTCCCCAAGTCAAGCGTGCGTAAAGAAGTTTTACTTCAAAAATAACTTATATCTTTCTCTCAACTTTCATACGCTTCGCCCGATCACTCTTTTCGTAACGCTCTCGTCACGCATTCACCAGCTTACTCCCCAAGTCAAGCGTGCATAAAGAACTTTTACTTCAATAAATTAAATTATTTAGTGCATTACATCAGTAGCGAAACGTAAGCGATCAGACTACCTCCGTCAGTGCCAAAAATTTTCTTTAAAACGTTATGAAATGTTCAAATCTGCATCTTATGAGAAGGATGGCAATATTACGATGCTAAATATTTAGATTCGAAAATTTGTAACTAGTACTTTCAAAAAATATAAAAACACTAAAATTAAAGGTTTATTATATTCGTTTCGAACAAAATAACCAAAACCTAAAAATATTATAAAACAATTGAATGTGGGAAAAAGTAGTTATTTAAATTTTTATAGTAACGGAAAACGTTCCCCTTCGTACTGTGTTCTAATGGCCCGAATACATTACGTTTGAACATTAAGATAAAATTTATTTTGGCTTTGATTGGAGGCAGAGAAACAAAATATTAAAACAATCAGGGAAAACAAATAAAATGCATAACCTTCTTCGCTAAAATTATTACGACTAAATCTGTTTATTGTTATTTTCATATGAAATCCAGACGTCTAGGGCCTCGATGGCTCGTAAATATTTCAGATGAAACAACGATAAATAAATTTAATCGCAAGAATTTTGCGAACAAAATTATGCGTTATAAAGGGTTTTCCAATAAGAAGTTTCATTTTGATATTTAAAAAAACGAGTATTTTTTAAGAGAAATCAATGAATGTTTATTTCATTGTAAATACGAAGGTATGCCATTAACATTTGAAAACGATATCGGCCGCCACGGCTACGCTTGCAGCACCATATCCTTTTCATGAAAGTTTCCATGACCAATTTCCACATTTGCGGCTGTATGTCCTCGATAACTCCACGAATTCCATCTTTAAGGTCTTGAATCGATTGTGTGTGGAGCATTGGAAGAGACTTTATCTTTCACGTGGCCTCAAAGGAAAAAGTCTAAGAATGTTAAATCACAAGATCTTGGTGGCCAATTATGACCACCTCTTCTAGAAATAGCACGGTCAGGAAACTTTTCTTGCAAAATTGCGAATGTTTCGTTGCTTGAGTGGCACGTAGTGCCGTCTTGCCGAACATAAATGTCGTTCACATCAATATCTTCCAATACCGGCCATGAAAGATCATTAATCATAGCTCGGTAGCACAATCCATTCACCGTAACAGTTGCACCAGCCACATTTTCGAATAAGTAAGGTCCAATCACACCGCCAACCCAAAAACCGCACCAAACAGTGACACGTTGAGGATGGAGCGGCTTTTCAACAATCATTCTTCGATTTTCTGAGCCCCAAATGCAACAGTTCGGCTTATTAACGTAGCCTCACCTCGGAGATGAAAATGGGCCTCATCACTGAAGATGAGACGATTTCGATGAAAACCCGGATCATTTTAATGCATTTGAAGAACCCAATCAGCGAAGATACGACGCTTATGGTGATCGACCGGCTTGAGTTCTTGTATTAACTGAACTTTAAAAGTCTTAAAGTCTTTATGCAAAATACGGTGTAATGTCGTTTGTGGAATGCCTAATTCCAAATATCAACGAAGAATCGACAAACCTGGCGTTTCGTATACGGGCTACAGCAGCAATATGCTCAGTTGTTCATAAGCGACGCACACGGTTTCGATTCTTCACATCACTAACTTGTCCCAACAACTCAAATTTTTCACCAGTTTTACTATTGCCGGCCGAGAAGGTGCTTCACGACGACCCAAAAGTGCTTTAGTTTTGCGAACTGTGACTGCAAAATTTTCACCATTTTTGTAGTAAATTTTATCAATTTCAATGCGTTGTTGAAGCGTGTATCGTACTATTTTTAGTAATGGCGTAGTTTTTTCTTGTCAAATGTCAATAGGAGGCAGCTTCAAAATTAACAGTTGCCCAAATAGCAGGCTATTCAAAATGAAAAATCTTATTGGAAAACCTTTTATTTGTTTTCCCTTTTTATAATTTTTGGCACTAGTAGTAGTAACTCAATTGAAGAATAATACGGGTGTGTTCTAGTGAATCCACTAAACGCTTTTTATGAATATATACTAGGGAAATTTTAATAATTTGAATAATAAATCCATTTTTGTTTCAAAAAACAAATAGTTTTATTAAAAAAATTAAGTTTTCCATATTTCTAATAAAATACTTATTTTATTATAAATTACATAAAAGTCAATTTATTAATCAATTTTAAATGAAATTAATTATTTATTTTATGAATTTTACTAGAACTTTCTATTTTGAACTAAATCAACATAAATTAATATATCGGTTAAGTAATTATTTTATTTCCCGTAGTTGTCTCAAACTCAACTTGGCACAACTCAACTTTCGTCAATCGAAATATCCATTTTATCGTACTGCAAAACAAATACACAAAAAAGTGGACAAAAATTCAGTAGAACTACGCCTTATGAACCCAAAAAAAGTTCAAACCAATCGACAGATAAATTTCGGCTTACTCTTCTGTTAATTAAAATCATATATCTAGCCTTATGTCACTTGAACAAAACATTATCAACCTTGTGGTATGTTTCTCTCATTCTTGTTGTTCTTCGATGAACAAGTTTATCTGCCTTTCCATTATACGTAATATTAGGGTATCCCCGAATCCTATTTGTTGAAATGTGAATAAATGTTCAGTGATATTGCTTTATACAGTATCACCTACTTATAACAGACAGCCTTCGGGGGATCATGATGTTCATTTTTTTTAAATATCGTTCCAAAATTTCATTAATTTTGGAAAGGATTATGAAAAACACAATATTTACAGAGGGCCCATAAACAAAACATTTTCATTCAATAAGATTCAGGAACCATGTAGTTTAACCACCTTCATCCATAGAATACATTTTCATTCATATCAACAGAGATGACATTTTATCTCTGTTTGGTAAGTTTAGGTATCGCACATTGAAGGTATCGCGCTGCCCAAATGGTTTCCCTTTCTTCTCAATTGTTTATTTTATACTATTTTCGTTATAACTGCGTACGTTCTTTCAATGAAATTGCTTTATTAAATAAATTAATATTACTTTTGTTTGTTCGTTAGCATAAATTGTATAATATAATACAGTTACAAGCGAATTAGAAGAACATTTTCAAAGAAATTAAAAGGACTAGATAAATTATACGGGACAGTCGAGTGTTCTAATTTATCTCAAGAGGTATATGCGGGATTAGTTCACCTTCACACTGCAAGTAAGGAAGATGGAAAGAGAGATTTATTTTAATTTCTATCGTTAACACTTCCGTGAACAAGTTATATACTCAGTAGAGAGCTCGGATGGCTCGAATACTTAAAATAAAGCAGTGTAGAATTGCGCGTTTCTATTTGTTTACCTAGGATGTTTAATGGTTTAGAGGAAAGAGAATCTTCGATGTTTGAGTGGGTGTGTTCCTGGGTACCAGGTGGCTGGTCCATTAAGGTATTCGTGAATACAAGTGTTTTGCTACAAAAATACCTGTAGTGAATTATAGTTCTGAAGGTATCTATGTCGTTTTTTATTCTGCTCCTATAGGTAGGTTGTGACCTTTGTATCTAATTCTTATTGGAAATGGCAATGGTCAGAAAAGAAGAGATTATAGGGCACTTTTCAACTCACTAAACTATTTTGATGAAGACAGAAATAAAATAGTATAGACTAATAAAATAAAGGCGTATGTTGGAGTGTCAATAGAAATAAGAAACATGAATCGCCATCTTACTCTCTGTTCGCAATAAGTCATCGTTATATAGTATATGTTAGTACTATACATTCAAAGACTCACTTATCTCGTATCCTTATCCATGGGACGGGTACTTCGTGTAACAAACAAAAAACCATTAAAATTTCATATTATGCTTAGAAGATAGCGACAACCACTGAAAAATAAACAACAAACTAATTCAAGATGTCCCAACATATCTCACGAGTTAGATAATTGTTTTAAATGTTGATTTTGTATGATGTCAAAATTTGCTTGGTGAGATAAATCAACAAATTATCAGACTACGTAACTATAGTGAAGTTTCTGACAAACTAAAAATGACAAAAAACTTTACAACAGCCCAAAAAAGTGTGAATCTACACTATCAAAACAACGTGCTATGCAAAATGAAATTAATTGTTAAAATAATAAGTCCACAATACCAAGCTAACTTAGCCATAACCATGTGCCATAGCCATTCTTTATGATTTGTAGGAGCTCACCTATTTATGCAGTCATAGATATTTTTTAATTTTAAAATTTTGCTATAGCAGAAAGTGTAAAGGCGATTCGATTGTCAATGACAAAGCATCGTAGACATATCTAAGTAAATCGAAGTATGCTATCGTATAGTACTGACCCTATTTCATCTTTTGTACAAGCCAACATATTTATGCGACCCGTCGAAACATACATTTTCTATGCTTGAATCATAAATGATCGAAAAATTAGATAGATTATTAGAATTAATTCAACCATTCGAAGGCCATTCACAAGGCATCGTAGAGATGCCTAAGTAAATCAAAGTATGCTATCGTGTAGTACTGACCTTGTTGCATCTTTTGTAGAACTCAATATATGTATGCGATCCGTCGAAGCACACGTTTTCTGTATTGGAATCATAAATAGTCTACAAATTAGAAAAATTCAACCATTCGAAGGCCATTGACAAGGCATCGTAGAGATGTCTAAGTAAATCGAAGCATGCTATCGTGTAGTACTAACCTTATTGCATTTATTGTAGAAGCCAACTTATTTATGCGACCCGTCAAAAGCAATTCAAAAGCAAATTTTTACAATATGAAATCTTTTATTCCGACCCACTGAGGAGACTGGCTTTATGTATTTTTTTTAATTGATAATAATATTTTTATAGCGAAACTGGCTGGAAAAATTAATCCTAATTTAATGTTGTTTCCAAAAAATACTATTAACTATTGTTCCCTTAGTATGGTACAAAAACAAAACAATTCCTAGAATATCTAGGTAAGGTTACAAGACGTTGGAATGGAAGCTTGGTTTCGAACTAATGAAACTTGAATTTTTTAATTTAAAAAATTCGGTCGTCTTATCAGACTGCAGTGACCAAACTACAAAACTATTGAAAATACTTTGCATGTACGTACAAAGTATAATCACAATGCCTTAGCGAATTATTATGTTTCGGTAACCTCACCTAGATTTGTGCTATAATGGTTGAAATCCATTTTTTAGCCCCACTGTTAACTTTTGTCACTTATAAAATTGAATTTGAGTTGTTTTTTGTAAAACAATTGTAAACAATTTTCCTTAGAGTGACAATATTTATTGATTTTATTATTAGGAAGATCGATTTCGAAAATATATTTCTTCTTCAGTTCCTTTTTTTCAACTAATCTTTAGTTGAAAATTAGTTTTTTACAAGTGTTTTACAAAAACAATTCAAATTCAACTCACCTAGATGTAAAAGCAATATCTGGCTACCAACCAGAACAACCCAAATTTCAAATTCCTAAAATATCAGATAAATGTCAGAATAGTTTCACTGGAAGGCTTTCAAGATGATCAGGTTGCGATCTTTAATAGCAGTTTCATGACGACTTTATTCAAATTAACGGTTCCTGGTAGTTTAAGTCTTATTTGATTTGGAATGGGCCTTAATTTAAACCATCTCTTAAAGAGAAGCAGCCTAACTACAAAACGTAAAGTACAGCAAGACTGGTTGCATAAACCTCACCAAATTAAAACCAATATACGTTCAATAAATATAACACCACAATATATTAAATAAATCAATTGTCGGTTATACAAAATAAATTTCCAATTAATTTTCGTATAGGAGCACGATTCCCAATTTCCCAATACAATTTTCCATGTAAATTACCATCACATCAAATGTCCAATTTTCATTATATTTATATTGTGTCTGTTTAATGATTTTCGCGCAAAAAATCTCATCGTTGTCGTCGGGAAATCTCCAGAAAGCTTGTTGTTACAAATTTCGTACCCAACTTTTGTATTTTTTGATTGTTTTTTTTCTCATTAAATTTAGCATTTTCATGTGCGATGATAAAAACGGGGGCCTTTCATACACCGAGAATAACAGTTACATACATACTTTCATCCATAAAAGAAGAGTACATAACGACAATTTCATTGAAGTGAATTTTCATTTCCATTTTCATGATGTTTCCTATATATTTTTTTATATATATCTCATTTTGTATTTCGTTGTAGTTATTGTTACTCTATATACTATTCCATGATAATATATTGTGTTGAATTAATTTAAAGCTCATCTCATTTGGTCTTTTTAAAAGCTTCATTCTCGTATATACATTTTAAGGATATTTCAAGTAATTCATAGTGACCAACTGGATTTTTATATATAGACAAAAAATGAAATAAAAAGGTTAGTCTGATTTAGTGACCCTCATATTGTTTGGTATATTACAATCACTTAATTATAACCATCGGTGGTGTATATACTACTGAATGTGACTTTGTCTCATCCTCTACATGGTATCTAGTATCTTTATTATATCGTTCTCTTTGTGCATCTTCGTGATTTGCTTTATGTAAGATAATTTATGAATGTGTGTGTGTATATTTCTGAATATATGTATATAAAAAAATCTCGGAATAATTATACAAGCGTTGTATTATAACAGGGATACAAATTTAAGTTAATAATGTTGTCTATTTGTGGTGTTCGTATATACATAACGTATACAGACACAAAGAGGGAACTAATTACCACACAACTTTGTTGTACGTATATTGACTTAATTAAAATTATAAAGTTAATGTACATATCCGAGAACGATGTAGATGTAGTTAAAATGATTAAAATTAAATACCCCATCTGGTGTGTTGACCTTTTACGAAACGTCCGTGAGATGTTGCTTACACTTAGAATATGTAGGAGTGTGAAGATTATTACAGAATTCTCATATCGTTTATATTTGCTGAAGTAAAAAAAATCATCTAAAATATATCCTTTTACGGTTCCTGTCATTTCTACATATAATTTTATTTCTCTCGTGCTTCTGACGTATCAATCACGATAATTTAAATCCATTCATTTTATCATCGCAAAAAATCGAATATTCATCATTAAATCAACAATTCGTATCACAATTTTAATTTTTTTTAATGCTAAAAACTTCCAACAGAAGGTTGAAAAAGAAGGATAAACTTAAAATATATACGATACAAACAGAGAAGAAATTGGTATAAGAACGGATTTTTAGAGTCCTTTTTGTCTCAATATACATACATAGCAACGTTGTGATTCGAATAATAAATTCATGTTTGTTATATATATTATGTATTCCCCATTTCCGTTTTGCAGAAGATTTTTTCACTACTCGATTATATTTGTTTAGAGAAAGGAAGTAGGTTCTAAACGCTTACCCGTATACACGAGTATTTAAATGACATATGTATACATATACTTAGGTACAAAAAATGTTTTGTAGATAATTTATTCTGAGGTATGTTAAAACTTCGCTAGACGACAAAGGAGTGGTCCTTGATTAAAGATAATGAACCTTCACTTCGTCTTAACGGGATTGCCGAATTAAATTTATATTTTTCTGTTAACATATTTTATGGAAAGGAAATGCAGCACACCAAATTGTCCATATTTGTCTGATTTTCTGAAAACATGCGACATTTATGGTGGTCCTTACCTTCTATGGAGAAAGAAACGTAAACGAAATTTTCTTCTAGGCATCATTTCTTGCCCCTTCATATATAAAAATTAAATGGCCGTTAAGTTTCAATCCGATCATTTGAATTGATTTTGGAAAATAATTATTTTCAAGCAATATATATCAATCTGGCCAAATGATATGGTTCTGGATTCCGAAATTTAATACCAAAAGAACGTTAGGAAAGAGGGAATTTTAGTGATTTGACAAGAAAATTATTGTATTAACATTTAATTTTGGCTTCGTGTTATTATAAAAATTTATATTGCAATAGAATTATTTTCATAAACTGTGTGTTAGTGCGTCGGTATATACGATCAAGTAATTTTAGTGTTTTAATCAAAATCTACTTAAATTTAAGTCCTGCGCAAATTCTCAATGACAGATATCTATATAAAAAAACTACCAAAGTTTGTGTTGGTTACACTAACTTGCTACGCACATTTGCATTTTGTTTTTCCTTTTTTTAATTGTTTCTGCACCAACACCTTTACGGTTAGTTATTTTGTTTGTTTTGATATACGAGGTGTACACAAATATTGTTAGATGCTCATGTACACCAATACGAAATATTTAAAATATCTGTAAAACTAAATTTGTTATCTTTCAATCCCCATACCTGCTTCATTGTGATTTCCAACCCTTGCAAGGTTCAAATGGTATTATCGAGGGAGTTGATAAACTCAAATATCTTGGAGTTTTACTTGATAAGCATATGTCTTGGAATGAACACATTCATACGTTGAGTTTAAAAGTTAGTCCGTGTATTTATATGATTAGGAAGCCCGCTTCCTTTGTTCCAATACACATTCTACAAATGATTTATTCTTCATTTATTCACACCAGATTCTATTTTGTGATTGCTTCTTTTGGCTACTACTGGGAAATCAAAGATAAAAAGGTTGCAAATTTTACAAAACAAGAACTGCAAAGCTATCTATAGGCTTCCACAATTGTTTCCCTCTGTCGAGTTGTATAACAATGTAACTGAAGATATCCTGCCAATAAACGCATTATTCAAATTTCATGTATCACTATATATGTATAAATGATTACGGATGCCGTCAATGCTATAGAACATTGAGTTTCATACATTGGTCCAAACGTATATAACGATTTACCGAATATTATTACAAGATCTGTGAATGTTTGCAATTTCAAGAAAATTGTAAAGATATATTTGGCAAAACTGGTAGAAAATTATCTATAATGTAATGATCTGTATCTTTAAAATCTGTTTATTCACCCCCTATTTTATTGTTTTAATTTTATTTTTAACTTAAAGGTTTATTACTAAATTGTTATTATATTATATTATGTTATATTATACTTTGCACGTTATTTTTGTTCTAGTTTAAGTTTTAGTGGACAGCTGATTAGCTTTTCAAGGACAATAAATCCATTAACTAGCCGTTCTCTACAAAACTATTAACTTTTACTTTTAGTGTTTAAAACTATTAATTTTAAAACAATTTGTTGTACTTAATATTTCTACTATATTTCAATAGTCAAATTTGTAATAAATATATAATAATAAATATATAAATAGAATAAATAAATAAATAAAAATAAATAAATAATACATCTTTTGTTAGTTTTTGTTTTGTCATGTGTATGGTATTAGCAGGACTTATATTTGAATAGTGTTAATATAGTAGATAGCCGACTCTCTTTGGCTGAGTCTCAGCCAAAAATGTTACCCATTCGTCTATAAGTTATGGTATCGGCCACGTACTATAAAAATAAAAGAATTTCTTTTCTAGAGCTCCGACTAACCTCCATGACTTTGGTGCGGGTATAATATATCGGATGATGCATATAAAACTGAAATTAAATAGAGAACAAAAGTTTGTTAGCATTTTTGATAATAAAACTTTTACTTTAATTTCTACTCAACATACTTACTAACGATCGTTTCGCGGAAAAGACGAAAATACTTTTTGAACTGACCATATAGCTGTATTTAGGAACAGTTTCCATAAAATTTTAAAGATTATCCCTTTAAATAAGAGAAAATCAGAAGAAGTACGTGATGAGTTGAACTAATAGGACAGTGTCACCTTTCAAGTAATCTTTAACGAATGCCTAAAAGCAAAACAAAACATTATTGTTTTATTTACTATTCAAAAAAAAATATTATAAAATATATGAATTAAATATTCCGAAATTTTTTATTTTAATTATGGGACAACTGTCAAACAAATAAAACTTGATATTATGACTTAGATGTATGTGAAGTAGGCCCAAATGTCAGCCCAAACAACCACGCTGGCAACATGAAAACTATAATTTCTGTCACGTATGAATTGTCAGCCCAAAAAATCGTATATCACGACATTTTAATGAGGTCAGCCCAAAATACAAAAATGTTCTTCATTATAGATTTTTGAAGAAAGCTCAAATTTGTTTATCTTGACAGTAACTATCATCCTGACAGTTATGTCAAACACACTCAGCTTAAAATTCAAATTTTCATAGTTAAAGGAACCATTGTAACCGTATATAATAAATGTAAAACAGCCAAGAAGCAATTCTTATTATTTTCAATTGGTTCATGAAAATATTATTTTTAAAGAACAGACAAACAACAAAATTACCGATTTTTCGCTAAACTTGCTACTTTTGTTTACTATCTTAAATCGAAGTTTTCGCAATTTTACAAAACTAATACCAAATTAAGACAGGATTCTATAGTCAACAAAAACATTTTTGGCTATGAAAAAACTATGACGTATGTCGGAATTTCATAATAAACGACTCATATACAAATCCGATTAGTCGATCCGTTCATTAAGAGTTTTTATTTTAATATGCATAATATATAATACAGCTTCATACCGAGAATGGCCTATATTCAGCCGCTTTACGAACAACCATAACAGTTTAGTGGAAGTTGAGATTTTCGGTGTTGATCATCGGTATTACCAAAATTTTCGGACAGATCTGGTTCTAGCATTTACGAGTAAGAAGTTTTTGGAGGTTGTGGTGAGCCCTCATACCGAGAATGGCCTAAATTCAGCCGCTTTATGAAAAACCATAATATTTAGTGAACGTTCGGTGTTGGTCATCGGTCCCACTATGATTTTTGGACAGATCTGGTTCTAGCCTTTACGAGTAAGAAGTTTCAGGAAGTTGTGATGGGGTCCACATATCGAGAATGGCCTATATATTTAGCCGCTTTACGAACAACCATAATAGTTAGTGGACGTTCAAATTTTCGTTGTTGATCAGCGGTATCACTATGATTTTTGGACAGATCTTGTTCTAACCTTTACGAGTAAGAAGTTTCAGGAGGTTGTGATGGGGCCCTCATACCGAGAATGGCCTGTATTCAGTCGCTTTACGAACAACCATAATAGTTAGTGGAAGTTGAGATTTTCGGTGTTGGTCATCGGTCTCACTATGATTTTTGGACAGATCTGGTTCTAGCCTTTACGAGTAAGAAGTATCTGGAGGTTGTGATGGGGCCCTCCTACCGAGAATGACCTATATTCAGCCGCTTTACGAACAACCTTAATAGTTAGTGGAAGTTGAGATTTTCGGTGTTGGTCATCGGTCTCACTATGATTTTTGGACAGATCTGGTTCGAGCCTTTACGAGTAAAAACTTTCACTAGTATGGTTGTTCGTAAATGCGGCTGAATATAGGCCATTTTTGGTATGAGCGCACCATCACAACCTCCTGATACTTCTTACTCGTAAAGGCTAGAACCAGATCCGTGCGAAAACCTTAGTGAGACCGATGACCAACACAGAGAATCTCAACTTCCATTAACCATTATGTTTGTTCGTAAACGTTTGATTTGTGATGTGATTGCTTGTAGGCCCTTCCTCATGGTCTTCAGTAACATCAACGGGATATCTATCTTAATATCGAACAGCGTCCGATACTAAAATGTTAACTACTCTATATTTTATTGTAAACGTTCCGATAATTATTAGAAGCAGTGCTATATCACGTAGCATCTATGACATTAATAAATTACATTAGAAAAAATATGAAATTTTATCGAATTTTTTTTATTTGAAATACTATTATATTATTAATAATAAATTATCATATTTCCTATAAAAATCAAGATTTTTTGCTCCTTTTAATAGTAAGCACTGCTATATATTATATTTATAACAATTTCCCACTTAAACGATAACTGTAGTTTAAATGGATCGTAAATTTTACTATCCGCCATAGTGAATATTAAATAGTAATCTGGCCAATTATATTCCACTAGTGCACCGGCTTGTATATTTTATTGAAATATTTTCTATATTTTTGCCGTGTAAGCTCAGTTCCGGTAAAATTTAAAAAATGACTTGAACTAATTTTTGTTTGAAAATTAATTTACAATCTTTTAGGTTTTATCTCTTAAATGCTATATACTTTTCAAAATATTTGAAAAAATCGAAAAATAGCTGCCACTTCCGGTGGACCGATTTCAGGCAAAAATCACTGGGATTTATCAATTTATGGAAAAAGCTTAAATATTAAGTCCTATCCCGTTCAATAAATCCGTGTGGGCTGTACAGGGATCACATTTTTCCTGAAAAACAGTTTATTTGGCAAGAATCGTCATTTCCACTAACATTTTAGAAAACTTAACTCTACCAGTATCGTTACAAAATTAATTTAGAATCTGTTATTTCATAACCGTTTTTCTTGTAAATGATCAGACAAACCGTCTGAGCTATAGAGAGGATACAGACATTTAGTCTGCGCTTCGGCGAAACAGCGATTAGTAAATTTGCAAAAATCTCCAGGTAACAATTATTTAAGATTACTTTTCTTTATTTTACTATGTAAAATTAAATAAAAATTTTTTACTATTGGGTGGTTATAGAGGCATGAAGCTGTCTGGACGAATCAAGTTGCCACTTTCACAAGTGTTCGTGATACCTCCTCGCGGTGACCACCGGGCAACTAGCTCAATATGATATTTGAGGTGTGTTAATCGTGTCATGCTGATAAGGTGAACTAGCCGCGATAAGGAAAGCCGTTGACTGGTTGAGGTATAATATAACATCCGCAAGGAATATTTGCATTTTAACGACCAATCAGACTTCAATTACGTTACACTTCGACCTGATTGAGTCTGTGCTAGTCCTATAGTCAACCACTCTAACCTAACCTGGGTGATTATAACGACCCGTTCTGACAATTAGTAACATTATTTATTTATATACTTAAAATTATCTTTTTTCAAGAACTTTTGCCGTGCTTTTTTGTTGCAAATAGAACTAAAGGGCACTCCTCTAAGTACATCCTCATATTAAAACAAATGTGTAATACTTTAATTACTATTTTGCGGTACATGTTTCTTAGAGATAGTGATGGTGGACAAACTGTCAATTGATTTGATATCGACTAAACTGGCAGTTCGACATTCCTTCACAATTTAGTATAACTGAACACTTTTACGATAACAGTTCTATTGCTTGATTGGTTTACTAGCTAACGTGTATCATGTGTGTTCGTCACAAAACAGGTTTAATCTTGCTTCCTTTTGTCATTTTTCAGTGATTACTGTATATTTTTAATTTTTATTATTATTTTTGGCCAAACAAAAAAAAAATTCAAAATTAACATCATACAAAAAATGGATGGTTATGTATATTGTGACCAACGCCCGATTTTCTTTTACCGATTACATTTTAAAAAACCAACAATGATAACCCTTTTGGGTTTATTCATTAAATTTATTTGAATCTCATAATTATTGGTTTGGTTCTCGTAAATGCTATACTTTTCAACACCTTGAAAAAATTAAATTTTAAACCTTATATGGTAGCTGCTACTTCCGGTAAATTGATTTCACTAGGACCTCTCAAATTATACAAAAACGTACGTATAAAGTTTCCTACTGATTAGTCTACTACTATAAAAACTTATAAATTGTTCGAAGAGAAGTGTAGATTTCTTCTACTTATCACTAGAATTTTTGAATTTATCTGGTCTGTAAAGATGACGAATTTGGGAGGCAATACGGTTTTATAAAAAGCAAAAGTTTTAGAATAATGATCTGGACAAATTTTATTGCAAAGTTTAATTAGAATCTTTTTGTCACAGTCGTATTCATCATAAATGCTACACTGTAAAAAATCCAAAAAAATCCTATAAGAAAGTTTTTATCTTTTTGTTACTTATAATTTTTCGTAGATTATACTATTCAAAATATTTCGGAAACAGAAAAGCTTATGAAGGCTGCTACTTCCGGTTGACCGATTTTGTCCAAAAATCGCTGCGGCTTCCAATATTAAGCAACAAACGTAAATCTGAAGTTTCACTCCGAACAGGTAATACGCTTGAGCTATAAACAATAAAAATCGTGATTTCCGCTCAATTGTTTTTAAAACTGACGTGATCCAATGTTATTAACGTTTTTCGAAAAATGCTATATTTACAAAATAATTGCAAATGCTCGTCTGTGGCACTATTCTGGTAATTCCCCGGGAATAGGGAAACTGGGGAAAGAATTTATATATAATTTCTGTGCAAATATTTTTTTCCGACCTACCGAGGAGAAAAGTTTGTTGTAAATATTTATAAATTGGGAAGATTTTTTCCATATCTAAAATGGAAGGGAAAATTATTCCCCACCTAATTTCGTTTTCAAAAAATTAACACTAGCTTTTAACCTCAGTATGCCATAATAAAAATGTTTCAATATAAATTACATATAAAATATTTCCTCAGTTCCCAATTCCCGGATAATTAGCAGAGTAGTGCCACTGGAGGCTACCACTTCCTGCGGACTGATTTCTACCAAAAATCACAGGGCTTCTGAATTTCCATAAAAAGTTTAACGTGTACATACAATGTATTTTACAATACTACGCGTGATATGCACACGACACATCAGTATCTTGTCATGATATCACGCTTATGGTACCAGTCGGGTAATTCCCTCGGAGTTGGTAATAGAGCGAAGAGTTTACATATAATT
Source organism: Nephrotoma guestfalica (assembly GCA_963691935.1). NCBI lineage: Eukaryota > Metazoa > Arthropoda > Insecta > Diptera > Tipulidae > Nephrotoma > Nephrotoma guestfalica. The sequence goes on from OY829915.1 coordinate 111,070,804, forward strand.
TTTGGCTCTGTATAAATTTTAAAAATATTATGATTTACATAAAGTGAATTTGGATTATAATTACTATACTGAAAAATAAGTCAAATATGATGAATAATTCCTTATGCTTCGGTAAATTCACAAATAAACCAAAATAGACCAAAACTAGGCCTATAATATTTTATTTCTCAAAACAATAAACCTTTCAAATCGGTAGCTTAGTAAAAATTTGTATTATTTAAAAACGCATAATGACATTGGTAATGTATTGCTACGAATTTCAGGCGTTCGATTCGGAGATTTTGCAAATAAAACATTCAGCGGTTTGTACAAAAACTTTATATTTTAAAACACCTTTAATTTCTATAGCAAATCACTTATTTCACTCGTTTGCTGCTTACTAATTTACTTATATTGTTCACGTTAACGGTTTGTTCACTTATACCAGCCACTACTTTTTCGCACTGTTTATTTGAACTTTTTGACTTGTTCATTGTTCATCATTCAACTCTGTGCCTGCGTTCCAAATTTCTTTCGTTTGTATAAAATAAATAATTGTCTGTCGCTTTTCGAGATTATTCTTTTTATTGCATCTGGCGATTTATGTGTATTGCAATTGTTAAGCACTTTTATGTAGTTCTAAGTTCGCGAATATTCCTCGTGATCATTTCCCCGGTTTTGATTATTAACGCCCGTTGTTAATTCAAGTATTTTCGATGATGATTACCCCCCGTTGTGGTTTCCAATTGCTTTCGTTATCTTCAATATTCCCCTCCACTTGAAATGCCATTGTAAAATCCAATTCCCAAATCAGTGTATTGTAGGATCCGATAATAACATGGATTATGTGAAGAATGATAATCGCCTAATAAAATTATAGTCTCCAACTGGATTCGAACTCGCGACCTTTAGTTGGTTACACTTGGTGGTCTACACCTTACACACTCGAACACCAAGTGATATATATACTTGTGTAGAGTAGAATTCGCAATAGTATATTTAAAAAATTATTAAACGTCATTTGTTTTAACTCATGTAATAAAACTGCACATCTGTATCTTATCTTTTGTATCTTCGGTATGTCCTACTTGTTAGTAAGGTATTTAATTTAATTCGCAGCCCCCGAATTTGAAATACTAATATAATTTATAATTTACTTTAAATGGAATATAACCCAAAATTAAAAAATTAATTTCTTCTAGACCTTTTGCAGTTTTAATAATTCATATCATTAGTAGAGTTTCATTAAGTTCAAAATCATAAAATTTCCTTCCCAATATATATAAAAGATTATAAAATTTTTCCCATTTTCATTTTCCTCACCATATAGTTTCTTGTTTTTTTTTTTGCAATTTATTTAATGATAATGGATAATCATGATAAAGTGAAATTTAAGAGACAGATAATTAAACTGAATCACTTACATAACGTTCTTATCGTATAATTAAGTAAATTAAGAAATTTTTACGGTTTAGGGGTGGGTAATTATTGCAATTAATATGCAAAAATTCGCGATAATTATCATTTACCCCCGTATTTAAAAATGTATTTTGGTTGTTATGTAAATAAATATGGGTTCTTTAATAAGTTCCGTAACATCCAATGTTGCATAAATCAATATGTACGCGGTTAGGTATAAAAGCATACACGAAAATATCTAATACAAATGTTTATAAATCGTTTAAAATTGTTGCCCCAAAAAATATAATAAGTATGATTCCGATATTACATAGAATCTGGCTAGTTTGAATTATTAGTCGAAAGTGTCAACAATACTTCGCCTTTGACATATACCTTCAAGTATATTACTCGTCGTACTTTAATTTAGGTATATTTTTCGAATAATTGAAGTTAACAAATTACGTCTAATTTATTTATTACTTTTTTGATTAATTATAAAAAATATAACCCTGCTAAATTATATCTAAATCCTTATTATGAGGGGTATATGGATGCGAACGTTTCAACCTAATTCCAATCAAATGCTATATAAAAAGTCTAATTTCTATGACAATTTTTCCGCTTTCCTTTCCAATTAATTTTTCAAAGTTGTCTAATACCGTTGAACGAAAGAAAACTCAACCAATTATTTGATTGACGTCAAATATAATTTTTATTTATTTTTTTACTGTAACTAATAATAATAATCTAATTAATAATTTGCCATTTCTTACTCGTGTTTTCTTATATGTTACTAGTATGGCTATGTCAGTTTATTGAAATTTGAGTATATTTGATATGTAGCACAAATTTACAACTCTACACTAAGCTATTTAGTTTTGTATCATAATCTTATATTACATACACTGGCGGACGAAAAATTCGATTCACAGAGAATTTTTAGTAAGAATTTTGAAAAAAAACCTTATTTGTGGGCAAATCAAGTTTCTTATAATGTAAACCGTAAGAATATTTTGTTTCACTAAAACCATTATAGGAGGCGTGATAGTTAAGAAATTGTGTATTTGGTATGGTGTTGTTTATTTGAAATTTTGTTTATACAAAATTACGTATTAAATATTGCAAAGAGCAAATGTGTTAGTTGAAGACGGACACGGCCACATAATAACATGGAAAATGTACTGAAAGCCACAAGATGCAGTGTGGAAAGATCTGTAATACGTGCGATAATTGAAAAAGAAGCTAATACGAGAAAAATTCGGCAACTAAGTGCAACTAAAGCTAGAAATAATTCACTTTAAAATAGCCATGAATTTCTTGAAAAATTTTATATAGCAAAAAATTTAACCCAAACAAAATAAATAAAAGAAGGAAAATAAAAAGCAATGAAATTCGCTAGAGATCTAAATATTCGCAACAAGTGGATCTAATAGTGGATCTACACCACTGAAAGACAATGTAGCAGATCTACAGAGTTAAATTTCCAGGATTACTGAAAGCATGAGAAGCAAACATTTCGGTTTCTTATGCAAAAAAGCATTTTTGCAGAGTGACGAAAAAGACGAAATTCAAGAACCAGAAAAAGCTGGCAAAATAACACGCAGACTACTCTAATCGAAAAAGGTAGTCTTCATCAAAACTGATAAAGGAAAGTCTTTTTTAAACTTAGATAAAAATATTAATATGTCGAATTCGAGGTATACCTAATATGCATTTTTAAGATCCGCAAGGATGAAAATAACCTGAGACATCGTATCTAATATATACAAAGCGACAGAAAATATCCCACGTTGGACGATAATGGAAATTAATAAGGTGACCCACCTACCGGTATGTTTAGAGAGAATTCTTAGGAATTTATTAACAGAATTAAATTTTATTAATTCCATTTTAGAGGAAAAGCGTATAAAGGCATTTGGTTCTGGTATAGAAAGCAAAATTGCGCCTTATTTAGGCATCGGTTTTATGTGTCATCTGGAAAATCTTATTAATACTTCTGTCTTTCCTCGAGTGTGGTTACGGAGATGAACATTTGCTATTCTTAAGAAAACTAATTTGAATGATACACTACAATTGCTGAACGAAGGACACCACAGATTTCACAAGATTTCACACCACACTGAAAAATGTTCCGGTTTCCGCCTATCTATCCAGCTATCTCCAACAATCTTGGAAAACTCAACGTGTAATTAAATTTGCCTATTGAAATATATATTACACCACTTTTACTTGTCAGGCATACATATATCAGATTGTGACATCCAGGTTATAGATAGTATAGTCTTCGTAGACTTAAACCGTTAAATACTACGGATTGATGGCAGTGTATATATTTAGTCTTTAACATGACGCCCTCATTTGATTTGACAACTGGTTTCTTTACTATTGTTGTCATAAAATGATGATATTAAAAACAGAACTCCAAGAACAATAACTTTTTAAAATGCTCGTATCATCTATCTAGGACGATAGACATTAGGAAGCCATACAATTTTCATAAATTGTTTGAAGATACGCTAGCGGTCTACGTTTAAATTGTATAAATACATAATGATTGAATTAATTTGCAACAAGAAATTAATTCATAAACCCTTCTCATAGTCTTTACTTGTAAATTAATTGTAAGAAAGACCACCTAGTGTTTGGTAGTTTTTTATTTTTTAACTTTATTATTATACATTTTACTGGTAAAATCTGTTGACCTAGTGGTAGATTAACTGTTTATTTAGGTATTTATTTTTCTGAGAAATGAAAGTGCGTAGAATTTTGGTATAATTTTGGCTGTGCGATATGATCTATTATGTGGTGTTATTGAAGAATGAACTTCACAATCATCATCGCAAAACACGTTTTTCATATTTTTTTACTTTATTTGTATATAATTCTTTTCAATTACTGTTTTACAATTTTATAAATTGATTATCGCTTTCGCTTTGCATTTATGTTGTTCCTATTGTGGTCTCAAATTTCTCCTATAAAATATCTAAGGTCCGTTGTAGATTTAGCTAAGCTAGGCGAAAATAGTTCAACTTATAGTTGAACTCACTCAGAGCTAAGCTAGTTTACATTGCTCGAAACAGAAACGCATATCATATCATATAGTTTAGTTCAAATGTGTAAGGATTTATTTAAACTCTATATTACAAAATCATAGCTCGTATCGCATCGCCTAGCTTAACTCAAATGTGCAATGGGCCTAATTATGTTACTCTTATCATGTTCTTTCACTCATCTTCATATTTTTACAGTGGTGTTATAACAGATAGAGAAAAAAAGATGCCATTTTTATATCATGTTGCAATCACAATAAATAAAGAAGAATTGTTGAGGCTAACGTCCTCTTAACTACGTTACGGGAACTTCTTAGGTTTAAATATTTATCAAAATTTTCTGATGCTACATTAGCTGTATTTTGTTGAGAATTAATTATTTCGAATTATTTTGGAATTATTTAATTCTCAACAAAACAGCAAAAAATTTTTTTTCTGTTGGTAGTATAATCAAAGTGTATATCTTAATTATAACACAAAATAATAATATATAAATTTTAAGAAAATATCGACCACAATACCAATAAAAATGTCGCTTGTCATAAATGTCATTAAATTTACAACACAAACTTAAAACAATAAAAAACAAGAAAATGTTTTCTGGTGGCAAATACGATAAGTAACTTTTGGAATTAGAATTAAATAATTCCAAAAAAATTTGGAATTAGTTTATTCTACTGGGAATTATCAAATGCAATTGTTATTGTAAATTTTCAACAAAATACAGCTATTAATGACGCAACGGTATATTGCGGTCAACAAATACCACGAAAATCGTCTATTTATTTATCTTTTATTCTAATCGACTATTGTTTCTAAGCCTACTCGATTTAATATTTAAACTTTCTACAGATATTCATCAATTACTTTGTATTAAAATTAAGTTTTCTTGGAAATATAGGGATTCAATGTGAAGTACAATCGATACAATTAAGTTCTGAATAAAACGTCATTCAAATGGCCTCCACAACTTCTTCTGCAGGAACGAATTCGATGAACCCAATTTTCGAGCACGTTTTTCACTAAATCAGGTCGTATGTCATGAATAGCACGTTCAATATTGACTTGTAAAGCTTGAAAAGAGTTTGGTTTATTGCTAAAGACCAATGACTTCAAATGACCCCATAAGAAATAGTCTAATGGTGTTAAATCACAACTTCTTGAAGGTCATTCAATATCACAATTTCTTGAAATAACCGAATCTCCAAACTTTTCTCGCATTAATTCAACTGTTGCACTTGCTGTGTGGCACGTAGCCCCGTCTTGTTAGAACCAAATGTTGTCAAGATCAACTTCTTCCAATTTCGGCCATAAAAAGTTGGTTATCATCGATCTATACCGATCTCCATTGACAGTAACGGTGTTACCAGCTTCATTTCGAAAAAAATTCGGACCGATGATTCCACCAGACCAAAAACCACACCAAACTGTCAATTTAGGTGAGTGTAATGGTTTTTCATGAATAATTTGTGTCATCGAAGAAGATGATTTTCTTAAAAAAAATCGTTATCGTTTTCATGTTGTTTCAAGGCAAAATCAGCAAATTCACGACGTTTACGGTGGTCCAATGGCTTCAGTTCTTGAGTGAGAATAATTTTATATGGATGTAAATCCAAATCCTTTCTCAAAATTTGCCAGGTTGTGGTTTGAGACAGTCCCAATTCTTGAGAACGTCTTGGAATCGACAAATTGCGGGTTTCAGCAACTCTTGCCTGAACAGCAGCAATATTTGCATTACTTCGAGCGAATCTTTGTCTTTTTGGCACTTCAATATTATGTAAAGAACGACGAATAGCGAGCATACTTGGACAATTATTACGACTATAAAATGACAAAAGCGCACGAAAAGTTGCAATTGGAGAACGATTATTTTGATAATAAAACTGAATAATTTGTAAACGTTATTCTTGCGTATATCTCACCATGATGAAATTGTAAACATTACTGAATACAATGAAACAAAAAATGACAGATCATGGCATATTACAAATGGCCGAAACATCACTTAAAAGTTATATCATTCCTATTGGAAACCCCTATAATAACAAAGTAGAAGAAAAAAAGTAGCGTTTTCTCAAATTGCAATGAAAACTAATTTATGAGAATGAACGTTATATGTTTAGTCTTCTTTGTGTTTTTAAACAAAATTTGATACAGCAGGCTGTTTACGAGGTGAATCATCCGCTTTCTACACTTGTTATCTAAGAATATTTTATTTCTAAAATGGCGGGAAAATCTGTGTATTTCTCAATGATTTGTCAATGAAAGTAGTGAACAGAATAACATTGCGTCAGTGAACTAATATGTTAATTCTTAAATTCATCAAAATTTCTACATTACGATGGGTCCACACCAACGAAGCTGACAAAGTATAGATATTTTGAGAACAATTTTAAAATTGGCAGGGTCATTTTTATGTTTCGATGCAAACGAGATAAATGCATATTAAAATATGTATCTGTTGTTTTTATATTTCGTACCAGTATGAATGTGTTGTTAAACAGAACAGTTTTAATTTTAAACAACAAATTTAATTTTAAATTATAAATTTCCCCGTCACGTTCTGTTATCAGAAATAATTTGTAGTTCAGTCCTATCATCTCCTATCATCAGCAAGGGAAGCTCAAGAACTAGTTCATCTAATGATAAATAAATTATATTTAAGATTAAATAAGATTTAAGATTGAACCATCGCAACCACCAAACACTTAGGTGTATATTTCTCCTTTTAGCTATCATAAGCCTATTGTGTCTGGCTGTTTTGTAGACTACAGTGAAGTAAGAAGAACTATACACAGTTGATATTTCATTTAAATCACTCAGCCCGTTCCTTTACACAAAAGCGCCGCTATAAAAAATTTCGTTATAAAACGGCTGAAATTTTTTCTTCCACCAGTGTATATCATTAGCTTTAGAAATGATAACATTTTATAAATTTCGAAAAATCATCCGAATTGACTAATTAAAGGTGAAGAGGTAGAAAATAAGTTTTTCTTTTTTGCTTTTTGTTATAATACGTGAATTTTAATTAAAGACTTCAAAAATTGTTTGAGTGGAAAAAAGAAAGATTGATTGAAAACTACTATACCGATTAATTGCGAGAACCAAATTAAAATGTCAGATTTATGTCAGTTTACGTTTTTAAAAACTTGGAATGTAAACTCGTTCGTTTATGTCTTATTCATTTACAAAATGTTATAAATGTGTTACAACTTAGTATAGGTATTATAAATATATAAAGGGTGTTTTTTTAGGAGGTTTGTTTTTCCGATAGATGTCGTTTTATTTTATGACAGTTGTTTTGACAGCTCAAAGTGGCATTTCTACTCAGTATTGTTTGGCAAATCATTATGAATAGGTTAACTCCAGAACAACGTTTTCAAATCGTGGAAATTTATTTTCAAAATCAGTGTTCAATTAAAAATGTTTATAGAGCACTTCGTAAATTTTATGGTGCACATAATCGTCCGTCAGAGACCACCATAAAGAACGTAATTACCAAATTTCGGTCTACATTCACTCTTTTGGATGCCAAGCCACCGACAAGAATGAGAAGAGTTCGTACAGAAGAAAATATTGCTGTCGTTGAGGCCAGTGTCGAAGAAAACGACAATTTATCGATTCGTCGTCGTGCTCAGCAAATTGGACTTTGTCCATCGACTTTATGGAAAATTTTACGTAAAGATTTGGGTTTGGTGCCATACAAAATTCAATTGGTGCAAGAATTAAAGCCACACGACCATCGTTTGCGCCGTGAATTCAGTGATTGGTCGTTAAATCAATTGAACGAAGATCCATTTTTTTACCGTAAAATTCTCTTCAGTGATGAGGCGCATTTTTGGTTAAATGGATACGTCAACAAACAAAATTGTCGCATTTGGAGCAAAGATAATCCACACGCCGTTCTAGAATTACCAATGCATCCTGATAAATGTACTGTTTGGTGCGGTCTATGGGCTGGTGGGATCATCGGTCCATATTTCTTTAAAAATGAGGAAGGACGACGCGTTACCGTGAATGGAAATCGATACAGAACCATGTTAAATGAGTTTTTGTTGTCAAATCTTGAAGATATGGATATGAATGAAATGTGGTTTCAACAAGATGGTGCCACTTGCCATACAGCACGTGAAACAATCGACTTATTGAAAGAAACTTTCAACGACAACATTATTTCGAGAAATGGTCCGGTGAATTGGCCTCCGCGTTCGTGCGATTTGACGCCACTCGATTACTTTTTGTGGGGATACGTGAAGTCATTGGTTTATGTGGATAAACCTCAATCGATTGACGCTTTGGAAACCAATATTCAACGTGTCATTGCTGACATACGCCCTCAAATGCTTGAAAAAGTGCTGGAAAATTGGACCTCCAGAATGACATTTGTGAAAAATAGTCGTGGTAGCCATATGCCAGAAATTGTGTTTAAATGTTAAATGCCAAAAAATTATCTACCAAATAAAAAAAAATTTTGGTCATTTCATAATTTTATATGTGTTTTATTCAAAAAAAAAATCGGCAACCTCTTAAAAAAACACCCGTTACATATGTATGGTATAAAAGAGCGCGCAGGCATAAAGCAGTTTTTTCAACATTCCGGCAACGTATTTTTTTAAACATAACGAATTACATTTAAAGCTAAAAAGAAGTATAAAAATAAATGAACGAAAAACATAATTTTCATTTTAATATTCATTTTCATTTAAATGAGTTGTTGTTTTATTTTGCACTTGTATTCTTTATAGTGGAAACAGGGAAAATATTAAAAAGGCCACGACTTGATGGAAAAATATTATTTTTTGTTTTTACTACGTTATTGTCGCTCTGATTTTCGTATTTTCAGCAGTTTTAGTTATACCTGTTTCCTTGTAGTAGTTCTGGTACAGCTCCAAATATATACCTATAGCTAGATTTGTGTGGATGTATCTTAGTATGCAAAATGAAAACAACATAATTACAATAAAGACGTATACATAGTTTATGATTTGATAAATTTTCATTTTATTAAATTTTACTTTTAGAGAACTTTTATGTTCTTGTAAACCTTTTATTTACCTATCTTACTTTGCGTCGTGTCAAGTATAAATTTGCATTTTAATTTGTACAGTTGTATTTCGTTGATGTAAACCAGATGGAACACCTTTTTTAGGTATGGACTAATTAGAAAATGGGACTAATAATTAAAGAAACAGATTTTTGCTTAAACTGGGAAATAATGTGGCATCGTGGCAAGCTGAGTTGTGATATAATTTTAATATGAATATTTTAAATCCCTTTCATCTGAGACGTTCAGAAGAAGATTAAATAAATTATTATTTATCCGATATAAATTTTATTTTACTTGCAAAACTCGTATATACTGTACTACGTTAAGATTGCGATAAATGTCACTTCTGTATTTCGACCATACAAGAATTAATCTAAATTAAATAAGTTAACGATTCGTTAAATATCATTTGTCATTTATCAAAAATTAGTGGAGCGAATAAAAATCGTGATATCTGAACATAAACACTAAGACGTCAAATAGAAGAATAGCGAAAATTGTTTGATTTGATTCCGCCAATCACTTCACATTTTACGGCGAGTATGGCTGGATTGTCAAAAAAATTTGTTTCGTCAAAATTTTGAATTTTGATTTGTCTTTTTAATGTTTGCCAGTCGTAAATTTTAAGTTAATTTTTGTAAATTTTATTTATTAGCTTTTTATGAAACATTTCCAAAAATAGTATTTAAGAATACAGCACTAGACATAGTTTCAATTATGAAAATAAAACAACTGTAGTTGTCCACAAGTAACATTTCTAAAATTAATTTTTGAAACGTCAACATCGTTTAAAATATCAAAATATGTAAAAATAAATAACTGTCGCATATTTTGATACTGTTAAAGTTAGCCGAAAATGTCCAATCGACAAATTGCGAATATGCTGATTCAAAATAATCAACTAGAAATTATTAGCAGCCGAAAAATGATGGGAAGTGTATAAAACAAGAACCTTAAGTATATGTTTGGAATTACATCAAAAGACGTGCCTGACCAATGATTATGATTGAGAAAACGTCAGGTCAATTTTCATGTTGGAAGCCCGGAAATATTCATATTGGTAGAAAAGCACAAGTAGCCGAAAAATGCCGAGTGTGATAAAAATATTTATTTTGTTTGCCGTGTTTCATGGCACCCATTGATCCGGATTAGTTCAAATTTTATATGGAAATCCTGATCCAAATTTTATTTTAGATCACAAATTTTGATTTGGAAATCTAGTAAGCACCTTTATATTGTTTCATGCAACTGAACCGAATCAGATCAAACATCAATAAACACAGCTGTTGTTCTATTATGCAGAAAACAGATATGCATAATTACGCATGCATCCAAATTATAATACACTAGTGTCTATGAAATGAATTAGATGTATTCTGCATGACATGCATAATTATGCAAGTTGTCTTTATTTCTAAATTTGATGCACATCAGCAATGTTGACAACAAAGAAAAAAGCCGAAAAAATCGAAAGCAGTTCTAACTTCACGTGTTATTGTTTATGGGTTTGTGTATTTCCCGAAAGAAACATAAAAGATTTATAAAAAGGAGGAATTACCCGCAGATTCGCATGCAGCAATACACGCATAAATTATGCACATCTGTTTTCAGCATTAATGAAAAATATTCAAAATGAAACAATTTCAACTGAAACCACTAAAATACTAAACCGATTTGTTGGTATTTTATTAAGTTTTCGATGAAATACCATATGGAAGGCGTAATTAGTGCATGCCTTCCAATATTGGTTTAAAACAATTATAACGGAAATGCAGTAAGAAATTCTAAAACCGGTAGATTTTTATAATTCACGAATACATAAATTTAAAAATATAAAGTAAATAAATTTCCAAAATCAGGTTTTACAAATACAAAAAAGAGGAATAAAACATTTTGCAAACATATCGTAAATTTACATAAATTCGCTGATTAGTTATTATTCTGAAGATACCACGATGGATGATCATGATTCGCGTTAGGTTACCAATGAGGTTACCAAGACGTTAGAAGTTTGGTTTCGACCTAATGAAACTATAACGTATGTATCTTATTTATTAAAATGTAATTTTATTAAATTTGTATTATTATAATTTTATTTTATTTATTTAAAAATTAAATTTTTCTTTATTATTTTCTGTCATGTACAATGGCGGAGTGGTGTATTGTACAGCGTGGTAGTGGCGAGCGCAAGTTGTGTTGCAACTTGCTTTGAGTGGCTGATGAAGACGAACTGTCAACTGATTGAATAACGAAATTTATTTTTGTTAAATATAAAATTGCTCGTTTTGCTTTGGGTTTGTGTTGCTTGTTAATACTCGCCGTGGTGTTTCCGTCTTGCGTATATATGTACATCTGTTGATACATTTATTCTGTTTACACATAAAGAGTGAAGAATGATGAGTTAGCGATGAGTTTGCGAGAAGATAAGTTTGCGATATGTACGATTAGAATATTGGTTTGAATATTCTAACCGCTACAAAACATTGAATTCCGTAAATCAGAAAATTCGGGCGTCTTATCAGACTGCAGTGATCAAACTACAAAAATATTAAAAATACTTTGAATCTATTAATAAGTAATAAAGTTGTTAATGCAAAGGAAGACTAGCTACCTTTATTGGTAATTTAGTTACATTAGTTAGTATATTAACGAAATAGGTGTTATAATCATATGGACTAGAGGATAATAGTTAAACCAAACCCTTCAGTAGAACGGGAACAAATTATTTTCCTCTGGACGAATTGAGTACAATCACCTTATAAGGAGAATATATTTTAGGTTAAAAATCTAAAAAACAGCACATGTTATATTACCTACAGTACCGGTAGAAAACGCAACGTTTCGGTCATTACTGCCATGAATAACTGGTATAAATTGCCACAGGGTTGTAGCATAACACTTGTAACCTAAGTCTGGTTTCTGATTTTTCTAATGTCTATTCTATGGTTCGTTAAAGCTTGCGGTTTGGTCGGTTATACATTTGTTACATTAAAATATGTAGCCTGTATGCTTAATCCGACAGAAAATGTATTTTTTACAATTAAATCGTAAGCAAGAAATGATTCAGCTGCCCCAAAAAATATTCTCTTGGTCGGTATGATTAACAAAGTCAGTAGGTACAGTTTCTTGAACGAATTGTAATAAATATTTCTGTTTATGATAGAATAAGTAGCAATTACCAATAATGACAGTGGAACGTCTCCTGTATTAATAATTTTATTACTTACCATAGATGTATCATTAAAATATAACTTGTGAAATCTTTATTTATATGTAGTACATTCAAAAGTATACGAATTTGCAATCGTTTAAAGTGAATTTCAATTTTATTTTTAAAATTTAGACGATTGAAATAATTTTTTATCGGGATTATCTTGAACAGGAAAATTATGAATCTCATGAGTGATAGTATGACTTAATTTGGGAATAAACTTATTTTGTTGTCGACAAATAATATTCTGAACTCTAAACCTATGTAGACACAACAAACCTTAGACAATAATGGTAATCATATCTTTCTCGAGATCCTCAATCATAACGTTAATGCTCTATATTTTAAACTTTCAAACTATTTAAATGAATGCAGTTGTCAAAGCTGTTGCTAAATACTAACTAACATAACTAAATTCCAAAACTGTATATACAAATTGTCAGGTAATCCCTGCCAGGAAGATAATAAAATAAGATGGAAATTATGGAATGATACTATTTCAACAAAATTTCCAAATTTACCGTTATATTTATCAAAACATATTTCCTTTAGAGAAACCGTGAGATTTCGAATCCTTAATAAGGAAGCAATCAAAAGAACAGGCTATATTACTTGAGCAGCGAATGAATCATATTGATGATATATGTTATCAATTAAATATTGTATTAAACATTTTTATTTAAAACGTGGAGAACACAAACATATTTTTTCAGAGTTTATGTTGGAGTGCCAATAGAGCGTTTTAATGTAGTATTTTCATTATCAGAATCGATTGATGTGGAAACTTATATCAGTAATATTAAACAGAATACTTTTGTAATTTAAAAAAGTAATTTAGGACTTAATTTAAAATGTGACCTATTCTGTTAAATCTATTAACCGAGTTTCAAATTTGTTGAGGATCATTAAATACAAATTCGACCAGTCTTGAGGTTTTAAAGAAATTTGAAAATAGAGATGAAGCAAAATCTCGTGAATTAAATTTTTATTAAAGAACAGTTTGAATTAACTTTTTCCAAAGTTAACCATTGCAGTTCCGACTTAATAAAATTTGGTTCTATGATACTTTATACTTAACCTGCTCCACATAATTACTTTAGAAATAGTGAGTACTTAACGGTTCCAAATGCTAAAAATTTGAAAACCTTTCTAAGGGAAATTGCAATCAGGAGTAGCTAAGCAGTACCTAATTCAAAAAATTTCGAATCTCACGACAAATAAATGAACCTTCTGATTTGTCGTAAAATTAGCATTGACTTTTAAAGGAAATGGAATAAACGGTTTAGTACTCACCCGTTTCCCAATCTTCCTTGAAAGTAGCTAGATCGGTTCAGGCGTTTATGATATCGCCTGTATTATCGAAAAATAAAGATATTGTACGGTTATAACATGTACCAAAAATGGATGAAGAGTATTTATTTTTTAAAATTAAAAAGGTTTTAAATATTTTACATGAAGTTGTTTATGAGGTATTTGCAATTATTTATGATAGCCAGTTAATCGAAAAAGTTTTAGAAAGTTTTCAGTTACTGGCGAACTTCTAGCTTGCGAATTTTTCTTTTTATTTGATACGGTCCACCAATTAAAATCAATCAGAAATAATCTGTTAAAATACACACAAGGAGTCGAAATAGTTGAACTGGGAATCTATGAATTAAAAAAATTTGAATTAAAAAAGTTTTTTTTTTCTGAATTAAAAGAAATGTTTTTAATTCATTTTAAAAATGAATTAAAATCAGAGTTGAAAAAGAAATAAAAAAGTTCGATAAAATGAACTTAAAAAGGCATTTCTTAATTCATTTTTAAAATGAATTAATGTAAATGTTTATAAAATGAAATAATATAGGCCTTTTATATTTCGTTTTATAAATAAATAGAAATATGCACATAATAAATCAGAAATATCAAAATATAAATTTAAACTGTTTAGGAATTACGAAATACGAAATAGTTTTATTTACTGAATCCTTTCGATCCTTACGTTTAAATTTTTTGAATCATTAATAATCTCTAAGACAATGTAAATCCATGCAACTATTATTTTCATTAATGAAAATTTAAATTTAAATTTGGCACGTAAAAATTTGGATAATTTTGGATTTGTATTTTCATTAATGAAAAAGCGAATCAAACTGGAAATCAAATGAGACATTTTCATTACTGAAAATGAGATATTAGAATAACTTATTTTCATTAATGAATACATTTATAAAACGAAATAAAATGTGCCTTTTTTAGTTCATTTTAAAAATGAATTAAGGTAGGTGTTTTAAATATGAAATAGTATAAGCCTTTTTAATTCGGTCCCCCTTCGAGATATAAAATGTTTGAGAGAATTGTTTTGAGAGGCAAACCTGAGTTCCATAAAATTGTAAGAAATTAATGGACTGCGGTAAATGTTTAAACTCCGTCAAATGTTTACAATTTATAAAAGGCACTAGCCGTACCAATTACTCTAAATAACCGATATGATTTGCAATTTTTAATTAAATTTTGCCACTGGTTGCATTATTGGGAATATAGAAAGCTGAAACACTTCGAAGAAAATTCATTCTGTGTTGCTGCACAGACAAGTACACTTTTTCACAAGACAAGTACACTTTTATTCGCCCATGTTCTACTTAAGTATTTTCTGTATCACTTTCTATATTTCGATAATCTTCAGAACAGCACAACGTGTCTGACAGTAGCATGTAGAAGTATTATATTTTGTGCGCCCGTGCATGTAGCATCCGTTCTCCGACCAAAAACAACGCCACATGGTTGATAACTATCTTAGACCTATGGCGATATCTAAGTGTATTTGTAAGTGGCAACTTGAAAAAACAAACGTTTTGCCGATGATCCCTTTATTGTTATTTTATGACTCGGATCTGTAGTGTGAGATGTAATTTTTATTTCTGAAATGAAATATATTGTTACTTGCAATTGACTTGTCATCTTTGCCATCCGCTTCTTTTATAGATAAATAACTTGTGCTAACCTTGGGGCTTTCTGTTGACGTACTGATGTTCTTAGTTTTCAATTAATTTGTTGCCCAGATCCAGTGGTTGGAATTTCTGTTTTTTTAGTCTGTATTTTTATTTCTTCTTGTGTACGTTTCTGTATTAATTTAATGTCGTTTGTTTGTTATTTTAATGAACCATGACATAAATTGTTGATTAAACAATAATAGTTTTCCAAATTCCCTTACCGTAAGCAGAAAGCTTTATCAGCATCCTGTTTATCGATTAAGTTTGTTCCTTAAAATCTTATAATTCCCGCATAACTTGTTTTTTCTGATTTTGTCCCATTAACTTCTCTTGTGTTATGATAAGTAAAATATAAAAATATAACAAGTCATAAACAATAACACTTAGCATGTTGTTTTTGGCATTACTTAGAAAGTCCGCAACAGCATAAGTTGCACTCAATTATGACCATTTGTGGTTCAGTTAGAGACCAGCGAAGATTCAGGATTTTCTTAGTGAGATTTACAGAATGGAAATGGTCCAAATAGACGACAACTTAAACTCTTGCAGACTTGACTGGTTGAGCCTTATCAGCGACCCAGCAAAGCATGCTTAAATTCGTTGAGCAATTCAAAACCGGACGTGGTGTAGATTCGGCTGATTGTTTGGGCAGCAGCTTAGAAAGATAATTAAACCAGTTCTTCGGTCTACCCAAGTACAATTATTGTTGTAACCTAATATTTAATTAAGACTTACATTCACCAATGCACAAAATATGAAGACGAAATTCGGTTATTATATCCATTTCCACTACATTTAATTTCTCTTCTCACACTTCCAACTAATGTTTTTCAGTTTTAATAAGAATTAGGAATAGTTTAAAAGGGTTTCAATCATTGATGCTGTGTAAAACAAGTATTACGATCTGTTGCTAATATTTTCTTTAAATTTAAATTCTTTAGGATTTCACCAATGCTGTGATAAAGCGCTTTCAAAAATCGCTTCGAACACAATCTGTGGAAACTTAACTTTGGAAATATTTGATTATAAACCAGTAAACATCTATTTTATTCCAAATAATATTAAATTATCCTACATATTTCGCATTTTAAATACAATTTTAAAGTAACTCGACTTCCTCAATGCGTATACCATATATTTCTGCCTCTAATAAATTTAATATACTTTCCATAAATTAATACAATTTTCTATTTTATTGTTGGCAAAAAAGAACGATAAATAAAAATATATTACATTACACGCTCATTTTGCCCCGTTGTTGTTTTATTTTCATTATGTACTAAAAATAATAAAAATACATAATATAATGATGATAGATAGATGGCTCATATATATAGATGCGAAGTATTTGATATACATAATAAATATTTTTATACATACCAAAAACACGCGTCACATTTCGTTTTACATACGCACGTAACACTATCTGGTGTATGTTTCTGTTACTTAGCAGAAATATTTATTCCAGATACTTAACAATATGGCAACACCACTATGTCTATATACACGTAATATGTCTCGTTATTGTGTATTCCGCAATTTTCTCTATACTCATACTGGATAGGAATAGAGACTCTAAACGATATATTACATTGATAACAGAGTAACAGACAGAACAATGAAAATGATAAAATAAAGAGGAAAAAAAATTGTCAACAATAAAGTAGCAAAGTAAATATGGCAACGAAGATGGATGAATTCTATCACTGTTACCATCTCTAATAAATTGAACAAAGCTTTTTATTAAGCTTTTCTCATATGTCTATCGCTTATATGTATATATAGTACTATAAACATACACACATTTGTTATATAGACTAACATTTAATCTAACATAAAAATGAGAAATATTTTGACGAACGTCAAAACCTATAGTTCTATGTATATATGTATGTATATTCTATAAGTATTCAGTAGGATATGTAAAAAAAATATTATGGACCTCACCAACATTTTGATTACGATTTATTTTGACATATCGTCATCGTGTTTATTTGGTGAATATTTTCCAATTTTATACTTTTATTATATTTTCAAGTGTTGAAGATTGGAAATACCGAACCGACAGTCAATCAGCTTTCATTTTGTTTTAATGTACTTTTTACTAATTTTGCCAAAAAATAACTTGGCTAAGTAGCTGCTTTGTGTCTTATGAAACTCAAATTTTATGTGTGTGATTAAAATAATTAAATAACATAGTAAGAGGCAATTTGATTTGCTAAAAATTACAGAATATTCATAAGAACTAAAGATGAATGTGAAGTAATATAAAATTTGTGAAAGTTTCAGAATGTAAACAAAAATTAAATGAAAAATATAACATTTGACACCAGTGCAAAAATTAAATTTATATTTTTATGTAACTAATGCATTCTTCATATACTTATGACAGAAAGTCAGAACAGTTAAACCTTTTTTCTATGTTTTTATATTAAGTGAATGCACGGTAAAAACTTTAAAAATTTTTAATTGTGAAAAGTGTAACAAAGTTACAAACTCGAATGAGTGGACTACAATTAGATGCTTGGACGGTGCAAGAAATTATGTCATTACGTTTGTGTCGATGGGAACCTAGAAAAGTTTGGAAAGCCATTTAAATAATCTTCATAACGTTTGTCTGTTTAGAGTGCCAAAACTCTGAAGAAAACACGTTATACGAGGAGTTCAACAAAATTAATATTTTTGCCATGAAGCAACATTTATCGGCAAACCATTCAAAGATAGAAAACCAGCTAACATAGGTTTTTAACTTCAAATTCGCAATTACCAACATCAAAATCAATTTATTCCCAAATGAATTCATACTATCCCATATGAAATTCAAAGTTTTCCCGTTCAAGATAATACTAACGCAAAATTTTAATAATTTCAAATTCGCTAATTTTTTAAAATTATGTTCATGGTATTTATAGATATTAATAAATATATATAGTAAAATAATTAATGTAAAGGGAGTCCTGTTGCCGCTGTATGTTTTTTTGTTAGCATATTAAAAAAGTAGTTGCTACAATCCGTTGGCGAAATTGGACCGACTGACTGGTCAATTATATTGACCAACGATATATTTGGCGATGTAGCAGTCAACAAATTCCTTGCTGACAATTTGATCTATGAAAACGTTTTCTATGAGATTAAGCATAGGAGAATATGGGGACAAGCAACTTAAAATTTGTGATGTACTACCAATCAAATCTCGAACTTCCGCTGTCTTGTGTATCACTACATTATCAAGCACGAGCCAAGCATTAGTAATACCTCGCGATTCCAACGATTCAACGAATTGTCTTAAAAATTTACAAAATATGGTTGTATTGACTGATGAATTCGCTACTGTTCTATGACAAATAATAACCCTGGTTGTTTATAGCTGCGTTGAACGATACCTTGCGTGCTCTTACGGCAGGTACTGTAACACGCGATGGCGTGTTAATTTTTTGACCTATAGCCTGGACCCGTCTCAAATGATAATTGAACCCCGATTCATACAGAAAAATAATTTGTTCTCGTTCTACTGAAGTATTGTCCGAATAACTCTATGCATATTCCCTCCTTAACTAGATGGTGCCAGTACTGTTTAATCGATCCACTTCAATTTGTGCAATTTTGAGGGTTATTTTTAAGGTTTTTAGCGCGTTTCCTATGGCTGGTCTTACTCAAATCAACATTTTATAATTGGAAGATTTTTGCTTTAATATTTGTTAAAGTAATCGCCGGATTTTGTTCGACAATTTTTTCAATTTTTTATAGTATTTGAGGAGTTATTTTTGTTTTTCGCTATCCGCCACATTTTTTTTCAATAATAACCTCGCCGTCTTTAATAAATCTCTGAATTATTGAATGCGCAGTGCTTGTGTTAATCCCGGCAATTGCAGTTGCTTCAACAACACTTTTCCCGTTCTCGTGTAGCTTATTCATCAATTTGTTGGGACAATATATTTTCTCTTAGTACTTCTACCGATCAAATTGACTATTTTAATTCATCTATTAATTATGTATTTAATAACTGCGTTCCTCTACAGTTTATTTTAGACCTAGATCCCCCCTTGGATGACGCAAGAGGATTTGAATGCTATTTCTGTTCGTTTTTCCAAATATCGTCTTTGGAAAATGAGCCGTAATTCTTGGTCATATCTAGATTATAAGCAATCTCGAAATAGAGTGGTACGTTTAATTCGTATCGCTAAATTTTTTCAAGAATAAATTAGATCCCTCACTTCCCTCTAAGGTATTTTGGCGTAACGTTCGCAAATAATGATCTTAACCATTATCTAATTAACTCTAGTTCCACTCGTGATATTTCGAATATTGATTTAGTATCCGTAGACACCCTAAATTCTTTTTCGTTTGCAAATATATCTATTGCTGATTTGCATTTTGCAATTTGGAAAGTTAAATCTCAATCCACTGGTCTAGATATGGTTAGTTTAAATTTGTTAAGCGTATTTTTCCTATTATATCAAGGCACTTGTTACTTATTTTCAATTTTATTTTAACGACCTCACTATATCTCAGGCAGTGGAAGTTGAGTAAAATTATTCCTATTCCTAAAATTAGCAATCCTACTGAGCTTTCCCATTTCCGCCCTATTAGTATTTTAAGATCTCTGTCCAAGGCATTTGAAGTGGTAGTAAAAACCAAATTCAATCTAATATCGATAGCTTTAATTTGCTTAATCTTTTTCAATCGGGTTTTAGAAGATTCCACGATACTATCACTGCTTTACTGAATGTTTGTGATGATATTCGTCGTAGTATGAGTAAAAGAGAAATGGAGAAATGACTTGCCTTACTTTGTTGGATTTTTCTAAAGCATTCGATTCAATTAATCACCAAATTTTGTTTAAAACCTCCCTGCTAAATTGATGTTAGACTATATTTCGGGTCGCTTTCAGGCAGTCTGTTATGATAATTCATTTTCTGACTTCTTACCTGTTTCTTCTGGCGTTCCTAAGGGGTCGGTTCTTGGTCCTTTACTATTCTCAATGTACATTAATGGCGTTGCATGTTCGATTCGCCATTCTTCTTTTCATATTTTTGCTGATGATGTGCATATTTGTAGGAGTAGCCGCTTAGATAATGATTCCATTGGCTCTAATATTTCTCTTATTAGTGATGATTTGGAAACAATTTATAATTGGTCATTATCTAACCGACTCGCTCTTAATGCTACTAAATCTCAGTCTATTATAATTTATAAAAAAACTATAGATACTTCCTTTTTTCCTTGAATTTTTCTCGGTGATTCTTTAATTCCATTCTCTAATACTGTTAGAAATTTAAGGTTAAATTTCAATAAAACTCTTACTTGGGGTGATCATTTGATTAAGGTTAGCCAAACGGTTTTTGGAAAGCTTAGGTGTTTGTATAAAGTTGTTGGGTTCACTGATAGTAATTTTAAAATTCTTTTAAATTCATGAACTCATTCATGAACTTTTCATGAACTTCGCGTTAGTCTTTGTATTTTTAAGCTTCTCAGGACTATAGAACGTCCCTATTTATTTAATAAATTATTGTTCAGTAGTCCCATTCTTCAAATTTACGTTTACTTCCCTCTATAAACCTGTGTAGGTCTCTAAATACTTCGTTTTCTGTTAGAGGTATTTCTCTTTGGAATCCATTCCATTACATATTAAGAGATCGGGGTCGCTTAGATCTTTTAACACGTTTTATTTAGCGTGGCATGCTTGAATGACAATACATGTCTACTATTTTAATTATATTATAATTTTTGTAATAATATTTTTATATTCATTTATATTGTTTTTGTACGTAGTCTGTAAGTATTCACTTCTTGCAGTATCCTCCGTAACAAATGAGCTTGATCTCAATATAGAGGTATTAGCATGGAGTGGATTTGTTTTTTGAAAAAATCTGAGGCACGTATGCCTAATGGAAGTATTTTTGTTGTTGTTGTTCTTTTATAATGCTTCCTTATGCGCTTTTCCTCTACTAAAATTGTTATGTCAATAAATAAATAAATAATAACATTTTTTTGCATCCATACTTACCCTATTGTATGTGGTGGCTCTTCGTGGTCGCATTGGTTCTCTTATATTCGATTCTATTGAATCGTCAGAAATAGAGTGAACATAAGGTTTGAATATCTAAATGAAATGAAATTGAAATTCACCTGTCCACCTTTTAACAAATCCAAACATGGCATTAGCTCTCGCAATACAATTTTCAATATGCCTATTGAAACTAGCATTCTCGACAAATGTAACACCTAGATCTATGATCTCATTAACTCTTTGCAATACTTCGTTGTTGACTTTGTAGGAAGTAATTAGCAGATTTCTCTTACGATGGAAAGACATGATCTTGCATTTCTTAATATTTAAGTAAAGCGAGTTTCGATCACACCACTCACTTAATCTATCGATGTCCTCTTGAAGTTTCTTCGTATCTAGGATTCCATTATTGGTTCGAAAAATGTTGACGTCATCCGCAAATATGAGCACGTTTGAGTTTTTGATTATCTCGGTTATTTGATCTATAAAAACAATAAATATCCACGGCCCGATGTGAGATCCTTGAGGAACACCAGAAGTTAACTTTAATAACGTTTGATTTCTCATTTCCCATTATTACAAATTGTCGCCGGTTTGATGGATAGGACTTGAACCAATTTATGTAATCGAGTGAAAACCCAAATGCGATTAAACTGCGGAGTGCTTTTTGATGGCAGGTGGAATCAAATGCTTTAGTGAAATCCGTGTACGCTACATCAACTTGATGATGGTTTTCTATCTCATTAACTATTTTACTGGTGAATTCAACCAGATTAGTTGATGTGGATCGGCCAGGCATAAACCCATGCTGGTTTGTTGATATATGACGTGCAATTATGGATTTAAAGTTGTTGCATAAAACTAATTCAAACTATTTTGGAATTGATGATGTAGTTGATATTCCTCTGTAGCATGTAACGTCATCTCGTTTGCCTGATTCAAAAATTGGTGTAATTTTTGAAATTTTAGATTTTTCGGGAAACACCCCGGTGCTCAAGGAGTGGTTGAATAGGTAACATAATGGAATTGCTAAAATGTCAGCGTGCTCCTTCAGAATAGAAGAGGGAATATTGTCAAGGCCACAACCGTCTCCAAATCCCTTTAGAGCCGATAATATGTTATCCTCATATATAACAGGAGGAGTTATTGTTACGTTGGTATTCCTGGGTTGTTCGTACAATCTACTAGTAACGCTTGGTTTATAGACTGATTGGAAAAACTTCGCGAACATGTCATCTATATCTTTGGAGTTTGAGGAGCTGGTATTGTTATAAAAGAAATCTAAAATCTTTTGCAGCAGTAGTCAAGAGCAATTACATCACGTTGGTTATGCTGCAACCAAAACAAGCTTATCTTAATAAAAAAAATTGAGCAGATTTAACCATTTGTCTTGATCCAAAAAGTATACTAGTAGTGGGCTGTCTTAACATTTCGAACGGTGGAATTATTTTGAAGTGTAACACTTATGATGCCAACGAAAAATTACAGACGATCGTTATGGAAAATATGGGAGCTAAATATGAAGTAAAACTACAACGGAGCTTGAACCACGGGTAAAAATACCTGGAATGTCAGAGAAATTAGAAAGTGGTGAAATAGTATCTAAACTAAAACAGCAAAACCATTTTCTCGCTACTAGTGAAATCAAAGCAATAACCACCTTCTGCAGAAGAAACGCTCAAAAAATCGATAAAATCATTGAAGGCATAGATTTTACAAAAATTGTACAGAAGTTAAATTTACAATTTGGCAGAAGCTATGTCGAAGAATCAGTAGGAATTTCAAGATGCTTTCCCTGTAATGGCTATCTGGCGATGATGGCTCATAGCAATAGATGTACCCGCAAGCTATTTTGCCCAAGATGCAGCGAGAACCTTAAGTTAAATAAATGTAAAAGTCAAGAAGCAAAGTGCAGCAACTGCCTTGCCGTAAATCCAAAACTCAATATAAAAGTTGTTGTTAACCGCACCACCTGGGACACCTCTTGTGCAGTGTACAAACGAAATATTAAAACATTGAAAAACCAAATCAGTTACCAATAGCAGTTCAAAAGAAAAGACCTACTATACACTAATATTCGCAGCTTACCCTCCAATTTCTTATGGCCGGTTGCAGAAAAACGGTTAATTATTCACCGGTTAAATGTTTTATATGAAATCAGTTTTCACAATCAGAAAAAATCAACGCAAACTTGATTAAATACACATTATTCTGAGGAACTATTTAGCTTGCGTATAAATATTTAAATTGACAATTTTAATTGAATAATTTTTTAACTAATCGTTAAATATTTCCATGGAATAAAATATAGTTCATCAAGTCTGCTTTAGCGGGAAAAAACTAGATATAATTTGTTGTAGCTGCTAGAAAAACGCACGTACAATTTTCAATATGTTTTTTTATTACAGCAGACGCATGTGGAAGTTTTATTAATATTCCTATGTTTACAAGCAACTTGACAATTGACATTTCATAATGACATTTCATAATTTCAACATGACAATTGACATTTCATATTTTGTTTATATTTGTGTGTGTACTAATTATTATTGGTATGCAATAATAATAAATTATATCAATAATTGAACTGTTAAAGAATTAAATAAGACAACAATTTGTTAACATATATTAATATAATATATTTAATATATTTTGGTTTTGGACAACTATTATATAAATATTAATATAGGCTAATTGACAAACTGAATGCTGTGGTGTCGATTATGTAGTATATGTTTTATGAAATGTATATTATTATTTCCTAAGGCGAATTTTTGTTTTGGCGGAAAAAATAAAAATAATAAATCGATAAAAACGGATTATATCTTTTAGATAAAATATTTTTTTTTTATCTGTATCCTTCATTGAACTTTTATGTTGGTTGCATGCTCGAAATTTGTTAGCAATTTGGGTTGCAATCATTTATTTTTATTTAAACGAAAAAATATCTAGGTAGTTTTTTCGCTAATCTGCGCATGGTTTCTATACAGATTTCATATAAAACATTTAACCGACGCACAACTAACCGGTCGATAGTAATTTTTCTGTGCAATCGGCCATTAGAGTTACAACAAATAATTTGTCATTTATCGTATTTCTCAGTGAATCTAGAACAACAGAAGGCATGTATGACTCTGAATTTTATATTGAAAATTATAAATGTGTACGGTGCGATTCAGATAGTCGTCACACTGGACGCACTTAGTTTTTGGGGATTCAGATCATCAACATACAACTGGAATATTTATGTTTACGGTAACTATCGCATTATTCTAGTTACGGTTGAACGAAATAATATAATATGTGCCAAAAGACACTAAGCAATCAAGTTCATGTTTAATAAAAGTAACCGCTGTTTTGATACTACAAATGAAATAACAAAATTACTGAAAAGCGGATATTGGCACATCTTCATTTTTATTTCTTATTTCTAATCTAAGCGGTCGGTACTCTAATATCGAGCATTTCCTCTACGAGCTCTGATCACATCTTGCATTATTTTGGGGATACTGTTCACCAGGTTTGCAATGTACTCCTGAGGTATCATTTCCCATTGTTCCTGTAGAGCTGATTAAAGATAATCTAAGATTTCTATAAAAGCTTCTCTTTGCATTAAATGATGCCCTAGCATATCCCACACGTACTCAATGGAATTAAGGTCAGGGTGGCGAGCGAGCAATCAATCAATTCCCATCCCACCTCATCCAAATAATTATTAGCATTGTTTCCAAATTTGGGTCTGGAGTTGTCATGCATTAATTTAAATTGCTGTCCAATAAATGTGGCGTATTGCGAACCAAAAAATCGTGTAGGCAGTCCAAGATATACCGTTCGGCAGATATGGTGCCGCTGCGTAGAAATACAAGCTTCGTACGTGCGTTTATAAAAATGCCTGCCCAAACCATTTGTGAGAGGCCATGAAATGGCACTTTGCGCATATCGCTCTTCGGATCTCCAGCCCGCTAGACAGTCCATGTTCATGTAATCTTAGCAATGCTGTGCTCACTGAAATATTGACACCACAAACCTGTACCAATCAACCAGAGACGATTCTAGCCTCACAGTACCATTGATACCAAAAACCGATCGTCTCGCTCGTTTACGACCTGACCCAACCCTTCGCTGGTTCTGACCAGTTTCAGGATAGCATTTAATAACGTCTTGAACTGTGCTTCGAGGGAAATTTAGGTGGGCAGTAATATAACGCACGCTACGGCCATCCACACTCAGCTCACTCGCGATTACTTTTGCAATATTTTCTGGTCTCATAATTATAACACTTGCTAATAATAATAACTAAACACTGCTTTTATTTTATTATTGTCTTTGTAATCTGTTCTGAGACCGAGACTCTCCCAACGCATTCGCAGTTCGTTTTTCCCGTCCTTTCTTTTACGCCGTTGTTAGCCAATTTAAGGACGTAGGGCTATACGTCAAATTTTCGTAGAACCATCTGCACTTTGCATAGCTCCATTCCAGTCTATACTACTGGCATGGAAGATGGGTCGGCCCATGAGTTCTGCACACCAAAGCTAACTGTTCTGTAAAAATAATACTAACAATAAATGCTACTTTAAACTTTTAAAAACAATTGATTGATGCTCATTTATTTAGAAACGTAACAATCCAAACTTTGAATATTTTTCATTTATTATACTTTGTTGCTGTGATTGGATTTACTGTTGCAAACAAAAATGATTCAAAATAGAAATAAAATCTCTTGGCTCTCAGAAAACTTGACATTGTTAAGACAATTTTTCCAAACAATCGTTAAGAAAGCAGCAATCTGAATACTTCAAGAATAATTTCATTGAAAGCTATGTACAAAACTAAAAATACGATGCAATGGAGTACTCAATTTAATAACATGTTTTGTTACCTATTAGCCTCAGTAAGCGGAAGTACTTCCGGTAGAGATTCACCGTAACATCCCAGAAATATTGGATTTCCAACTTACTAATGTAGATTTAAACATACAAAATTTCCAATTCCAAGAAACAACGCTAAATGAATTATTAAAAATAATAAGTAAAATGAAATCTCAATATGGGAGATGCTTAAATACTCGTAGAATTGTCATGTAGGATGCAATGAAGAATCAAATGTTCTCTGAACATTTTACTGATGTAGTTAATTGTAGTAAAGGAAGCAGTGGTACCAGATTCATCGAAAATATTAACAGTTGTTCCGATTCCAAACACTACTAAGCTTAAGTACGAAGTTTCATGTCTGTCAAGCCAGCACGCCTGAGAAATTC
Organism: Nephrotoma guestfalica; assembly: GCA_963691935.1. Lineage (NCBI taxonomy): Eukaryota > Metazoa > Arthropoda > Insecta > Diptera > Tipulidae > Nephrotoma > Nephrotoma guestfalica. The sequence goes on from OY829915.1 coordinate 111,097,731, forward strand.
ATTAAGGCTTCTTCTACAAAACAAAATTAAATTCATGTCCAACAAATGTTTGAAATAGGCCAGCTCGAAACATCAGTACGTCCGTCTGATCCATACGATTACATTGAAATTTGTCTAAGAAATGTATTAGGGATTCTTCTAAAATACAAAATTAGATTCATGTCCGACCAATGCTTGGAAGAGGTCAGCTCGAACCATTAGTACTACCGTCTGATCCATACGATTGTTTTGAAATTTGTCTATGAAGGTTATTAAGGATTCATCTACAAAACAAAATTAAATTCATGTCCGACAAATGCTTGGAAGTGACCAGCTCGAACCATTACTACTACGGTCTGACCCATACTTGCTGTTTTAAAGCTGATTGCTTTGGAATTTCCGATTGTTCGAAATTTTTAGTTAATAATCTAATACGATAAAATTGAAAATAATAGTTTTAAATTAATGTTTAATTCTCTTTCTAAATTATTTTCGACATATTTATTAATTTGGTTATTTTCATTTTCTTTATATATGTTAAAAATTTCGTGCTAACTCTATCTAATATTCAAACCCCTTTTAGTACACAAATCAATTAAATTTTTTAAATTAATAAGATAGATATCTGATAAATTTAGATGTAGAATTTCCTTAATTTATTTAATTGCATTCTATAATTTACGTAAATAATATAACTAATTTTCAAAATATTTAAATTATGATAGTTTGTGTTTTTTCTTGTGTTGTACAACAATAGTACAATTTTATATAAAATAATTGGTTAAGATCTGTGATAAAAAATATTGCCATACGTACAATTTTTAAAAAATCGTGCTAACTTTACGTGCTAGGTTCACATCCAGAGAACCAAAAAAAAATTAAGTATGCACGACATCACACACACACATAGATACACATACAGAGGTTTTTTAAAAACTACTTTTTATGTCTTCGGCGATATAGCGAATGGCAAACCTGTAAAAATCTCGAGGTCATCATTTTTCATGATTACTATACTTTATTTTACTATGTAAAAGGAAGTAAATTATATAAAACATTGAATTTTGTTTAAGTATTTAACGATTTTGTACGGCTGAGCGCTCAAAACTAAAGGAAAATTATTAATTTTAATCGAAATACTAATCAAAAATGTTTTGTTGTGCAGTTATAACTCATGCTTCATCTTTATTTTTAACTGGTGGAATTTGAAATTTTAAACTTTGCCTGAGTGTCGATTTTGTACCAAAAATAACAGCGCGAGGTGAGCAAACCGGAAAAACTTAGTAGTGTTTTTTTTTAAATTTATATTGGTTTGTCTGAGCGCATGCGCTTCATCTTGTTTATATATATTTTTCATTTGATGTGTCAAATGCGGTTTCGTATTGTTTAAATATTTGAAAATGAAAAATCAAAATCATAATAAACAATTCGTCCCACTGCTCAAAAGCAAGCGAATAGAAGAGGTGAGGTAGACGTCAGCATCATATATTTATATTCAACCGGTTCAACTGGAACTATTTATTTTGATACTTGCCACCGTAAAATTGACATACAGAAGATACAGACACATGAGAGAAAAAATACAATACAAATATAAAATTGTATATTTTACAATGTATATGTACACAAAATCATTGCGAGCTGGCGAGGCTCGCGCTGTCATTTTTGGTACAAAATCGACACTCAGAACTCTGTTGAGGCAATCAATCAGAAGTTTTGGCGCCGACTTATTACTGTTGATGAAACTTGAATAGACCATTACACTGCAGAATCAAAAGTACAGTCAAAACAGTAGACTTCCAAGAAGGAATCGGCTCCAAAAAAGGCAAAGGCTGTTCCGTTGGGAAAGTGATGGCGTCTGTTTTCTGAGACAGTCAATAAATTATCTTAATCTATTATCTTCAAAAAGGGAAAACCATTACAGGAGCATACTATACATCACTACTTGAAAAGCTCGAGTCAGAAATTGTAGGGAAACGGCCACATTTGTCAAAAATCATGCTTCAGCGTCGTCTCACACCTCAGTAGTTGCCTTGGCGAAAATCCACGAATTACGTTTTGAACTCTATGTTAAGTTGGTTGATCTCAAAAATAAAAATCTCTACTGCATAATCGTCCTGCAAAACAGCTCTCTTCCTTTTTTAGAGGTTACTCTTGATCCCAAGTAGATATTTTGATATCAGTGATATAAGTGATTTAAATAACGTTAAATAGCTTTCCTGAATTAGGTTATATCTTGCGGGAAATATATTTACGATACATTAACACTTTATCGTTTGTTGTTATTTATAAATACTTTTAAGGTAACAACTTGCATAAATTCCTCTTCAATTTTAAGATCTATACAGTGTTTGATGTTCTCTTTTATAACCACCGGCGATCCTCCTCTTGGCCTGCCTACTAGCTGAATGGCGTAGTAACAGTTGTATTTATATATTTTAAGATATAAAGTTGATGTAAAATGGATTCTGATATTGGGTATATATTTTTTTTAGTGTATAGGAAAATTTCTAATTCTGTATTATGTTGCATTAGCCCATTTGCATTCTAGGTTACTATTCTTAATGTTCCATTTTTGGTTGTTGCATCATGAATGGATGTCATTTTATTTAGAGAATCTTGCTTTCTAACCAGTTGCTTAAGCTTCAAGGTATTTCTCTCATTTAGCTAGCCGAATGTTAAGAGCTTCTATGCTTCTTAATACCTTTTGGAGCACTGTTGTATGTTCGGTAGTGCCGAAACATTGGTTTTGCGTTTAATTTCCTAGTCTTTGTAGCTCTTTAGTTATTTCACATCCCCGCTAGTTTGCATGATATGGCTTCTTGCAACTAATACATTTTGCTGCAATATCTTTACTAATCGGGCATACTTGGGCGTGATGCTTTCCGATAAATTTCACGCATCTAGTCTCTTTTTGGCAATATTTCTGCGTATGATCAAAACCTTGACATTTTTTGCACTACAGTATTAGAACGCTGTTTTTTCCAATGGCACTAATTTAACTCTTATGTTAGATATTGCCTTGATATTATAAACATCTTCCACATTTTCTTTGCTATTAAAAGTGAGCATAAATATTGTAAGTTCTCTTTGGTTGATTTGAATCCTCAGTTTCGATTTTTTCTTTCTACATGGTGTTTACAGCGTTTTCTATTTGATGACCATTTTGCTTGAGATCTTCAATAATTTCCTCTTCTGCGCAGGTTTGGTGAAACTTTGATAACTTTCATTGGACGATTGATCATTCTTATCCTCGTAGGTAAATCATTTATGCCTCTCCGAATTAAACTTTGTAGCCAAGGCTTTATACATTTCAGAGTCTGCAACATTATATTTTCCAAACGCCATTGTTGAGAGAAACGAGTATGTACTCGGCTATCGTAACCGACTTCATAATAGACTGTACAGTGTAATAATTTTATATTCCAACGACGTTAATTGGTGAAAGTGATTTCTCTTTTTGCTGGTTATTATTCTAGAGCTAGATGTTTCTTGATGATTAACTGGATTCTAGAAACCTCTTTGAAGTTGACGGTAAAAGTTTAGCCATTTCTGGCGAGTGTTGAGCTTTCCTTTATTGTTTCGTCTTTTATTTCGGTTCATCATCCAATTTGATTCTCTTTCTGATTCTCTCTTCTTCATCCATATGGAATGGATTAATGTCATCATGGATTGCAGGGTTAGGTTTCGCCCCAAGTGCTGCTTCACATATTTGAACTTATTTTTGAGTTCTTCATTCTCTTTCTTTAAAATTGTATTTTTCTTTCAATTTAGCAGTAAATTCTTTTATTTCTCTTAATTGTTTACGGAGTGAACAGCGTTTCCCTTTTTGTACTGAACGATATTTTCAGTTCAATATCTTGGTGATCTTGATAATTTAGAGGTTCATAAAATTCTAAGGTTTAAATATATTTATGATCGGTATAAAGTAAAGTAAGTATTTGATGATACTTATTTGTTTATCTACTTGTATTAAGACAGTGCATCTAATAATGTGTACAATGTAAAATTTTGCAAATGTCATATGCTATTAGACATCAAAACTTATTGGGACCTGTTTTAATCATATTTGTCTTCGTTTATGTTAACTCGACGGTCAAAGCCGAAACATGTGCCTCTTACTATTAATTAAAATTTGGCTGTGGCTCTCGGAAGCACTTTTGCATTCTAATAATCTTCATAAAAAGTTTAAGAAATCTATATGTTTTGCGAGATTTTGCCCTTATCTTTTCCTACTCTAAACAAACGTAAGTAGCAACGACCCGACAAGAAAAAAATTTGTGGCGCCAGGTAATTTCTTATTACAAACTTTGCCAAATCTTAATTTATTACGGTTATTCGTTTAGTTTCTCATATCGATTTATTCTACTTGGTATGTATAGCGGTTATATGTTATATATAATATTAAGTATATTTTATAGGTATAAACTTTTTCGCAACAAATTGCATTATTTAATTTTTTGTGTAATTTGCTTTTTTGCAGGATGCAAAAACGAAGTTGCACGGAGAAAAAAAATGTAAGTAAACACAAATTATAAATCGATTTTTATAATGTAGGTGCTCTGTGTAGACTACGATAAGTGAAATATGTATTTGTTTTTAGTTATGGGCGATGCAGTTTTTAGTTGCTTAAACGACTATATTATGCCAAGGTATTCGCATATCTTTGATCAAAAACAAAACTATTGGCAAGCTAATTTTGCAACTACCTAGTTATTTACTAAAATATTATGTCCATTAACTTTGAGTTATCCATGTTATTGGCTCAAAATTCCATTATTTTGGAGAATTTATTCCAAAAGTAATGTTCGGCATAAATATATCCATTTCAACATAATATACCAAAAAAAAAACTTTGATATGTTTGTACTACAACAATAACAACTACAAATAAAACCAAAAACAAAATTTTCAAATAAAGGGTGTTTTTTTAAGAGGTTGCCGATTTTTTTTTGAATAAAACACATATAAAATTATGAAATGACCAAAATTTTTTTTTATTTGGTAGATAATTTTTTGGCATTTAACATTTAAACACAATTTCTGGCATATGGCTACCACGACTATTTTTCACAAATGTCATTCTGGAGGTCCAATTTTCCAGCACTTTTTCAAGCATTTGAGGGCGTATGTCAGCAATGACACGTTGAATATTGGTTTCCAAAGCGTCAATCGATTGAGGTTTATCCACATAAACCAATGACTTCACGTATCCCCACAAAAAGTAATCGAGTGGCGTCAAATCGCACGAACGCGGAGGCCAATTCACCGGACCATTTCTCGAAATAATGTTGTCGTTGAAAGTTTCTTTCAATAAGTCGATTGTTTCACGTGCTGTATGGCAAGTGGCACCATCTTGTTGAAACCACATTTCATTCATATCCATATCTTCAAGATTTGACAACAAAAACTCATTTAACATGGTTCTGTATCGATTTCCATTCACGGTAACGCGTCGTCCTTCCTCATTTTTAAAGAAATATGGACCGATGATCCCACCAGCCCATAGACCGCACCAAACAGTACATTTATCAGGATGCATTGGTAATTCTAGAACGGCGTGTGGATTATCTTTGCTCCAAATGCGACAATTTTGTTTGTTGACGTATCCATTTAACCAAAAATGCGCCTCATCACTGAAGAGAATTTTACGGTAAAAAAATGGATCTTCGTTCAATTGATTTAACGACCAATCACTGAATTCACGGCGCAAACGATGGTCGTGTGGCTTTAATTCTTGCACCAATTGAATTTTGTATGGCACCAAACCCAAATCTTTACGTAAAATTTTCCATAAAGTCGATGGACAAAGTCCAATTTGCTGAGCACGACGACGAATCGATAAATTGTCGTTTTCTTCGACACTGGCCTCAACGACAGCAATATTTTCTTCTGTACGAACTCTTCTCATTCTTGTCGGTGGCTTGGCATCCAAAAGAGTGAATGTAGACCGAAATTTGGTAATTACGTTCTTTATGGTGGTCTCTGACGGACGATTATGTGCACCATAAAATTCACGAAGTGCTCTATAAACATTTTTAATTGAACACTGATTTTGAAAATAAATTTCCACGATTTGAAAACGTTGTTCTGGAGTTAACCTATTCATAATGATTTGCCAAACAATACTGAGTAGAAATGCCACTTTGAGCTGTCAAAACAACTGTCATAAAATAAAACGACATCTATCGGAAAAACAAACCTCCTAAAAAAACACCCGTTATTTTCCAATTTTTATTTTGGGGTTATTTATTAATGGAATAAATTAAAAAGTTTTAATAAATTAAAATAATATTTTTTTGTTATCCATCGATCCACATTTTTCTATTTGGTTTTTTTCAGTTTATTTTGGTTGGGTTTCGTGTTACACCGAGTTCAGGGATGAATGTACATATACTGTATCCAGGAAGGAATCATTCCCATAATAATAAACTTTTCTGTGCTGTTTTGGATCTTGTAATATTGTATTATAAATTTAAAAATAAATAAATTAAGAAGAAATTCAAAAAAATATTTTCTTGTGTTGCCTAAATTGATTTAAGTAACATGTGACTTGAATAGGCAAATAGATAAATTTTCGGTTTACGGATGGATTTGAATGAGAATCAGATTAGGATTTTATGATTAATTCTTTTATTATGAAACAGTGGCGAACCATGAAATAATTAAACTTGAAATTTTTTTGTAAATACAATTTATGAATGCTTAAAGAGTTTTTAAGTAAATAATTTGATAGATCATCCTAAAATAGTTAGTGGCACACACAATCTAGAATAACAATTGTTATGAAACCTGTATACGTATTAATGATAATGAAACTATTTTTTTCTTGGGAAAATCGCAATGCAAGAAGAATATTAAAGCGTTTATTTGCTTTAATGTTTGGTAGACCATAGAAGAAACTATTACAAGCAAATTTGAAGTCTTCTGCACTTTGATTTTTACTTCAAAAGCCAATAAAAATGTGGGTCATTTTTTCAGAGAATAGACTACTTACTCAAAATAATTGGTATGGTTGTTACATCATATATATTCTACTATTTACACAATCCTCAGTTTCAGGCTCTACAACAAGACAGTTCAAGCACCGAAATGACAAAAGAGTTAATTATAAGTAAGTTAAGTTGGTTATGATTCTGTGAACTAGCTATTATGAAAAACATTGTTCGAATGAGGGAAATGGAAATTAAGCCATTTCGCAACCGTTTGAGGTAAAACTTGGTTTGAATGATGGAAAGATAATTCTAATGTGAGATCTGGAGCATTAATGAGATTCGAACCGATCAGATTTGTTTGATGAACATGAAATTCCAAAATGAGTTCCAATCTGACTGTAGTTTTTGAAAATGAACACATTGAATGCAATCTTTTTTGATCGTCTGAGAAATTATCGATTTGAATGGAACTAATCCATTATATATCGATTGGAATGTAGCAACTGTATGATCATAATAGAATAGAATGTCGCTCTGCAAATAGCTTACATTCACAAAAGCCGGACGAAAAATTTACACGGTAGTGAAATTTTATATGGGAAACAGTAATAGTTTTACCGGTTTTGTTCTATTGTTTCGCAAAAAAATACAAATAGCAAGCCAGAAAAAAATAAATTCATTCGTCAGCATTATAATCTCAAAACAGAACAAGAGCGAAATCGCCTGTCATACTAAACACCGAAAGCATGCAATATAAACGCAATATAAACACAACCATCGACGCTGGCGACGACGATTTTTTCGTTGAAATAAATTTAGAATCTATTTCTATTTTCTTCGCCTGTGAAACAATGTTGTCTCAACTCTTTTTCTATATATTTAAGTCGGTAACGCCCCAATGTCATGTGCCAAAAACATAAAAGATAAACAATTTTTATAATCTTGAAATTTTTATTCGAGTATGCTAACTTTTAGAAACCATATTTTGACTTAGATAAAATATGTCGTGATTATGTCGTTTGTGGTTGTTTTTTATCGCCATACGCTGACGCTCTTATTCTGTCAGCTACACCGATATCGCAGCGATATTTTTTATCGATTCGTCGACGCTCGCTGTTATCGCTCTTGTTGTGTTTCGAGCTATAGTAATCGAACGAATTTGTAAAGTTTTTTGAAACAACATAATAAAACCGGTAGACTCATTACTGCTTTTCCGTGCGGCGTTCGTGATTCCGCCCTAGGCTTCTCAATTCTACGGCAATTAAGGCTAATATGTAGTCCGAAACGAGAGTCATTTAGTTAGTGAGAGCTTTTGGTTAGTGCTACCATTTTGATTAGTGCTACCACCACCAAAACTGGATGGCCTTCACAATAAAACAAAACAGTTAATCCCTAAAATGCTAGTGATCATATCGCTTAAATTGTCCAAACAGAGTACAACTTAAGCTCTTATGTGTTCGTTAATTGATGTATAACCGTGTCATTGTACAACTACAAAATACCACACAATACATGCATTGTGTCTTAAATCTGACAGACAAAAAACTATTCAATAACTGATCGGTTTTCATTTATAAAATAAGCCATGACACAGGGTGAACTGTCCCTAGCGTTTTACAGTCGAGAAACCATTGAAAAATCAATCTGAAAAATTTGATCGAAATTAGTATAATCGGCCTAAACTAATATTTAGCGCTTCAGAATAATAACATACATATGACGAATAAATGACCGATTGGTCCTCGTTCGTTGAACAAACTCTGCCGAAGGTCTGATAAAACATGATTACTCTATTGCATTTGCGAAAACGACGAATCAATAACGTCAGTTACTTTACATTACTAAAACCGTAAATGGTTTTTCGGGGCTGTTAAAATGTTTTTAATAAAGTTATACAAACGATCAGTCACACCAATTTAAAACGAGTACAATTTACATTTTTATTTCATTTTAAAATTTGTATAATCCTTTCTTTCATAAACATGGATTTGTAGCTGTTTGAGGCAGGGATATTATGAATATAATAAACAGGTAATAAATCTGTAATATGGTCATGCGGTGGAATGAAACTGGTTATTTTAAGTGATAAAAGCTAAAAATGCAATAATAATCGATAGAATTAGAATTTTAAAATAGATTTTACAAGTTTTGAACCATAACTAATTCTGGAACTCATATCGGTTTTCCAGTTTAAAAATTGTTTATATTTCAGCAACATTCGAATCAAATAAAATAAATCTGGCGATTTCCATAAGCCTTTATAAAAGTAGAGCAGAGAAATCTATTGAATGCTTTTTCGATAAATTCTAAGTGACTAGTGAGTGTATTAAAGTATTTTGTTATGCTGGCCCTACATCCCATAGCGTACTGTGCCGCCTCAATTTTAACGGATGCATAATCGGTTATCTTCGGCTTAATGTGTGATGCATTCATTGAATCCGAGCCAGGAGTCCTTCCAAAGCTGCTGGAGGAACCTACTGCTGCTTGATGAGGCATACTGGGTTCCTATCCGTATTTTATTTTCATAGTGACTATTTTTCATACTATTTTATAACAAAAATAAAATTACATAAATTATTGTGCTTTGCCGTTACCATAACAAATTGTTCGTGTTCATAGCAATGTCGTTGGCACAACAAATGTTGACTGCTCGGCTTGGATTTTAGTTGATTTTCGACACATATTTTATTAAATTTTCTATTTATTTTATAATTTGATGACTTTCTATCTTCAATGATAGAAACTAACTTACCTAAATTAACTAAAAGTTAATAGCATAAATACACAATATGGCGCCTTCACTCGAGTCACGAACATTAAACGATTTATGTGAAATTCTATTTACCAAAATCCGACAAAAAAATTGATGTACAGCAAAAAATTTGTTCTATTTGACAGAAAAAGTCAATTTTTTTTATTGTAGGTCAATTTTAAGAAATGTAAGTAAGTTTTTTTTATTGAAGGACTAATACCAACATGAAAAGAAACGACAATTTTTTAAAAACGTCAATTGGTGTGTTAAATTATAAATAAATTAAAGCATGTGCCTAAAAATTTAATTGAAATGTATTTTAATCTGTCATTAATAAATATGTGACGATTATTCGTTCGGAAATATACAGGGTGTCTCCATAAGAAGTTCAGATTTAAAACTTTAACAAAACAAAAACGGCTTAATATATTTCCAAATGTATTTTTTTTAAGTCTCCATTCGGTCGGTGTCTGAGCACATTTTGGATTGTGTGCGGCTCTATTTCGGCAATGGTTGCTTCAATATTGGCTTTCAAATGCTCAATTGTTTGTGCATTGTCCGGAGTGTAACACTAGTCCTTCAAGGTACTTCACAAGTAAAAATCCAAAAGCGTCAAATCACAGCTTCTTTCCGGCCAATTTACGTCACCATTTCGACTGATAATGCGGCCATCGAATTTTTGACGCAGTTTGGCTATTGTAACGCCCGATGTGTGGCATGGCGCATCATGTTGCTGGAACCAAAGGTCGTCCAAACAAATATCTTCAAGATATGGCAACAAAAAGACGTTTAAATGTGACGGTAGTTGATTCCGTTGACAGTAACGGTCGCGCCAGCCTCATCTTCGAAAAAATACGGCCAAATAATACCGCTACGCCACAAGCCGCACCAAACAGTAACACGCAATGGATGCATTGGCTTCTCCACATATCCTTGTGGATTTTCCGATCCCCAAATGCAACAATTTTGTTTGTTTACGAACCCATCGATATGGAAATGCGCCTCGTCCAAAAAGATGATTTGTTGAGCAAAATCCTCATCAAGTAGATTTCCGACATTTCCCACTTTTGTTGAAGCGTTAATATACTGAGTTTATGTCAAAGAAAGAATGCCATTAGTGTTGCCAGAGCCAAAATAACCGATATGTTAAATCTGAACCGGTTATTGTGACGCCCTATAAAATTTCTATAAACTTCAAATAAACAATAAAATCCTGTTTGATATTTCCAATACATACATAAAACAACTCAATTTTGTTTTTTTGTTTTATTTGAACCATAAATTTCACATTGATTTGGGGAAAAAAGTAAATATAATTCCACATTAGTTATTAACATACATCGAGACGTAGAATGAAAAGAATATAGGGATATTCTTTTCATTCTACGTTTCGATGTAAATAGTATAAACAGAATGCGTTCTGAAAATTCTATATAAATAAAAGATCAAACAAAACAAAACAGAATACATAAAATGGTCCGTTTTATGTCAGTGTTTTTAAAAATACCAAATAATCAACCAAGAATTCATAATAAGTATTTTTTTTCTAAAATGTTAAAGACGGTTGTTAGAAGAGAGAAATAACCTAAAATACTATGTAGCTTTAATTGTTTTAAAATTTAAACATGGCCAATTTTGTTCTAATTTTAAGCATAGATTTTAAACACATAGTATATAGATAGAAACCTGCGAATAAAATGCATTTTTAATTTAAATCCGCGAACTAACCCACATCGTAAACAGAAAATCGTATGAAGTAAAAATTTGAAAAATCAAAATATTTCTATTCTCTGTTGTCTGTTCTCCCTCTTGATATTTTTTTTATCGTGCCGATCGATGTCGATGATCATGTTATTATTTTATTTGTTTAGTAGAAATATGAAAATGGGAATTGGAGGAAGACGAATGAATCGAGCCATTTTTGCACATCTTCAACTTTCGTGAACCACTGGCCTTTCAAATATGATGACATCGATCTGAATAAATGGTAATCAGAGAGAGTCAAGCATGGAGAATACGCCGCATGCTGTAAAACTTCTCAGCCTAAGGAGAATGGATGAGTTCCTGGGTTAATTTTATTGTATGTGGACAAGCGTTGTCATGCAGCAATATCACCCTCTGCCTTCCTGGGCCCATAAATGTTTTTTTCCTCCAAAGCCTCACTTAATTTGATCAATTGGGCGGGTAACGTTAAGCTGTAACAGTTTGTCCAGAAAATCGTAGTAAATGATTCCTTTCCAGTCCCACCCAATACCAGACATACAGTAACATTTTCTTGGCATGAATATTCATTTTTGCAAATGATGTTTATGGCTGACCTTTAACAACCCATGGTTTTCTGCGTTTAGGATTATCGTACAAAACCCACTTTTCATTAACCGTAATGATTTTGTCCATAATAAATTTTATTTTCAGATCGAGAAGAAAGCAAATTCATGCAGATGTCAACTCTTTGGTTTTTGTCTCTTTGAGATCGACTAATATTAACTTGCTATAGAGGTTGTCGGACGATACAAGATACTTCAAACAACAATAGCATCTGTGGAGCCAGTACGAAATGTTAAAAAATTATATACTCAAGGAATTCTGCCTATTTTATCAAAGCATTGAAAACAAAATCGTTACGGTACTTCAATGTGACGCGAATGGACATCACGGCGTCATTACTGATGCTTCTGGCATCGGGGAAGATTGTAACGATCTACGCCCTCATTTTTCAGTATCCTCTTTTATAGCTCTCTATAAACACGATAGGAGTTCGTTTTATTATCTTCGGCTGAAAGCCCGAGACGCTCGAGCTCATCGCAAACGTTCATAATTTCGGGTGTCAGATACGGAATCGTAATGGCTTTTGCAAATAATACGCTCAGCATTTTAAAATAACAAATTTAATTTTTTTTTGTCCGCCATCTTTAACTTCTTCAACAAATACACTATATCACAATTACTCACTTTGAATCACTGTTTACTGCAGTATTGTCCAAGATGAGTATCGCCGTCGTTTACAATTGCTTTCTTTATTCCAGTACTCCTCTGCACTGAGAATGCCGCTGTAATACCTAATTTCCAACCAGTGGAGAAATAAAGGATCCGGCAACAACAATGTTCATCACGGATCAACAAAAAACGTAATTTAATCTTTGTAAGAATACTACTTACCCAATAAAATTATTGACTCCGACTAAACTCAAACCCACAACCGTTTATATGATAACACTCGGTGATGTACACCTTAACTATTCGACCACCAAGCGTGTTATCTGTGTATGTAGAAATTCGCAACAATCTTTTTAAAAATCTAATGGTCGCAGGGACCGTAATAAGAGGCATCATTTGTCAAGATACCACAAGACCACCACTACACTATGGAAGAGAGGTGTGTTGAAGTGTTTCGTGAACGATGGATAAAAAGACTACCCTTGGGTATGAATTTGGAATACCCATCAGAAAATGAGAATTCATTTTTCTCTGCATATACCACCTTTAGCCCCGTTTTTACATTTTTGCATTATATAAACGTTATCTTCTAAGAGTATGCTAGACTTCAGCTTTCTACCATTAGCGTAAATTATGATTTATGATAAGATTTTATAGTCCGCGATCCCTCGAAACCCAAAAATAACATAACAAAATCTTAAGTTCACACTGAGAAAGGTGGGACAGCTACGCAAAATAGTACTAAACCTTAAAAAAGTTGAAAGAACAACAAAATATCGAACAAATAAAATTGATAATCAACTAAATAATAATAACAATAATAATAAAAAAGTAGTAGCAATAGTAATAACAATAATATTAATAGTAATAATACAAAAATTTCGTTTCTCTTGAAAGAAAATTTCGTATCGTCGTTCCGTTTTGTGTTGCTTTCGCCCTGATTGTAATTCAATTGAGTGAGTTACATTTAAGATGCGAAAACGAAAAGGAAAAACAGCACAATACTACCAATGATTTGATTCTTTTTTGTAGCCCCTGAATAATGATGTGTATACATACGTATGTATAACCGAAAGTAGTCTGAACGTATAGCTAATATAAGAAAAGAAAATTAGAAAATAATAGTAATATTGTTAATGATAATGGTAATGATAATTGAGAAAGATTTATTAATATTTCTCCCATTCCACCTTTCATCCCCTAGTAACGTATCGCATTTGTATACAGACAGATTCGTGTATTCGAATACTATTGTTATTCAATGTTCTTTGTTTAGCTGTGCGAGTATTGGATGGACGGACTATGAGCAGTATTGAACAGGAATAGCAACACAATTGAATATTTATTAGTTTTTATGTATTTAAACGTTTCAAAAGCTAAATGATTATTAATGGATTTTCGATTAAGTGATTTAACTAAATATAATGTCCATTCATATTATAATAATTGATTGCAATCGAATTTGAAAATATTATGTCATTAATTATCCAGGCATCCGCGTATACTATATAATCGTACATGTATTGTTTAATTGCCATGCTATTAGTGAAAAGCTATCGATTATTTTGACGAAAATGTCGCCCCATGCTGGAGAATTGTTTCAAATCTAGTGTCGCCCGAATTAGAATGAAACGTGTACAGTATAGGTGACGGACCCAGTATTTCAGTCAGTTACAGATAACAACACAACTTTATAAACGAAAACACAGAAGCCTTGGACCAAGGATGCATTTATCACAATTTAACGTGACAATTAAAGTCACAATTTAACTTTAATTTTATGCTGGTTGTTTAGTAGAAGAATATGTTAAAAATCTTGGGAATGTGTTAAGCCCTCGAAAAAACGACGTACTAATGGAATTTCCTATAAATACTTTTGGCCTGCTGAGGTCTTTGAAATCGATTTTCGAAAAATCTACATAAATAGCCTAAAACTGCTTAACAATAGAACATATTTCCCAACTTTCTATATCTTTTGTTAATGATCCACAAAAAACGTTCGGTTCAGATGTGCAACCAAACAATTATTAGAGAGAGTACAATAATGTGTAGCAGCAAATAACCAATTGAAAAAGTCTTCTAAGGGGTTTCCCAAAATGACAATTTATTTCTCCTTTGTATCATTTATTAATAGAAGTTCTATTTGATCAAGTGGTAATATACTATTTATAGAATTCCAATTTCATTGAGTTTATAGAAATTCCATTGAAAATTGTCGGGAGATCTTCTGAGCCTAAGGCAAACATTATAAATGCAGAACATTTAACGTTATTAAAAGAAATAGATTTACATTTTTTGGCATCAATTACAATGTCAAAAAATGAAAACCTGTTTTTTTAATAATGTCAAATGTTCTGCATTTGTAATGTTTGCCAATGGTAATGTTTGAATTTTCACCGATAGGCCATTAACTAACGTATTGCTTTACCTTCCGTCAAAGGTGCTAAATTTCGATAATTATTGCAGCTTCTTAAAGCAATTCGCCAAAACAGTGACGTGCTCTATCTGAAATAAATTGTTGGTGGCAAACCTTAACAAAATGTAAGTTCCACATCAAATCTCCAT
This sequence comes from Nephrotoma guestfalica, assembly GCA_963691935.1. Taxonomy (NCBI): domain Eukaryota; kingdom Metazoa; phylum Arthropoda; class Insecta; order Diptera; family Tipulidae; genus Nephrotoma; species Nephrotoma guestfalica. Next base: position 111,112,899 of record OY829915.1, read on the forward strand.
TTAATCCATAATAATTTATTAATTTTCATCAATCATTTAATAATTTATAGCCGGGGTTAACTTATTGAAATTATACATACTTTATTAGGCTTTGTGAATTTGGATCTTGAACATAATTAAAATATTCTCTTAAAATACCACTATTTATGTATATGAGGGTAGATTAGGTTAGGGTGGTTGTCCTAAAGGTGTTGCATCGATACTATCAGGTCCGTAGCTGTACCACACTATTTTCTCTCCTCAGCTACTCATCTTGAGCTCTCAACGAAGCTTAGGATACCCTTGACATCCATTTGACTGAGGTCTGCTATATGGGGACAGGTGCAAATCAAATAGAGAACAGTTTCTTCCTCTTCATTCTCGTCACTACGGCAGTAATCATGTGAGGAGACTCCCATTCTACTTGTATGCTTACCTATGAGATAGTGTCCCGTAATAGCACTCACAACCATAGTGACAGGCAACTGCCGCAGCCATATTAGCTGACTGGATCTTGACAGGTCTAGCTTTGTCCAGATCTGCCTAGTTATTGTGCATGAAGTACTATTGGATCTGTCGTTGTTCATCTAGCTGAAGATAAGTAATTTCTACATAGCGAGCGCTATATCAACATTCGCCTACTTGATGAAATGCCCTGGCACCCACATCAGGTGTTAAACTGATGTTCCATCTCGTTAAGAGATGAGAGACATGATTTGAGCATCTTAATTTAAACCTGACTGTCTGTAAATACCCGAATATCCCTTGCAGATATTACATTACCTTTTAATCAGTCAACGGCTTCACCTATCACGAATAGTTCAGCTTGACAAACGCTGCAGTAGTCCGGAGAGACGAAAAAATACAGTGTACAGTCTTAAAATATCATGATCAAAAGATGCTGACGGGATGGTATAGTCGGTAGTATTTGGGTAGTTCATGTTTCTTAGAAACATTTCTTAGTCCGGTATTTTTACAGTTCCACATGGAGCTGGAGTTGAGACTTATAGCTGAGCTGGCTGCCATTTGTTTAATGCGCTCTTTAGAGTCCCACTAATACACAAGGCAGCTGTTTGCCTGTACTTTCACCAAGGATTTTAGGTTGGTCGGAATATTTAAAGCTGGCCACCAAAAGTAACCGTAGTAAGTGGGTAGTAGTAATAAAATAGTAAATTGGTTTAGTATTAGAAATATAGAACGAATGTACAATGTGGGGCTCGAAACTCCATCTTTTCCAATGGTATTTTTACTGGAGTATAGCGCTATTGTAGCTTTCTTTATTCTTTCTAATATGCTAGGTTACCAGCATAGTTTGCTGTCCAGAATGAGATGAAGATTCTTCGCTTTATTAGTGAATGTTAATCCAATACCATTTGCGAGTCAATCGGAGGAAGTTGGTGTTTCCTGGAGTAAAGGACCAATGATATTTCCCGAAGACACCAATTTAACATCATATGCATAAGCAACCACCTTAAAGCCGCACTCTTACAGGTTTAATATTATTTTATTTATAACCAAGATCCAAAACGAAAAGATAATACTCCACCTTGCGGTTTATTCATAAATGAGCGATTGGAGGACCCCCTCATGCTGCGTGACTCATCCACACACAGAGAGAAGAGAGCCTGCGTGATCGCCTCTAGTTTAACGTTGTTAAAGCACCTTCTATATGCAGAAAACCTATCACGGAGTATTGTGTGCAAAGGATTTCTCGATAGGAGCAATAAAGGAGTGGAGAGCAGTTTCCACAGAATTCTCCTTGCAATATACATGTTGGGACTTCGATAGCCTATTTGGCTCAATCGAACTTTTAATGTGAGATTCAATCTGTCTTTATAAAATATTTAGTAGAGAAGAAGGTGAAGTTATAGGTCTAAGGTTTTTGGGACTGCAATGAGTGATTTTTCCCGCCTTAAATAAAGTCAATGAAGTTAGCCCGAATTGATTGGTGCGTTTCTTAGTTAAAGTGTATTCAACCCGAAAAATGTGTAAATGTTATAAAAGTGTAGCTTCATCTCGAACGCAAAATGTATACATCTGTTTTACAACAAAAACAATGAACATTTAAATATTCAAATGTGTGACGGAGAATTGTGTAGTATACATAGTAATTGAAAGAAAATAATATTGCGTGCGCTTTTCCGCTGTTAAATCGTACGTACTGCATTTTGTCAGCCCAATTTATCATCATTTTTTCACATAAATATGGGTGTATTTCATCAATAGCACGTTCAATGTGGATTTTTAATTACTCAATTGTTGTTGGATTATCAGTATAAACTTGTGACTTAACATATCCTCAAAGAAAGAAATCACAAGGTGTTAAATCACACGACTTGGGAGGGTAATTAACTGGACCATATCTTGAGATAATTTGATCACCAAATTTTGTTTTCAATAAATCGATTGATAAGATGGCTGTGTGGTAGGTGGCACCGTCTTATTGAAACCACATATCTTCCAGATTATTCTCGACAACAGCAGGAAAAAAAATGATTTAACATTGTTCTGTATCGTTCTCCATTGACTGTTGCTATTCGACCATTTTCTTCAAAGAAATATGGACCAATAACTCCACCAGCATGAATTGCACACCACACAGTGACTTTATTTGGATGTGATGGTGTCTGATCAGTTTCGGGTGGATTTTTATCACTCTAAATTCTGCAATTCTGTTTGTTTACATAACCATTTAACCAAAAATGAGCTTCGTGACTGAATAAAATTGTTCGATAAAAATGTTCATTATTTTCAAGTTGGCAAGAGCAAAATCATCGATTTCCATTAACAGTAACGTGGCGATCGTTATCGTCGATGAAAAAATATGGCCCAATGACGCCGCCGGCATGTAATCCGCACCAAACAGTGACTTTTTCGGGATGCAACGGTGCCTCATGAATCACGTGTGGGTTGCTTCCTGCCCAGTAACGCATATTTTGCTTGTTGACAAATCCATTTAGCCAAAAGTGAGCCTCATCGCTGAAGATGATTTTTCGGTGAAAATCTGCATCATTTTCGATTTGCTCTTGAGCCCAATTCACGAATCGGCGTCGCCGTAAATATTTATTTATTCATTTATATATATACAGGGTGTCCGCCGGGCAGATATACTACTTTGTTTGTTTATGATTTTTGATTAAATGAAAGAGAATGGATCTTATATTGATAAATGTTTTATTTAATGTCGGCAATTATGTATGGAATACAATATCAGCTAAATGTCCGCCTCTGTTAGCCTCACAAATGCGAGCTCTTTTGAGCACATTTTTCATTACATTCTCACACATTTCACGCGGTATTTCATTAATTTCATCACGAATATTTTGTTTGAGTTGCTCAAGCGTTTCTGGTTTGTTTGCATAAGCCTTGCTTTTTAGATATCCCCACAAAAAGAAGTCCGGAGCAGTCAAATCAAGCGACCGTGGAGGCCAATCAACATCACCATTTTTTGAAATAACTTGTTGTGGAAAGAGTTCTCGCAGTAATTCCATTGTAATCCTGGATGTATGCGATGTGGCACCGTCTTGTTGATACCACATGTTAATCAAGCCCAAAGTATGCAGTTGTGGCGTTAAAAAGAGTTCAATCATATCACGATATCGCTCCCCATTCACAGTTATCGTTATGCCGTTTTCATTTTCAAAGAAGTAAGGTCCAATGATTCCTCCTGACCAAATTGCACACCAGACTGTCACTTTTAATGGATGTAAAGGTGACTGATGAATAATGTGAGGGTTTTCCATTGCCCAGAACCGACTATTCTGTTTATTCACATATCCATTTAAATCAAAATGTGCCTCGTCACTCATTATGATTTTTTCATGAAAATCGGGGTTGTCATGGGCGAGCTGTAACATCCTATTGGCATATGTACGGCGGCGTAAATGGTCTTTTGGAAGAATTTGCCACGTGTCTACTTCACGACTGTCAAGTATGAACTGTCAATACTAATATTCGCCTAAATGGCGGCAAAACAAAGTAGTATACCTTCCCGGCGGACACCCTGTATATATATATATATATATATATATATATATATATATATATATATATATATATATATATATATATATGTAACTTCTATTATTAATATTATGTATTAAATTATGACAAATTATGAATATAATGTTAATTAAAGGAAGCGATATTTTTTATGGTAGTTTGGTACATCGGCACATTAAATTCTGTAGGGCTCATCTCAGAGATATAGAGCACTATTGGCGTGTACTCTCAGATAGGTCTGAACTATATTTGCATTAAATTTCAATAAGAGAAGTGAGGTAAACGTGATTCATCATTTTCTAGAAATAAACATCAGTATAGTATTATATGCGACGGGACAATTGTAATTCTTTGTTGATGTAATGATTCGGGTTTCTTCGTATGCAAAACTGTTTGATTACCAGCCTCGTGAAACTTTACCAAATAGATTGCTTATCTTAAACTTACATTTTACGGTAGCTGTAATTTATGTATACGACAGACTCCTATTATAATAATTAAGTTATGCATTATCACAGAAAGAATTGTCGTATCACAATTTTTTATTCTGATTTTCCAAAGAGGTTCTCAAACTTTTTTATATTAATTTAGACTTATTTTGTTTTAAGAGAAAATTCAAATATTGCGCTAGAGAAAGGAATTTTTTCTGTTTATATTTCATTATCAATTCAGACTTTGTTCTATTCGTAATGTGTTATTCGTAATTTTGTGTTAAATCGTTCAATTTTAAATAAAAAAATTTTAAAAACTATATTACGGTTTTATTGTGTTACCAAATAGAAAAATAGCGATCTTGGTTTTGGTTTAAGTTATTTTTGGTTTGAACAATTTTTTTGTGTGTCGTTTTAATTTGTTTTGCATCGAGTCCTACCGCACAACAATGTTTGTTAAACTATTGGTTTCTGTTCTCCTCGTTTTAAATTACCTTTGCAGGTAATCGTATAAGTTTCGTTACACTTTTGACACGTCACACAGCATTGTGCTGTTATAATTACGGGGTAAAAAGCCATAGCCTTAATGAGCGCACCCTCGAAAGTGATATGCGATATTTATCGCTTAACAAATTGTTTTTATCTGATACAAGTGAGATGAAATCTTTGAATAAATAAAAAGAATCGCAAACTATTATACAATATTTGGAGTTTCAAATTACGGAAATCGGTTGTTTCTGACAATTTTAATTTCAAAATGTACAATAAAACAAATATTGTTATTCCGAACAAAAATTCAATAATGACACTGGCATATGTTGAGAATCAATATTCTATTAACACGGATTCCGTTAATAACAAAGAAACTAATTCTGAACTAGATGGTGGTCAGGATAGGGACAAAGATGCAGACAGTTCTATCATAGTTACTGAAACTCTAATTGGTAAAGATAAAATGTCCAATTTGGTTTTGGTTATTTTTAGCAACTCTGAAAATCAAATGAGTTCAAGAAAATTATGAGCGTATAAAACTAATTGCAATTGACATGTTAAATCCATCCTATACAATCGTTAATTTACCAATTAGTGAAAATTGTGTTAACATTAACATAAATAAAAAAATCATAGAAAATTTTGATACAGATGCGCCACCTATGAATCTTACTTTTCCATATAACAGGAAAAATGACGTTACATTGTCAGTACGTACCGCACGCGGATGTTGATAGTAGTGATGAGAGTTTGAGAGGACGCATACTAATCACAACCCCTCTCTAAATGATTTAAAAAATACTTCTAAAATAATCAAACCAACCTTCAAACTGGTAAATTCAAACTTTTAATTTAAAATTGTTGATGTTCATAGGTGCCGATGTTCATCGGAGCCGATTTACCATTCTTTAAAAAATTTCATATGAAAGAGATTATGAAAGAAATTTAAAAAAAATTAGTTCTCAATACTACTGAAAAAGTATCGGATAATCTCAGCAATGAAGAAGATATAAATTTTTTAAGAAAACAAATCCTTTTCTACTACTAAAAGACAAACGAGTCTTAAATAAAATAAGATCTGAAAATCAACAATACAATGAAAATCATTCTGATGACAGAAAAAGCAGATCTCAATAAAGATGAAGTTTTCATCCAACAAATAGGTAAAAATCCATTTTGTGTTACTACTTGTAGCAAGCAACAATGTTTTGTACTGGAAATAATTAAAAAACGGCACAAAGATGAAGAATTGATTGTTTATTTAGATGCAATAGGCGGACTAATACGAAAACCGTACAAAACATGCGTTTATGCATTATGCTTTAGGCGTTATGTATTATGCTTTAGTTTTGGCGGCAAAAACCCAAGATAAGGACACCGCCGGCCCTTTCCTCATAAGCTATAGGGTTAGCTCTAGCCATAATACCCGTTCAATAGGTAACTGGCTTAGAGAGTATTGAATATACGACGAGAGTAATTTAAAGAGATGGCCGATATTCAACACAGTCGTGGTGGACTTTTCATTCGCCGAGATTGATTCAGTTCTGGATGTATTCAATCGAATGGATATAATTGAATATCTCAACACAACACATATGTGGGCCACTACATATTTCGCACACAATCGTCAATGACATTCACAACTTTTTTTTAAAATCCCCAGAAGTAACTGGGGATCAAAATAACTTACAATTGAGGTTAAAGCGGTTTTTGATGATTTAATCGGTTTGATTGCTGTAAATAATACAGAAACCAAATTAAATTTAAATAATTTCAGTTTATATTACAAACCTGATGATCCAGATAAAAAGTGGGCTAGCAACCAATTTTCTACCCCATTTTAAAAGCAAAGCAAGTTTTATAATGATTGGTTTGGAATAAGCAATAGCATTTCCGATGTTGAAGTATCGAAATATAGTTCCGCTTCCCTCTAAACAGTATATTTGATCATGCTTTTCACGAAGCATTTCTAAAGAAATATGTGACGATTTTGCCATTATTCACAGGTATTCTACAAAATGGAACTCGGACAAGTAATGGCCACGTTGAAAACTATTTCGCATTCCTAAAACGGAGATTTTCCTTTGACCAGTGTACACTGGAGTTTGGTAAAATGCCACTGAAGGTTGGTCGTTTTGTCCGGGAGTTGAATAAGAGAAACCGAACGGTCTACAACGAAATATTTTATTCAGTACCAAAATTTTCAGTGTAAGCAACTCAAGTGGCACCTAAAGATAGCGAATCTATTTGGATACAAAAAATGTATACTCTTCACAGGTAAGCGGCAAAATAAGTTTCAGGACTAATCTTGATAATCATGTATTAATACCTCGATTTTATGTTTCTTAACACCTTGATGCAAAAAGTTTTAGCTGTTTAGAGCTGAAAATATTGAAAACATTGATTTGTGCGTTTCAAAAAAAAACGAAAAACTTTTAAACCTAACCATAGACAAACTAAACAATTTATATCGGTAATCATGCATAAATGCTAAAGAAAAAAATTAGGTCAATTGGTCATCAATTGGTTATTTTATAGTCAAAAACTGATTTTTACTAAACATCGTTTTTGACAATTTCAGTACCAGACAGCCTTACATGCAACTCTCTCTCTCTCTCTCTCTCTCTCGATTTAATGACTGAAAATTACCTTCTTGCGGTTAAAAAAGAACCAAATAATTAATTCCAATTTATTTAAATCATTGATTACTTCTGACATTTTCTCTTTTTATGTGAAAATTACAATAAAAATGAGGAATATATGCGCCAATAAAAACATTTTCACCTACTGGTCATTGTTAGTTGTTTTATTAAGTCATTAATCATGATCGATGTGGAAATTCCATTAAAAATTCGGCCACCGTTCTACCACCTCCTGGTCAAGTTAAATAGTTAAGTTTTGAAAAACAAAATTGCGGTCTCCGTTATTCGAGCAGTTTATCACAATAATGAATGAAAGTGAATGAGTGCATTTCAAGAGTGAAAGTTGCCACCAGAACGTGACAACAGAGCAATCACATAAGTGTTGCGCAATGGTGAATAAAGGAATCGACATGGTACTTTTGCCTTAACAAATGTCAGACACTACATTATTGTCAGACACTACATTCAAGAAAGAAATAATAATCGGCGTGTGTCCATCGCAAAGCCTACTGCGGTAGCAAAATCAGAATCTTTAACTTCTAAAGAATAATTTAAAGGAGTATTTCACTCCTTTCCCTATGCCCTGTATTGGAGGCATTTTATTTATTAAACATTAACAATTTGGCCAATATGAATGATTCTGCAGAACATCAACAGTAGAAAATTCAGGAAGTACATCTAGCAAGAACCCAAGATCTCATAAAATGATTGAATTAAATAATTTATTCTCTTTTACAAATAACAAAATGCTCGTAGGAGCTCGTTGCACCTGCAATTGTATGTTTAAGACCAAAAGTAACTTAACGGTTAGTAAGACTTTGCTTTAGTTTTAGTATTGTCATACAACTTTCTCACCTCCTATAGCTTAAGATAAATGTAATTTGATACTTTCCTACAAAATACTTTTCATCACTCTAGATACCAAATTATGTAATCTGTGGAAAGAATAAATGTATTTTGCAACTCGTAGCTTCTACTAACATCAAAAGTTTTATATCGCATCTTTGTTGTTTACTTTTTTAATTTAATAATAATAAAACACAACAAAACAAAAACTTAAAATCCTCTGAGAAATGCTATGACACATACACAATGATAACATAAGAAGAAAAAATAATATTGCAATATTAAAACGTAACAAGGTGTTGAAAGATTTTTATGATGTTCCCTCGACAAACGTATTTGTATATAGAGTAAATGTCCTTAGGGATTGCCATGATCATAAAATAAAAACTAAGGCTCTGTTACGGAAACTACCCGCATTATACTAAATAAAGATTTTTGTTTCAAAATTGAGAACGTTTCACGTGTCACACAAATCTCCTCTCACTAATTTACCGCATACTGCAGAATGGAGGAGTTGAAAGATCTCTAATCTAATTTTCAATATATTTTACAAAAACAAATAACTATTATTATGGAAAATTAGGTTTTAATAAAATTAAAATAAATTTATATTCGTCTATTTTCATTGCCGAGTCCTTCCTTTTATATTCGCGTCTTTTACTCTCTCATCTTCACTCACATTTATTTTATTTATTTATTTTTCGGTATAAAAAATGTGTTATGAAAGTATCACGAAACATAAAATAAATAAAATATAAATAATAATAAATAACAAGAAAAGTGATGAAAAATAAAAAAAAAACGAAAAGTTTTCTTATTAAATTAAATTTGAATGGAAAACGTGCTTAGAAATTTATTTCGTTTATTATTTTTCCATTTGCCTTTGGTTTTTGTACCGTTTTCTCAGTTTCCTTCTGTGTTTGTGTATATGTGTTAGTAAATATGCCAACTTCATTCATTTGAGATAATTACTAAATCAAATTATTGTTTTTGTCCTTCCGACATATAAAATAACAGCTGGAAACTTTGAAGCAAAGTGACGATTAAATTAAATTTTTGCATTGTACATATTATTTAGAGGAGTAAATCTGGAAGCCAGAGTTGGAACTGCTAACGATGTTGACTTACACTTTTAAGTATTTATATTGTTCTACAGATGATTGTAAATTGCTCAGTCTGGAGAATGTCGTAAAGAATTGCCTACAAAATAAACGTGACACTCGACTTGTATTTTTCTAACAACCGTGGATGGCGCTAAATTTATATCGGTATATTCAAACAAGGGAAAAACTAACAGTAAAATATCCAGTGTGTGAACATTTGAGAGAAAAGTACAATTTAATAAAACTTTCGATCGGAACCAGAGTGCGGAAAGCTAAAAGAAATTTTTAAGTAGCTAAAATAGCACATTGTAATGGAACTACCACACAATTCTGGGGCCTGTTAAAATTGACAATTCATAACAAGAAACGCGAAACTTTACCAAAACAAATTTCAATAAATTTGAACGGCTCATTTAGCGACAACCCAAGGAAAGTTGCCAATGTATTGAATTCTTATTTCGTACATTGACGTAATTGTGTCTTAAACTACATAGATATTATACTGGGGATATGACCAATATTATTAGAGGAAGTTAATCTAGTCACTAAAAGTTTGAAAACACCTGCAGCCTCGGGCAGGATGATATATCAAGTAAGTTCCTTCAATTTTTTCATGAAAGATTGAAGAGAGCATTAACTCGCTTGATTAACAATTCGTTACTTGACGGCAGCTTGCTTATTTTTGGATTTTCGGGAAGAGCTTAGTTCGATAGACCATGATATATTGCTCGCCAAACTTGAGGCGCTAAAGTTTGAACAGGTGCATTTGTCGTGGTTCCAATCAAATCTCAGATTGTTGCCGTTGTTGCCTAGACAGATATGATGTACTGTTACAAGGACCATTACATATGCAAGTACAACTTTAAGAGCACATTTCATCTATATGCTGAGAATGCAGTTGTGAAGTATAAGAATACAAAACTTAAAGATCTTTTTTTAGATATGCAGATAGACTTAAATTTGCTGAACTTGTGGCTTAGTGAAAACAAACTTCAATTCAAAGCAAAATTATGATATTTAAAAATAAAAAACAATCAGAGTAAGATATGAGAGAATGCAGGATCAGTTATGAGGGAATTAAGATAGAATGCACCCAGCAATTCAAGTATCTGGATCTACTGTTAGATGAAAAATTGAAACGGAACGACCATATCGATACGGTGAAGACTAAAATACGGCCTTTCTTCTTTCTAAAAAACTCAAACATAATTTGTCGCAAAATATAAAGGGTGTTTTTTTAAGAGGTTGCCGATTTTTTTTTTGAATAAAACACATATAAAATTATGAAATGACCAAAATTTTTTTTTATTTGGTAGATAATTTTTTGGCATTTAACATTTAAACACAATTTCTGGCATATGGCTACCACGACTATTTTTCACAAATGTCATTCTGGAGGTCCAATTTTCCAGCACTTTTTCAAGCATTTGAGGGCGTATGTCAGCAATGACACGTTGAATATTGGTTTCCAAAGCGTCAATCGATTGAGGTTTATCCACATAAACCAATGACTTCACGTATCCCCACAAAAAGTAATCGAGTGGCGTCAAATCGCACGAACGCGGAGGCCAATTCACCGGACCATTTCTCGAAATAATGTTGTCGTTGAAAGTTTCTTTCAATAAGTCGATTGTTTCACGTGCTGTATGGCAAGTGGCACCATCTTGTTGAAACCACATTTCATTCATATCCATATCTTCAAGATTTGACAACAAAAACTCATTTAACATGGTTCTGTATCGATTTCCATTCACGGTAACGCGTCGTCCTTCCTCATTTTTAAAGAAATATGGACCGATGATCCCACCAGCCCATAGACCGCACCAAACAGTACATTTATCAGGATGCATTGGTAATTCTAGAACGGCGTGTGGATTATCTTTGCTCCAAATGCGACAATTTTGTTTGTTGACGTATCCATTTAACCAAAAATGCGCCTCATCACTGAAGAGAATTTTACGGTAAAAAAATGGATCTTCGTTCAATTGATTTAACGACCAATCACTGAATTCACGGCGCAAACGATGGTCGTGTGGCTTTAATTCTTGCACCAATTGAATTTTGTATGGCACCAAACCCAAATCTTTACGTAAAATTTTCCATAAAGTCGATGGACAAAGTCCAATTTGCTGAGCACGACGACGAATCGATAAATTGTCGTTTTCTTCGACACTGGCCTCAACGACAGCAATATTTTCTTCTGTACGAACTCTTCTCATTCTTGTCGGTGGCTTGGCATCCAAAAGAGTGAATGTAGACCGAAATTTGGTAATTACGTTCTTTATGGTGGTCTCTGACGGACGATTATGTGCACCATAAAATTCACGAAGTGCTCTATAAACATTTTTAATTGAACACTGATTTTGAAAATAAATTTCCACGATTTGAAAACGTTGTTCTGGAGTTAACCTATTCATAATGATTTGCCAAACAATACTGAGTAGAAATGCCACTTTGAGCTGTCAAAACAACTGTCATAAAATAAAACGACATCTATCGGAAAAACAAACCTCCTAAAAAAACACCCGTTATAATTCCTTTATCTTACCACAATAAACACAGTTTGGAGTGAATGCGCTGGTTTTCGTCGTAATGAGGTCGAAATTCTGAAATAAAATCTCTGAAACACATATACCTCATAGCACTAAGGTATTCAGCAACCTTAATTTTTAAAATCTCACTTTCTCTAGAATAATTCATTTCAAACTCTTCTGATACGTATTCATTCTTATGGAACGAGACAACCACCCCATTTTCACCTGCAATTTTTAACAACTAACTGAAGAAATAATAATACCCGTACAAAGGTCAGAAAATGTTCAACACTCTATCTACCAAGATAAATATCTTAAAATGTATTTAAGAAAACCCTAACATAATTTTTGCATTGCACATCAGATATAAAATGTCTAAATAAATTATTATTAAAATTTAACGGTGATATTTTATTTTATAGTGTTTTTCTGCAATATTTAATGTTTTATTGTTTACGTAAATTATTCTTCATTAGTATTAAAAAATTTATTGATATTATATTTATTTTTTAACTTTTGTAACTAACCTATAAGCAAATAAAAAAAATATTTGGTTGCATGCAGGGCCCGTATAGTTGAAATATACATTCACCGGCAAGAAAATGGCACAACTTATTTGTACTGCTTTTTTTAATGAGTATCTTTGAAAACGAAGTACCTAGGATCTTCAAGCAAAAATTAAATTCAAGACCAATACAATTTCTTTCGTCAAATTTGAACTAGCGTTATGCCGCTTTCATAAGCATAAACGACCTGTTCTAATTTAACATACAGGCGGCTTAGTTCTATAACCTTTACAAAAAATGGTGTTTAACAATATTTAAAAATCATCATGTAAATATCAAAGAGCAAAGTGCGAAAGAGCTAATCGTGTGCAATGAATAAAAGTATTTAGATGAGGCGAAATAACATAAACATTTAAAAAAACCAGCAACATTTTTAATTTATAAAAACGACGAAGAACCAATACTGTTTTATAAAATTGAATCCATCGCCGAAAAATGGGCCAAATGGCACAACATGTTCAGTAAACGATTTCGTATAATTGCTGAATTTCACATAAAACCGCATTGTCACACGATCACATAAAATCACACTTTTCACTATTACACTTTTCGCCAGGCGGAAAGTCAACTGAATTATAATACTCTGAATTTACAACGAAACTTCTTTTGTCAAACAAAATATTTATTTTTTATTGTTAATTAAATTGATCAAGTGTTCCGTGCCTATATTTTCGGAAAGAACTTTGGATTGACTTGAACTCGGGTTTTGTTTCAGTTTTGATCTATTGCAATTTTAAATGGTATTCAGATTTGAAAACTTTGGTATGCGTCATACCACAAGTTACTACGGTTTCAAGCTATTCAAATTTTAAAAAAAATTATAATTAAATTGTGCCATTTTATTTTGCCGAAGAGTGTAGTAAGGTACATCAATCGGACAAATTGGTAATAATAGATACTCGTAGACACATTTATTTAACAAATACAAGGTATGGTATAGGTAAAATCCATTTCTTTAAAGTTAACTTAAATAAAACAATTTAAAACTGTTCGCCCAAAACTTACGATAATGCACATATGAATTAAAATAATCTTTGTGCAAAGACTTATTCAAATTCAATTCTCTAAGCTTGAATATAAAACAAAGTATGTACGTATCAAAAAGCACAGAAAGTGCAGTAAACTTCAAAGCTTATATAAATCCTTTTAACGTTAACAATATTTACGTACATAAATGGGAATAAATTGTATTTTATACCATACATGGATTTTCAAAATGAAAATAAAGTTCATTATGTTGCATTCTGCAAATCTGTGACAATAAATAAATCAAATCCATTTTTAATGTGTTTTTTTATCACTGGATTTTTTTTAGCTCTATTCAAATACTGTTTCGAAAAGTATTGAATTTTCATATTTATTTTCAATTGAAAATCAAATTATTAAGTAAACAAAATAATAATTAAGGTTGTTTACATTTCTATAGATGTTAGGGGTGTTTCGGGTGTATGAGTGTATCTAAACAAATGTCCTGTCTTATGTATACGATAATATACTGAGCAAATATTGCTACTCATATGTACCAGTTTTGTAGTTGGTCATTGCTATATACATATTGTGAGAATATAGTGGCTTAATATACAGGATGTTTGTCTGTTCCTATTGACTTTTTTATATGTAAACAGAGTATATAGGTACATACTGTATTTGTATTGAATTTTACCTTCTAGCATATCTCAATCCTTGTTACTTTTAAAAATAAATAAATTCCTAACAATGAAGAAAAATGATTTTCCAAAGTTTTCGTATATGTATCTGGTTATACTTTATACACATTCAGACGTCTACATAATCATCTATCACCTATATGAATGCAAACAGTATCCAATATGTATGTTCTCCGGTATTTTCAAAAAATAATTTCTGGCAATACACAAACCCATACCTAACCTACATAACAAGAAAATAAATAAATAATTTATGTGTGTTCCTTTAAATAATAATACAAATAAATAAATAAAACAATACAAAACGAACGAATAAGATTTGAAAATTTAATTCACAACAACAACATACCAAATAAATAAAATAAATATCATCAACTTGTGATCGGAAAAATTCGTTTTATTACATGAATGGATATTTGGAAATACTTGACATCAAAAAACACCCCACTAAAAGGTAGTTTATGACATTATTGATGGTAATTGTTTTATTACCTTTTACGTTATATACGACGAGTAAGGGTGTGCTTAATTTGTGGTCATTTGGATTAACTGCTTTAATATCATTATGTATACATATACAAATGTATTGTATTATTGATGTTTTGTGAAAGATTTTTGTTAGGGATTACGAATTGTATATGAATAAAATCTGCCCGAGTGATATGTCAGACTACACATTTATAATATATATACTACATTTCCAGTCTCGAAGCTGTTAAATCCCCACGACCAGAAAACCAACAAATCGTTGAACCTTGAAGATATGGTAGATTTTTTTTTTGTGTATGGTGGCAGATTTTTAAGTATTATTCCTTTATGTCACGCAAGAGTATAATATTCGGGACGTCTTTTATATTCATGCTTTTATCGTAAAAGTACAGAATCCTAGCAATACCGGATTTTCTTCGTTTTGTTGGTTGGTATTTCGTTTTCGAGAATAATAGTTGATAGCGCACATTAAAAGTAAAATTAAAATAAATTTTAATTTTTTCTTTTAACGCTGGATGAATGTACTTACTGTACACGGGTATTGGGATCATTTTGTGTTTTCGTTAGGCGTGGAAAGATAGAAATAAATATAAAGGAGAGCTAAAAATCACAAGGATATTCATATAATAAAACACGCGTGAATTTATATGTCTCATTTTTATGACGAAATCATATATGAACAATCGTTAAATGTTGAATTGTGATTTTTGATTGTGGTCCCGAAATAATATACCGCAAACAAAAAACGCAGATTAAGGAAAATTTAACAACTTGGCACAATATAAAAATGTATAGGGTTTGATACTAAATATATTGAAAATGTTTAGGGGATAAACGAATAAAAATCACAATTTGAAAAAAGGAGTGAACTTTTCTGAGGGTGTTAAAAACTGGAAGAAACTAATATTCTTGAATATATACCTATAGGAGGGTGTACCAAAATGAATTAAGAATACTATATAGTGTCTAATGCCAGCAAAAAATAGTAGGCAATTATGCTCTTACTGGTTGAAATACGATGTCTGTTCCTTAATAGGGAGGTTTTCGGACCAATTTGTTTGTAACAGTTTATTAACAGAATATACAAGTAAAAACATAAAATAAAAATAGACTGCATAAAATGAAATAGACCGTTGTTGTCCATTTTAATTTAATTTTAACTCTTTTATGTTTAAATTATTTTTCATTTTGAATATAATTAATAATTATCAATTATTTTATAATTATTATTAACCTTTAATAAGATTAATTTTACAAAGGTTTTATAGAATATCGAAGCTAAATTCAATTCATGAACTCCAAAAACACACCAGTGCGAAAGATACAGAGCAAAATAATTAATTAATAATTAAATATTTTTTACCACAATGAGCGTCTTATTGACAGGCGATGTGTGTTAGGCGATGTTAGCTTTGAAGTTCTTAACGTGGAAAGCTCGAAAGTATGTTTCCATCACAATCTTGTAATCGGTAAGTATAATTTTTAGTGTTATCTTTTAATTTACATTTCATCTATTTCGGTGTCAATTGGGCACATACTTTTTTGGCAGCACTGTATAATTGAAAATTTCGTTTCCACTTATTACATCTGTAACATTATGATTTCTGACAAACGATCTTAAATTATAGAAATGAGCGAGCACAAATTAGAAAAATTTGAGTATAGCCAGTTGAGTCAAGCAAGAACTTCTAATAGGATAAGCTATTTTATGTATGCTCATTCCAAGCTATGTTATGTGTATGTTCGCCGGAGTAATTCTCAGGATAGTAGTTAATGTTGCGATAGTGAGAAACTCTGTTTTCCGTTAAGAAACTCCATTAAGGTCTAAACTCCATTAAGGTGTAACCATTGTCTGAAATTAATGTTGGCGAAGTTCGAAATATTAAGAAACCATCCAAATCCAAGATTCAAATTGTTGTGTTAGTGTCAGTATTCCCAAGTAGAAATAAAAGAACAAAGTTTTTAAATATGCATGTCGATGGTCACTAGAACAAACATCTTGCTATACTTGGATCTAGTTAGAGGTGCCAAAAAAGTCAATAGCAATACTGATACTGAGGAGCAGTTATCATTTGCTGTGAACCCATTGGGGGGTTTTATCGAAGAGCCATCTTTAGATGTTCTGCATATATCACAATGTCTTTTATACTCCTTTATTTATTTATTTTTATTTATAAAGGAATCTATATCTCTAAAATAAAAAAAAACATTTTAAACAAAAAACAAATTAAACAGAAAGTAGAAATCAAATTTTGTTTTAACATTTAAAAACTAAGACTAAGGTATGGAGGTTCTAAGTCAATCACAAGCACTTGATCCATTAAGCAAGACTGGGTCTACGATACAACCCCCAAAAGGTATAACAGTAACATGAAAATTTTGAAGACTGTTCTGGTGGGATTTGCCAAAAGTCATCAGCATTTGCAGCACTTTCCTTGTTAGCTAATGCTAATAGTTAGCTAATGACCTGTGCCATTACTAAAAGTTAGTGGCATATCAATGCGGACACAAGAAAGCTTTTGTTATTGGCTATGAATGGCAAACATTTTTATGAATTTATACGTAATTTAGAAGTTTACTGTACTGGAGATTGGCCAAATCACAGAGATGTTCTGGGAGTCTCACCTACACGGTTAGTTAGATAATGACGTGTGCTTTTTTAAAAATTAGTGGCATGTCAATGCAGACACATACATTTTTATGAATTTATAAGTAATTTAGAGGGCAAATGTCAGCACTTAGACTGAGAGGTACTGGGTTCGAATCGCACAAGAGGCTGGATGCAAAGCGAAATTTCGTCATAGAGTATGATCGGTAAGGTTAATAAACACAACTAAGACTTTCTGTTGAAATGCAGAATTCAGCGCCGACCCATTGTCCATGTGAGTGTACAGGTTGACATGGAACTTGCAATGTGTAGGTGGTATACTGTAAACGTGTGAGTAGGTTAATGGGCAGTTTGTGCATGTACGAAAAGGAGGGTATTAAGGTCAACTTCAAACAACATAAAATCCACTAGATAATTAATATGTACTTTCTTTTTTCACAAAAAAAAAAATTAAAAAAAATACATACGAGATTTTTAAATGCGATATTTTTAAATTTCTAATTGCGACGTAGTAATACGAAAGTGGGTTGAGTACGTTATCTCGCATTTCAAAATTTCGCATTTCAAAATCTCGTATTAGAAAATCTCGCATTACAAAATCTCGCATTACAAAACCTCGCATTACAAATTCTAGCGCGAATTACATGTCGAGACATGTCACCTTCGACAAATAAAAATGCACATGAGACAATTTTATATTAAATATCAAATTCACAAAATTGTCTCATGGAAATAAACGCAACATTTTCATTTTAAAATTAATGTCAGAAAATCTATATAAGATTTCAGTAAATTAGTAAATTAGAACGGAAGTAACTATATTGAAATTTCATAAATTAAATTAAAATGCATTGTACGCAAAATATAATGAAAATGAACGATTAGAAAATATGTAAAATTTAATTGTATTACTGACTCCAAAGAGTACAGATTTAAAATATATAATTCATTTTTTGTGATCCAACTCTAAAGAGATTGGATATTTAAATATTGTTAATCTTAAGATTAATTATAGAACACTTAGTTTGTGATTAAGATAATTGTAAGAAAAGTGAATAAATAATATTTTTTTTATAATATCTAAAATCAATAAAAACGTAATTCGCGCGCACACACACACACATAACCACTTCTCATACAGTAATCTCGCATTACAATTTCCCTTACATTTATGTACGGGAAATTGTAACGCGAGATTTTGTAATGCGAGATTTTGAAATGCGAGATTTTGAAATGCGAAATTTTGAAATGCTAGATTTTGAAATGCGAGATAACGTACCCAACCCTTACGATAACGATATGAGCTAGCTCAATTTTTCTGCTAACCGTAAAGAACTTGAGTCTAAGCCCAAACAATAATACTATATTTTAAACAGTTTTACATACTCGTATTGGAATGGCATAGTAATACATTTATTGATCATTTCGGCATGGTAAGATTTTGGACCTGTAGTTTAGTTTTTAAAGGTTATCAAAATTCGAGTTAATCGGGATGGAAATATCAATAGATATTCGAGAGATTAACGAGGCCAAGTATTTCAAGAACATGCTACGAATATAAACTATTTTCATGAAATCCATTTATTTAAACAGAAAATTTTCTGCATACATAATGCCTCCATATATGGAATCAATAATTTTAAATAAAAAAAAATTGCGTCATTTTACCAATAAATCACATATTTGTATGTATGTATGAAACGTTTGCAAAAAAAAATTATTTGAAAGAAATAGGAAAGGAGATACACAAAAAAATGTCGATAAGTCAAAAATACCAATGGAATGGAAAATCTACATAACACGCCCCCCCCACTCTTAACTTTATGTATGTTTA
This sequence comes from Nephrotoma guestfalica, assembly GCA_963691935.1. Lineage (NCBI taxonomy): Eukaryota > Metazoa > Arthropoda > Insecta > Diptera > Tipulidae > Nephrotoma > Nephrotoma guestfalica. The sequence goes on from OY829915.1 coordinate 111,132,092, forward strand.
AATAAAAAGGAAACAAAATTTCTTCGGAAAAAAAAAATCTTTTCACCAGAAACAAACCGAAGAAGAAGGAACACAGAAATATCTTAAGAAACAAAGGAAAGCAACAAAAATATAACTTATCGAATGTCATGGTCACACATTTTGTTTTTGGCGGAGGGATGAAAAATGGGATATTATCTTATGTTGTGTATATGTTGTCAGATAAAATCGTTTCTCGGTTCATTGTGCCTCTGTGTTGGCGAAGAGATGATTTTTATTGATGATAAAGTCATGTCCCCATTCCTAAAATAAATTATGTTTGCTACTTCGTATCAAGATACCGTTCTCTGCTTCGACATTATATACAAATATACTGTGAAAATTTATCATTTTTCCATAAATGTGTTATGGTGAGTTTTTTTATATTCGATCTGTGATTTAACTTAAGATGAGGATAACAAAGAAACAAAATATATTTCTTTCTTTAGCCCAGCATACGTACATATTTACTCTACTACAAATTTATTCCATGTTTGAAACGTTTTCGGATTGACAGTTTGCTGTATATCAGAATATATAATATAAAGGTCAATAGATATCCGGTTTGCGTCATTTGACAAAGGGAATTTAGTGTTTGTTTGTGTCAGGACGAACATAATATGTATCTCTATATAAAAGAATTTGGGATAAATTCCTAATCATTTGTGAGGTCAATACTATTTAAATCATTTCCTTCTATAATTCGATTAATCACAATTCTCGTCCCCCAATCTCAACAAAAAATTAATAAAATGATTTCTTCGCTAAGTAAAATTAGGAAGGGAATTGGCAAACAACAAGTAGAAAATAATGAAATTACTTCAAGAAGAAATAAAAAGAAAAGTTATTTTCATCTAATATAATTTAATAAAAAGTAGGATTTCTATATTTTATTCTTCAAGTTTATTTCAATAGACAACAGCATCCCTCAGTTTTTTCTTTTTCGTAATATTGTTATTTCTCTCAATTTAACGCAAATCGGGAGCGGGATTATTTTGTATAGTAGAATTGATTATAATAAACACAGCCATACATAATTTGATTATTGGTTTTATTTAGTGTGGCACATTTTATAAATTGCAGCGCCGATAGCTTCGCCGGTACAAGTGGAGTAAAGAACTTTTAATACACCTTAGAAATATTTTGTTGTTTACTTAGACCAGCAATAAGAGCAAACCAATGCTTTTGAAAAGGGGCGGTATTAGGCTAAAATCTTAGGATGGCTCCGTGTTTTCCAGCAAAGTTCTAGCTTTAATATTTGTGGGTCTCTGAGTTTATCGCTCTAGTAAAACAACAGTCGATTTTACCTAGTTTGTTTTGCTTGCCAAGCTTGGTCAATACATTATTGGTGGATTTTAGGATTAAAAAAACTGCTCTGTTCGCTAGATGGATAAATATGTCACCATAATATAGTTCGCTGTTTTTAAATGCATTTGAATTGTCGGTCACCTGTGTAAATTCACCGAGACAGCCAAATCCATACGCTCCCTATCATATTTTGAACAGGGGGATTCGGTGATAACAGCAAATGTAGCTTTGCATGACTATGATATCTATAATTAAACCAGATTACTTGAGAGAGCATTACATTCCTAAGATACTCATCTAATAGTCTCTGCTTCCCTCCCCCCCCTGATTTATTTTGAAGTTGTTTATTTTGAACCTAAAGGGTGTCTCAGCAAGAGCGCCGGATTTAAATTTGGCGCCATTTTGTTAGTACGAGTTGTACGGTGATTTTTTTGACAGTTCGTAACAACTGTCAAAAAAAATCACCACGCGATTTCAGAATATGGAGAAATATTCAAACCAACAACGTTTAATTATTGTAAAAACACATTACAAAAATGGTGAAAGTTTTGCGAAAACAGTTCGCCAATTACGTCAGGTTTTCGGTCGCAATAATGCGCCAAATGAATCGACAGTGAGGCGTTTAATTACAAAATTTGAGAACAAATTTACACTGATGGATCAGAAGATCATTGTTTGTCGTCGTCCTTGTCAGCCACTCGAAAATAAAGTCACAGTAAGGGAATCTGTGGCCGAGAATCCAGGAACTTCCATTCGGCATCGTGGTCAAGAATTAAACATTTCCAGAAGCACTATGTAACGAAGTTTGGTAAAAGATCTGCATTTGCACGCGTACAAGGTTCAATTGGTGCAAGAAATCAAGCCAAGGGGCCATGCGCAGCGCCGTGAATTTGCTGATTGGGTGTTGGAACATTATCAAATTAATGCGAATTTTTCGCAGAAAATCATTTTTTCAGATGAGACACATTTTCAACTCGACGGATACGTAAATAAGCAAAACTGTCGGATTTGGGGTGTTGAAAATCCTCGTGTGATACTCACACAACCAATGCATCCACCACGAGTAACTCTTTTGCGTGCATTTTGGGCCGGCGGAGTGCTGTATTTCTTTGAAAATGCGGCTGGTAATGCGCTAACTGTTAATGGAGTACGGCATCGCGAAATTTTAACGGAGTTTTTGTGGACCGAATTGGATGTAATTGATGTGGAGGACATGTTTTTCCAACAAGACGGTGCGACCTGCCACACAGCTTTTGAAACAATGGTGTTACTGCGATCAACATTGGCCACCAAGATCGTGCGATCTAACACCGATTAATTTTTTTCTTTTGGGCTATGTGAAGGAAAAGGTGTATGCGAATAAGCCTGAAACAGTTGAACATCTTAAAGAGGAAATACGGCTTGTGATTAGTGAAATACAGCCACATTTATGCGAAAACGTTATTCAAAATTTCAACAAAAGAATAACCCTGTGCCAGAGGTTTCGAGGTGGCCATTTACCTGATGTTTTATTTAACGTTTAATCGGAACTATTTTTCTTTATGTTGAAATAAAAATGTTTGCTTAATTTAAAAATAAATACTTTTAACTCTATGCGCCGTAGGTACTTGGCGAAACACATTAACACTTAATAAACACATTATTCCACTCGTTTAGAGTAGATACTCCTGATGATGACCTAACAAGTCGAAATTGATCGAGTAATTTTTTAAACTTTTTGAACAAATTTTTTTTAAATTGTTCTTGCGAAATAATTAAACGAGTGGAATAATGTGTTTATTATGTTTATTAATTCGGCGCTCTTGCTGAGACATCCTTTATGACCAAGTAAAGTATTCTGAGGGCTTAGTGACGACACATGATTTAACTGGACCACACTGTCGTTGTATCGCTTCTACAGCAGATTGCTTTAATTTTTGCTCAAGATAGTATCACTCATTTATCGGCTGCAGATCTACCTTCAACCTTTTCGCCTTTGTTGTTTAAGTTAAATAATTTGAATGAAAAACACTTTCTATTTAAATATGACAGTCATCGGACTCCAGGTTCGAAAGGCTATCATATAGAATATTGAAAATAACTAGTTTGAACCGAATTACAAAATGACTAAATAAAGCAATGTTCCTTATTTCTGTTAAATATCTTCAATTTCATTTTATTGTTATATTTAATCATTCTTTTATTTTAGCTTGATACGTAACGGCTGGATGAAGCCTAAAGATAGGTTTTAATTTGTATGGGTTGCTGTTACCTTACATAAAACTCCCTGGAGCATCGAGTGTCACTCGGTCAAAGTTCGTTGAATGAAGTTTTTGTGTTATTAAATATAAACATACCACCATTAGCTCGCATAAAAAGTGGTGCTGATAGGCAACGTGTAAAAGGCCAATAGTAAACTCGCGAACTAATATGATTCGTCTTGAAGTTGCAATAAGACTATGTGTTTGAGGATAGATGGGAAAACACACATTTTCAAGAAAAAAATGTGTTTCTAATTTTTCTGTTAGTTTTCTGATTGATATAATTATAGTTACATTTATAAATATATTAAATATACGAGTATTTATTTATTATATGCACATATTACATATAAAAGGTTATCCAATTCGAGGTTGATAAAGTAGAAATCTGTATACCGACATCTGTTAAAGATAAACGTCAAGTACGCTGTCATTTATTTAGTTGACATTCTGCCATCAAAATTTTCTTCAGTGATGAAGCTCATTTTTCGCTTGGTGGATACGTTAATAAGCAAAACTGTAGAATTTGGGGCTCAGAAAATCCACAATTGATTGTAGAGAAGCCATTACACCCGGAAAAAGTCACTGTTTGGTGCGCATTGTGGTCTGGTGGTGTGATTGGGCCGTATTTTTTTGAGAACAACCATGGACGAACCGTTACCGTCAATTCTGAGCGCTATGGCCGCATGTTAACCGATTATTTTTTTACGAAAATCGAATTGTTGACCAATTAAAAAGGAAGACGCGTTAGTACATGGTAGTGTCGTTTACTAAACCATGCACCGCTGAATGCTATTGATGAATTAAAACATTAAAAAAATTTAATTTATTTATAACAACATACCCCTCCATTTTTTATTGAATGAAGAAAAATGTATTTGTTACGAGTCTTGTGGATGTTTAAGGGCCATTAACACTTAATTCTAGAGAAGACACCACAAATCTGAGTGTACTGGCATTTCGGGGACACTCTCTACAATTTTTAATGATATGCGGCATATCACTGCGACCATCGAGGAATTTTTTGCTTAGGGTAAATGGAAATAATAATGTAACAAGTGTAAACCGGTTCTTGTGGATGTTTAAGGACCATTAACACTTAATTCTAGAGTAGACACCACAAATCTGAGTGTACTGGCATTTCGGGGACACTCTCTACAATTTTTAATGATATGCGGCATATAACTGCGACCATCGAGGAATTTTTTGCTTAGTGTAAATGGAAATAATAATGTAACAAGTGCAAACCGGTTCTTGTGGATCTTTAAGGGCCAATAACACTTAATTCTAGAAGCGACACTCAAATCTGAGTATGCTGGCATTCCACGTATACTCTCTTCATTTTTTCGTGATATGCGCCATCATTGTGATTTTCGGGGAATTTGACCGAAGGTCAAACCCTGTGACCAAACTTACTCTGCTCCTCCTCCTCCTCCCAATGACGCAATTAGTCTCTCATTCTGAAAATTCAATCGAAGGGAAGTAGAAAAAGAAAAACTAATTATGATAATAAAAGTAGGTTTGTAAAGAGTTTTTCAATTTGGGCGGGTGGTTCTTGACAGCATGTGGCGGCCATGTTATTTTGGTGGCGTCTTTCTAATCTATTTTTTTTCAGTCGCCATGACACCACTTATCATGCCAAATCACCATAACATGTTACACGATTGAGCAGCACATTCAAATGATAAAAATGTATTATCAAAATGAGTGTTCATTAGTACAAACGTTACGTGCGTTGTGCCCATTTTACGGCAGATACGGTGGTTCTTCAAAGTTGACTCTCCAATGTTTGGTGCCAGATCGACCTGGAACATTGACGCGGTCCATGAACGTGTACAGGAGAATTCGAAGCAGTTAATTCGCCGTGCACAAGAACTCGGCTTCTCACAGACTTCAACTTGGCAAATTTTGCGTCGGGACTTGGAACTGTACCCGGACAAGATCCTACTGACCCAGGAGCTCAAAGTTAATCACCATAGACAATGCCGTTTCATCGCTCACTGGGCTTCGGAGCATTTGGAAGAGGACCCCAATTTTGGCCGAAAAATCATCTTTAGCGACGAGGTGCATTTTTGGATCAATGGCTATGTTAACAAGCAAAGTTTAACCAATCCACACGGGATTCACCAGGTCTCAATGCTTCCCCAAAAAGTTACTGTTTGGTGCAGATTTTGGCTATATGGCTGTTTGGCTATATATATGGTTCTCTTGCAGATGATTTTATGTTTCGGTAGTTTGACTTGGAGTTATATTTTTATTATATTATTTTATTTATATTAGTTTTAATTTTATTTTTGATTGATGAATTTTACTAGTCGTATTAATAATAATGATAGTAGTATGTTTTGAGCACTTTTCTGATTTTCTGAATTAATTATCAAGGTTAACATTTTTCTCACAACAACCACATCCGACGTTATACGCCCTTTTGATCAATTAGTATTTAAAGGGTGTTTTTTTAAGAGGTTGCCGATTTTTTTTTTGAATAAAACACATATAAAATTATGAAATGACCAAAATTTTTTTTTATTTGGTAGATAATTTTTTGGCATTTAACATTTAAACACAATTTCTGGCATATGGCTACCACGACTATTTTTCACAAATGTCATTCTGGAGGTCCAATTTTCCAGCACTTTTTCAAGCATTTGAGGGCGTATGTCAGCAATGACACGTTGAATATTGGTTTCCAAAGCGTCAATCGATTGAGGTTTATCCACATAAAACAATGACTTCACGTATCTCCACAAAAAGTAATCGAGTGGCGTCAAATCGCACGAACGCGGAGGCCAATTCACCGGACCATTTCTCGAAATAATGTTGTCGTTGAAAGTTTCTTTCAATAAGTCGATTGTTTCACGTGCTGTATGGCAAGTGGCACCATCTTGTTGAAACCACATTTCATTCATATCCATATCTTCAAGATTTGACAACAAAAACTCATTTAACATGGTTCTGTATCGATTTCCATTCACGGTAACGCGTCGTCCTTCCTCATTTTTAAAGAAATATGGACCGATGATCCCACCAGCCCATAGACCGCACCAAACAGTACATTTATCAGGATGCATTGGTAATTCTAGAACGGCGTGTGGATTATCTTTGCTCCAAATGCGACAATTTTGTTTGTTGACGTATCCATTTAACCAAAAATGCGCCTCATCACTGAAGAGAATTTTACGGTAAAAAAATGGATCTTCGTTCAATTGATTTAACGACCAATCACTGAATTCACGGCGCAAACGATGGTCGTGTGGCTTTAATTCTTGCACCAATTGAATTTTGTATGGCACCAAACCCAAATCTTTACGTAAAATTTTCCATAAAGTCGATGGACAAAGTCCAATTTGCTGAGCACGACGACGAATCGATAAATTGTCGTTTTCTTCGACACTGGCCTCAACGACAGCAATATTTTCTTCTGTACGAACTCTTCTCATTCTTGTCGGTGGCTTGGCATCCAAAAGAGTGAATGTAGACCGAAATTTGGTAATTACGTTCTTTATGGTGGTCTCTGACGGACGATTATGTGCACCATAAAATTCACGAAGTGCTCTATAAACATTTTTAATTGAACACTGATTTTGAAAATAAATTTCCACGATTTGAAAACGTTGTTCTGGAGTTAACCTATTCATAATGATTTGCCAAACAATACTGAGTAGAAATGCCACTTTGAGCTGTCAAAACAACTGTCATAAAATAAAACGACATCTATCGGAAAAACAAACCTCCTAAAAAAACACCCGTTATATGGGTATTTTGAGAATTCACAATACTGTTGTACAAAAATAATTAATTACGTACTTAACATACAGCACACGATACGGTTCATTTCATTGCCCAGTATTTATATTTGGCTTTTGACGTACACTCGTATAATTTAGATTGCTAATGCAGTCACAATAAAAATAACAGTTCACTTGTAATCTACTATGATTTTAAATTTACAAAATACATATGTTTGCACTTAACTGTTCTGGCATACCCGTAATGCCGCACTTCTTAGTTGATCGCGCGTTTAGATTTGAGTGCTTTATAATACAGCATGGAAAATATATTTAACCGAATCGCCACTTTATATCATCGACCTTAACAACGTGGATATTATTTGTACGGGTTAATATGGCCACTAGATTGTAATGTTCGATTTATAATTTCATTATGTTGTTCACACACTTAATATACTTAATCACACTATATGTATATAAGTTATATAATCTTTGGATATTTTAAAATTTTATTGGATTATGGTCTTTCTTCCGTTTTGATTAAAATTATTTTTGTTTTCCACCACGCGTTAAAAGAAGATCACTCATTAAATTTTTACAATCAACGTCCCGGGCACCCAAAAATTTTAGATTTTTGTAACGTACCTTAAACACGAATTTTATCCCACCACAAATTATTTGAACCCGTATCATTATTGTCGTTATTTGGAAACAATACACAAAAATAGTTTCCCCAATTTTTATCAAGGTGGCTAGGTAACGTATTCAGGGATAATACGTCATGGAACGATGTATTCGTTACACATCTTATAATCTTTATTAATCATGCCGCTATTCCCTCAATTATTTTCAATGCCCTTTGCGAAATGACATTTATTTGTTAAACTGGCTTATTCACGTACTCGTAAGTATTGTACCAAGTAATTTTCCATTATCTATCTCTTTCTAATAAACAAAATCTAAGCTTATGTTCAAGTTTCTGTTGTTCATTTCAGGGCGGGTAGTTAATTAGGAAAGCTGTTTTAGTATATGACATCTATTATACTCGTTCTTTGTTTTCCCCAAGATTACAATATGAAAAGCAAACACACACGTGGACAGATTAATCCTGTACACCAATTAAATATACGTATTCTCCTAAGTCCCCTTCTCTTGACTCTGCAATTTGATAATGGTTTAACCGTACAACTAACTTCATATTGAATCTATTGATTAATAAATAATAATTCTATAAAATTGTTAATAAAATATTTCTTTATTAGCACCGTTATGTTTGAAACTAAGTTTACCAATGAAATGTCAAAATTATGCAAGGCACTTACAAAGAAGTTTATTAATGCATGAAATTAGTATGTGTCAATCAGGATTCCAGATTCTTTCTTTATGAAAACTCGCTTAACTATAACATTTTTAATTACTTTTTACCCGATCTAAGCCTTCTGTTTGTGTTACCGTAACATAATCATGATTAATAAATTTTAAACAAGAAACAGAGGTAATGAGTTTTTGTGTTTTCCTCTATTATGGGTGCGAAACCATTGGTGTCAATAATTCATGGTTTTCACTGCAACTCTTGATTGTTTACAGGTTATTAGTTCAACCA